>JAPYKE020000085.1:205000-805000 GCA_028554795.2 Sinohyriopsis cumingii
AACTGAAACGAACACTTAATGACGCGATAACGATCCTTTGAACGAAGTCAGCGGCCTCTTGGATGACAACACGTAGATTTGCCATTGATTAAATCTTCAAAGTATTTCACATTTATAGCTAGAAAAAATTATGATCGTTGTAAATATTTTATTTTCATTATTTTTGTCATTATCTGTTTCTGCAAAAAAGCACTACTGAATGATTTTTTGTCTCCAAATTAATTGAATTATTACATTGTTAATTTTCCAACAAAACATGAAAAAATATTTTCCGTCGATATGGATGCAATTTGTATATGAATTACCCCTCTCCACCGCTAACACACATATATTAAGACAACTTCATGTTTCACCGCCTCAAATAGCAACGACTCTTGTTAGGTAGGGCATGTAGAACAGACCTGATATTCCCCACACATCTGGTAGTAATCCACTAACAACCTCTCTGCCCTAGGACGCCTCACATGATAATTTTCATGCCGATAACGCCTTTGATATTTTTTTCTTAAACAGACCGTTTTATATAAACAGTTGATGTAGCATTTTTGGATTTTATCCTTTATCTTTGTTTTCTATGCCTTTTGAGACGCATAAACTTACTCAGCCCTATATAGCAACGAATGTTCTAATGTACCATTAAACCATATAAAACAAAGCTATACTCTGTGTCAGTATAATTTTGGGCGCATGTATTATCACGTGACGCGTAGTAATCACCGACGAATGCGTCTTCTTTTACCTACAAGCGAACGTTATTTGCTTGGACAACGTGAGTTAAGATACGAATATATCTCCGTTGATACGTCCAGGTGGCAGTATTTACACAAATTACTTAAAAGTGTTTAATATGCCGGTGGCAGTGTTATTGTCAAAGAAGTAATGGTGTTGAGATGTCCCAATGACAGTATTTGAATGAATGAAGTAACGGTGTTGAGATGTCCCAACAGTAGTATTTGAATGAATGAAGTAACGGTGTTGAAATGTCCCAATAGTAGTATTTGAATGAATGAAGTAACGGTGTTGAAATGTCCCAATAGTAGTATTTGAATGAATGAAGTAACGGTGTTGAAATGTCCCAATAGTAGTATTTGTATGAATGAAGTAATGGTGTGTGTGTGTGTGTGTGTGTGTGTGTGTGTGTGATATAGATTTTTAACGTAGCTTTAACACTCTTCCAGTTATATCGCTACAATGTCTGCAGTGTTGCAGTTTAAAGTGATGTCTAGCACTGGGGCATCATGCCGCAGACATGTAACATTATGTTCCACCCAGTCACATTATCCAGACATCACGCCGACCAGTCCTAACAATAACCTCTTATTGCTGAGCGGCTAGCGAGGTAGCTGTTAGTACAATGTTTAGAATTCTTTAGTACGACTAGCAGGAGCTCGTACCCACGACCTCATGCATCCGGGGCTGACGCTCTAACAATTAGGCCACAGAAGCCGTCAAGTAATGGTGTTGAGATGTCACAGTGGCAGTATTTGTATCAATGAAGTAATGGTGTTGAAATCTTACAGAGTTAGGATTTGTATCAATGAAGTAATGGTGTTGAAATCTTACAGAGGCAGTATTTGTATGAATGAAGTAACGGTCTTCAAATGTCACAGAGGCAGTATTTGTATGAATGAAGTAACGGTCTTCAAATGTCACAGAGGTAGTGTTTATATGAATGAAGTAACGGTGTTGAGATGTCGCACAGGCAGTAATTGTATGAATGAAGTAACGGTGTTGAAATGTCACAGAGGTAGTTTTATATGAATGAAGTAATGGTGTTGAGATGTCACTTTGGCAGTATTTATATGAATGAAGTAATGGTGTTGAATTGTCGCAGAGGCAGTATTTGTATGAATGAAGTAATGGTGTTGAGTTGTCACAGAGGCAGTGTTTGTAAGAATGAAGTAACGATGTTGAGATTTCAATTTGGCAGTATTTGTATGAATGAAGTTATGGTGTTGAGATGTCACAAAGGCAGTATTTGTATGAATGACGTAGTAGTGTTGAGATGTCACAGAGGCAGTATTTGTATGAATGAAGTAATGATGCTGAGATGACACATTGGCAGTATTTATATGAATGAAGTAATGGTGTTGAGATGTCACTTTGGCAGTATTTGTATGAATGAAGTAACGGTGTTGAGATGTCAGTTTGGCAGTATTTGTATGAATGAAGTTATGGTGTTGAGATGTCACAAAGGCAGTATTTGTATGAATGACGTAGTGGTGTTGAGATGTCACAGAGGCAGTATTTGTATGAATGAAGTAATGGTGTTCAGATGTCACTTTGGCAGTATTTGTATGAATGAAGTTATGGTGTTGAGATGTCACAAAGGCAGTATTTGTATGAATGACGTAGTGGTGGTGAGATGTCACAGAGGCAATATTTGTATGAATGAAGTAATGGTGTTGAGATGTCGCACAGGCAGTATTCGTATGAATGAAGTAACGGTGTTGAAATGTCACTTTGGCAGTATTTATATGAATGAAGTAATGGTGTTGAGATGTCACATTGGCAGTATTTAAATGAATGAAGTAATGGTGTTGAGATGTAGCAGAGGCAGTATTTTTATGAATGATGTAACGGTGTTGAGATGTCGCATAGGCAGTATTTGTATGAATGACGAAACGGTGTTGAAATGTCGCAGAGGCAGTGTTTGTATGAATGAAGTAACGGTGTTCAAATGTCACAGAGGCAGTATTTTTATGAATGAAGTAATAGTGTTGAAATGTCGCACAGGCAGTATTTGCATGAATGAAGTAACGGTGCTGAAATGTCACAGAGGCAGTGTTTATATGAATGAAGTAATGGTGTTGAGATGTCACTTTGGCAGTATTTGCATGAATGACGTAGTGGTGTTGAGATGTCACAGAGGCAGCATTTGTATGAATGAAGTAATGGTGTTGAGATGTCGCACAGGCAGTATTTGTATGAATGAAGTAACGGTGTTGAAATGTCACTTTGGCACTATTTAAATGAATGAAGTAATGGTGTTGAGTTCTCACAGAGGCAGTATTTTATGAATGAAGTAATGGTGTTGAGATGTAGCAGAGGCAGTATTTGTATGATTGAAGTAATGGTGTTGAGATGCCGCACAGGCAGTATTTGTATGAATGAAGTAACGGTGTTGAGATTTCAATTTTGGCAGCATTTGTATGAATGAAGCAATGGTGTTGATTTGTCACAAAGGCAGTATTTATATGAATGAAGTAATGGCGTTGAGTTGTCACTTTGGCAGTATTTGTATGAATGAAGTAATGTTGTTGAGATGACAATTTGGCAGTATTTGTATGAATTAAGTTATGGTGTTGAGATATCACAAAGGCAGTATTTGAAGTAATGGTGTTGCCGTTAAACAGTATGTAAAATCTAAGAGAAAGGGAGTCGAAAGATTTGCAAGAGGCCGTTATATCACATATTCCTACTAAAGTCTGACATAAAGACTTTGGCATCCATATCAGCTTATGCAAAATTCAATACTTGTGGATTCAGTGAGGGATATTATCGATGGTTGAAACTGGGAAGAAAAGTAAATTTGGAGAATAAAAATAAACAAAAGTATCTTACTTTTTGTGTAGAGAATTTTACATTTGATATTTGAATATTTTGATTTCACTTCGTGCCTTTCTTTTCGAAGAATTTTGTGATCGATCATCAAACAATATTAAGATGGCCAGATGTTTAATGCACAGATGGAGCCATCACGTGGTTAATTTAAGTTGATTAATGCTGGTAAGCAAGCCTCATAAAATTATATAAGCAGCAGAACGTATTAAAGTGACTTAAAGTTATTTACAACTTATTTTAATTCATGTAAAGAAATCAAAATGAACTTAAATCAAGAAATATTTCTAAACGGGTTGCTGATAACCATAATCATTTTTTTAAACAAATTTACGCTATCATTTTTCTTCATTTATAAATTGTGTATTATAAATTCGTTTTCATTTTGAAACAGCCGTGACCAGATTTGTTTAAGCATGTAACTAATTTGTAAACTGCAGCAAAATGAATATTCACTTTATCGTTTAAAACGTAAAATAATATGTTACGTGTATGTTACGTCTATCATTTCTATGATGATAATATGTTACATGTATGCTTTCTATGATGATAATATGTTACGTGTATCATTTCTATGATGATAATATGTTACATGTATGCTTTCTATGATGATAATATGTTACGTGTTTGCTTTATATGATGATAATACGTACGTGTTTGCTTTTATGATGATAATATGTTACATGTATGCCTTCTATGATGATAATATGTTTATGTATGCTACGTGTTTGCTTTATATGATGATAATATATTACATGTATGCCTTCTATGATGATAATATGTACGTGTTTGCTTTCTATGATGATAATATATTACATGTATGCCTTCTATGATGATAATATATTACATGTATGCCTTCTATGATGATAATATGTACGTGTTTGCTTTCTATGATGATAATATATTACATGTATGCCTTCTATGATGATAATATATTACATGTATGCCTTCTATGATGATAATATATTACATGTATGCCTTCTATGATGATAATATGTACGTGTATGCCTTCTATGATGATAATATATTACATGTATGCCTTCTATGATGATAATATATTACATGTATGCCTTCTATGATGATAATATATTACATGTATGCCTTCTATGATGATAATATCTTACGTGTATGCTTTCTATGATGCTAATATCTTACGTGTATGCTTTCTATGATGCTAATATCTTACGTGTATGCTTTCTATGATGCTAATATCTTACGTGTATGCTTTCTATGATGATAATATATTTGCTATCTTATGTCTAACTACGTTAATTGTCATTAATAATACTCTCTGCCAGATATACTATTTAAATGGTTGATTGCTATTTGTACTTGTGCCTGCCAGAAGTATTAAATAAACAGCAGATTAATTCTTCTGGCAAGACACATAAGGTGTAATTAGAAGACAAGAAAACAGACAATCCTCATAATTGTAATCAACACTAGATATTGTACGAATGATTTAAAGATTATATATATTATACGAATGATTTAAATATTATAGATATTGTACGAATGTTAAAATATTATAAATATTGTACGAATGATTTAAATATTATAGATATTGTATGAATCGTTTAAATTTTATATGTATTGTACGAATCATTTAAATAGTTTCGATATTGTACGAATCATTTAAATAGTATATATATTGTGCGAATCATTTAAATATTATAGATATTGTACGAATGATTTAAATAATATAGATATTGTATGAATCATTTATATATATATATATATATATATATATATATATATATATATATATATATATATATATATATATATATATATATTGTATGAATCATTTAAATAGTATAGATATTGTATGAATCATTTAAATGGTATAGATATTTTACGAATCATTTAAATAGTATAGATATTGTACGAATGATTTAAATATGATATTGATTGTACGAATCGTTTGAAGAGTACATATATTATAAGAATCATTTAAATAGTATAGATAGTGTACGAATCGTTTAAATAGTATAGTGTACGAATCGTTTAAATAGTATAGATATTGTACGAATCGTTTCAATAGCATAGATATTGTACGAATCGTTTCAATAGCATAGATAGTGTACGAATCGTTTAAATAGTATAGTGTACGAATCGTTTAAATAGTATAGATATTGTACGAATCGTTTCAATAACATAGAAAATTGTACGAATAATTTAAATAGTGTAGATATTGTACGAATCATTTAAATAGTATAGATATTGTACGAATCGTTTCAATAGCATAGATATTGTACGAATCATTTAAATAATGTAGATATTGTACGAATCATTTAAATAGTAAAGATATTGTACGAATGATTTAAACATTATAGATATTGTACAAATCGTTTGAAGAGTACAGATATTGTATGAATCATTTAAATAATATAGATTTTGTACGAATAATTTTCCAATACAGAGTGACATTTATTTCCGGTTTTGATACTGTTCAAAGTGCTTCATCTGTATCGTTCTGCAAGGTGCCTGGTTACGGAAAAGCAATCCACTGTTTCTTAATGGCTACACGTTAAAGCGATTGCAGATTTAAATTATGTCGTACAGATTCCTTTGATTGGATGCCTTTACTATCAATTTGTCAATAATGTACAAAGTCAATTTCCTAATGGACGTTTATCAACCAACGACGTGCAAGCGTATCTGATAATTCTGCTAGGCAGCAGCATGCCTGTCATTATGGTAACGTGGAAAATAGAGACTGAAAAGTAATACATGTAAATTAGAAATAAAGAGCTAATTATGTTATACGCAATCGATATTAACACCTTGGCTGTCCAGGTAATGTACACGAAAATGTTTTTATCTGTGATCTCTTTTATGATATTGATGGTAGTTATCCAATCGCATTAATCGAAACGGGAATATGCCCTTATCTGTTGCAAATGCTTGTAATATATGGGTCAATAAAATATGTCTGATGGCGCTCAATATATCTAACATTATTTTTCTATATTGTAGCTGGAATAAACATTGACCAATGACATGCGATATTCACGATACATGATCATTTTCATCTAAATATAACCCAATTATGGTTTAACGCCCCAACCCCCAATATGCAACACTGTCATGATTATAATACATTTTTTTTTAAATATTCAGCATGTGCCAATATGAATCAAATACTGACGATCCGTATTGTAAGGATTGTAAGGCAAGGATGTGGTTTACTATTGAATAAACGCGTTTTTATTTAAAAATATTTGTGTGGCTTTTTTGGGCTACTAAAATAAAATAAACTTAAAATTGACAAAGATAATTAAAAGAAACTGAAAGCATCATCCAGAAACATAAAGGGATACATTCCTTTTACATCACATAATCAATTATTAGGACTTCACTTCAATTAGAGGGAATTGCTTATTATGTAATATTATTACCAACTGATGTTGGGAATATTCGAAATTAAAAAACAATAGTTCTCTGCTTACAATCTATGTGGGTGATGTTTGTGCAAAATTTGATTTTTGGAAGAACTGATCCAGAAGTATACTTGTAAGACTTGTATTTTTGATAAGTTATATTTAATCCTTTTTTATTTCCATAAAATTAAAGCATAATTCTTTCCTGGAGTGTCACATTACTTCAAACAAAACCAATTGTAAGTGTGTAACACATGACAACAATCCTGTTTCATAAACCATTGTCTAAAATCACTTGCTTAAACTAATATCTAACTTAAATCATCAAAATCCTGGGATCGCTTCTTTATAATTTCCATGCAAAACAGGTGGCATTGTTTAAGATCTACATTTTTAATCAGTACATAAAGTTGAAATATACCGAAAGATTTTAATAGTACCCACGCCAGCGTATTCAGTTTCTGAAATGTTAAGGGTCACGGCAAATATCTGAGTTATTGTCTACAGGATGCGGATATTTTCTTTAAGTAAACACCCTAGGCACTCTTATCGCAGACAATGACAGTCAAATAAATTTCCTTGATGATCGTAATAGCCGTTTGTGGAGTTGACTGTAGACAGATTATATTGGCAGTATTGGTCTGGGCCAATTCCTTGTCTGCGTCTTTCTTTTCATTTAAGTATAAAGCAGGCATTATAAAAGAGTGCCCTCAATAATAATAATAATAATAATAGTAATAATAATAATAGTAATAATAATAATGTAGAGACAAACAGTCATACATATAATTAAATATTTACAAAAGGTTATACAGCACACCATTTCTTTTATTACTTTTTTTAAATACAATTTTATACAGTGCCTTGGTAAAGGCCAATGGGATATAAAGCGTCTAACCTATAAATCCAGTAATCTTCTTTAAACAGTCTATTTATCTCTCCATGCACAATATTGATTGGCATGAAATAAAAAGTCACGTGAAGAGTGATTATTTGTATTAAAATGTATTGAATCATTAGATGAGAACTGACGATCCATACCATTTTTTTATACGAAAAGGAGAATTATTCATTCTCTTAGAAACTTCTTGAAGTGTTTGTTCCTCATAGCGCACGTGATATTGTTTACAGATTATCAAATAAATCACACTAGTTGATACTCATTCACATGTGTGTATGTATGTATGTATGTATGTATGTATGTATGTATGTATGTATGTATGTATGTATGTATGTATGTATGTATGTATGTATGTGTGTGTGTGTGTGTGTGTGTGTGTTGGTTGGTTGGATGTAAGCTGTCACCTGATACTGATCTGGAAATTTTTTACACATCGATAATTCCTGCGGATTACTTTTGCTTCCCTATTTCCAGATTATTTGATGTGAAATTTTTATCTATATAAACGTATTACACGTTCAGAATAACAACAACAACAACAGGATCCCACCCACTCCTGTCATTTCCTCTATAAATGACAAGCCACATATTAAAATAGACCATTAGAAGTTAAAACAATGTATTTGCTCATACCTTCCTGCACTCCTACACTCATCCCTTTTGCCGAAGAAGGCATATGACAGGCTTTAGCCTCTTAACTGCAATATAATACATGGCACTATCTTCAAGATTCATCGATTCTTTATACAGTGATGCGGGGTGAAAAGCATATTCACGCTTCAAATCCAAATTTAAATTTTGATCTTACAAAGAAGATTAGATTAGTGCCCTCAATTCTTATGTTACATATATAGGCTCGAATAAACAGCAACACAAGAAAGAGTGAAAATCAACAAGCTTTGAAAAATTTAACAAATAATTTTTTTCTCTGGAAAAATACTGTAAAAATGAAAACATAAGATCTTACGGTTTTAAGAATCAAATCCAAAAATAATCCAAGAATAATTCACGAATACAACTGTAGAAGTCCTAATAATGAAATGTTCTAATGAATTCAAGTTCGACTCTCGATTAAGACTCCATGATGGAAGGCGAATACATATGCTGTATCCTATATAGTGTGGTTGTCTACAGTTCCTTGTAGAATCACAAGAAATAACTCTCAGGTTTCGAAAATCCGAAGAAATTTTTTAAGAAAATGTCTTTGTTCAAGAATTCTGTATGAGTACTCAAAATATTTCCAGAGAAACGGATTATTCTTTTAGGATCCAAATAATTAGAATAAACATTAAAATGTAATTCCCAAAATGACACAACAAAAGAAACACCTTTACGTCTCAGTGTTAAGAAGCCCAACTGAGATTATTTCGCTAAACAATGCTTTAAAACTTTAATTTTATGCAAAACAGATATATGGATTACGGTTACTTAATCATGTTTAGATATAAAAAATGACGTAGCCCCTGTATGTCCTTGATAAGAATCAATCGTTTTACTCCGAGAATAAAAGTTGCTTACTTCACTAAAAAACTATTTTAAGTCGAGGGTCACGTATCCAACACAGCCTCGATCACAACCTTACAATTCCTACAATAAAAATAAATTAAAAATAACTTGTTCACGTGGCTGTTACTAATTTTTAATTAAGGTCGGGAACCAAGTGAGCCTTGTGTGTTTAAAAAAATAAACAGTCTAGGTCAAACTATTTTCTGGAAAAAGTATGAGTTCCGAGTAAACAGAATTGCATTATTTTGACATATAAGGAAATAAAAAAATAAAAAAGATTTTAAAGCTTACACACCAGATATAAATTAAATCAAATATACATAACTATATGTATGTATGTATGTATGTATGTATGTATGTATGTATGTATGTATGTATGTGATGGATGGATGGATGCATATATATATATATATATATATATATATATATATATATATATATATATATATATATATATATATATATATATATATATATATATATATATGTATGTATATATATGTATATATATATATATATGTATATATATATGTATATATATATATGTATATATATATATATGTATATATATATATATATATATATGTATATATATATATATATATATATATATATATATATATATATATATATATATATATATATATATATATATATATATATATATATATATATATATATATATATATATATATATATATATATATATATATATATATATATATATATTGCTCAAGCCACTGTAACCATCTGCCACTACTTTGAAATAGCTAACACCTATGTTAATGGCTGGAAAAAAATGCCAAGGAACTGTGTGAATAGAGTCCATCTCAACTTGCTTTGTGTATAGAAATACCTGTTTTGAATTCACCTGCATGTGATAGAATCCGTCTTAGGAGAATTACGGTCTGGGTAGCGTGTAAACGGGCATAGAGACTTTTAATAAATGGCGCATTAATTGCCTGTTCCCGCCTTTATGGTGCGAAGTATTAGAGATTCATCATACAGATGTCAGTCCTGGGGCTGATAGGAACTTCAGAATGTTTGACCTTTGACTTGAAATTACTCCTCTCCTTTCAACTCCCTAGCTATTATTCGTTTATTCTACATTTACTCTAATATGGTATTTGAATAGGACATGATTATAGCACTGCGAATTAGAATACAAGCACTTATTTACTTCCCCAGCTTATGTTTCATTACTAGAGAATAATCTAAATGAATCACCATAGCTGACAAACAAAAAGGAATGAATTATCATGAAACTACGTCCCATGTCAAACTTGGTGATATTTGACCCACCCACCCCACCCCCACAGCAAAAAATATAAAAATAAAATCAAAAGCTTCAATTTCGAACTAAAAGTCACAAGTTCGACCATTACAAATATCGCATATATTCTCGTCTTGTTTCCATTAATTATTGTTATCATGAGCACTAATATCACTCCTTGTATTTTATAAAGGAAATGTCGATCAAATGTTTCAAGTACACATTGTTTTTAAAAAAATGTACTAAGTTTCCAGTTCTTCAAGACAAAACTAATCGGATAATGTAAGAACAAAAATAAACAAACATTCGCCATTTTGTTAACGATATTTTTTGGGACGCAAACTGTGAAACATATCTGTCCCCAAAACATTATTTTAGGTAAAACTACATGCGTTTTTTGAAATAATGCATGCACCAGTGTTTAGAACGCATGGTACTAATTCAACTGCCAAAGTAAACCCATGGAGACACCATAATATTAAAAATTCAGTAGATTTTAATTTCTGAATGTCCATGATCAAACATATTTATCTGTACAGACTCATCCTTGATGACAACTTTTTTTTTTGTGCAGAGAAAGCCATACAAGCGCTGCACTTTCTGGATTTGCACGTGTTTGAAACGTTTGCTTTTAATTCCACACTAAAGAGTCAGTTGTTAATTTTAGAAATGGGTTTCCCATATTCAGGGCTGTTAAAGAACTCAAATTCCATCAGAAAAACCTCTTGGTATCTATTTTTTCAGTTGCAAGTAGGATAAGCGCCAAATCTCAAACGATTCTTTTACTAAAATGTTACGTTCATCATCGGCCAATCCAGGCCAACAAAACCCGTTTATTTATTCTACTTTTTGTTTAAAACCAATTTTTTGACTGGTTTCCATTCTTCCATACATTACTACCGTGAGTTCCAGACGGCATCACGTAACAAAAGTCATAGTTCTTATTTATTCCACGAGTCCAAACGGACTTTGTGAATACCCCGAACGGACTGTGTGGATGCCCTAAATGGACTGTGTGGAAACCTAAAACGGACTGTTTGGATTCCCCAAACAGTATGCGTGGGTATGCCAAACAGACTGTGCGGATACATCTTTTTAGTTGAAGTACACTAAGCAGCAATGTATCGCATCTATAGTGTACATTATATCAGTTGATAAATTCTGTAAATTAAAACATGTTTATTTGTTTCTTTCTTAAGTATTACCTGTATATTTGGCTTTCAAATCTTTATATAATAAGCTTGCAAGTACAGACATGATATTCATATTCAAGGAGGCCACACATAGGACAGTGGGCATCCGATGGCCGAGTGATTTTTTACCGATCAATGCCTTCTCTGGCCGCCGTTATATATATATATATATATATATATATATATATATATATATATATATATATATATATATATATATATCATAGCGTACGTTGAATAATGGCGCTAAAGCCGTTCCCCTCCCCCACCACAGAAACAAATAGCACAAGTAAAACAAACTCTATCATGAATTGGTATATACGGTCTAACCCGTCCACCAGGTTCGAGTGTGTAAGATGATTGTCTAAAATTTAGCAATTGTATTTCTAATATTTCTGCGTTAGGAATTGTCAAGATAAACTATTGATTCCGAAATTTGCAATAAGGCCTGACTACTGCTATCAAGATGGTCTATCAAACTTTGGATAAAATTGTCCGATAAGCTTAAATTAAATATATGTTAAAAAAAACTATGTTAGTGGTACTGGGCCCATGATTAAGTCAAGCTTCAAAGAATCCTAATCTTGACAATAAATCTTTAAATAAATATGCTTAACTGACAATATTGGGTGGAGCTTTTAAATCGTTCAACATAATTTTGTGATACATATATAGCTGTCTCCCCTTGCGTCTTGCATATTAAACCAATGTTAAAAATCTATTTACCATCATTTGTCGTACCCCCTGACGCCTCACAAAGAAAACCAGTTTTGTGACGTTTTCCTCATTCCACATATCATTTTGTAAAAATTATAAGTTAAGTATTTCAATAGATTTAACGGGTAGCAAACCCTAAACATGGCAAAAATAATTTAATACAGGTTTAATGGTTTTGTCAAAGATATTCATGGCATGGATTGTTTAAGAATGTAAATTAATCAACATATTTTTCATGCAAAACATCGGCTTTTTAGTTTGCATTAACAATGTTGTCAGTACCACCAGACGCCATAACACGTCCAAAATATGTAAACTTATTTATAATTTATTGTTGTCCATTAGCGCACGTGAATTCCATAACAATAATCTTTCCAATAACTTAGTCCGGCCTGAACCGATGGTAATGTGGTATAGAATGATTAAAAAGGTGTAATATGTCAAAAGCGATATCTTCAATACCATGCATGACAGACTCTTCCTCCAAGTCATTTACAAATATTCACAAAAGAAATGGTGATAACCATCCACCTTGTCGGACACGATGAATACTCTACTTACGATACTATCATATTTAGATACTGACTCTGCTTTCTTGCACATCGATTTGATTATATCTAGAAATTTCCCCTTACCTTATCAAGCTTTATCAATTATTTTCCATAAGTTATCCCTGACTTTGTAATAAAACGCTTTAGTGAAATAAAAAACGCACACAGTGTTTTGATCCTGGCTAATAATAAGCCAATGTAAAATAAACATATTTCCAATTGTAATCATGTACTTTTCTGATCAGCCAGTAATTTTTATTATTAAGCATAGGTGTAAATGATTTACCTATGCTAATCAGTAGTTTTGTATCTCTATAATTATTATCATCATCTGAATTTGCTTTTCTTCGCAACGGCATAGCTAGACCTTTGAACTATATGCTTAGAAAGTGAACACTTTTGAATACAGCATTAAATAAATTACGGAATTGAAGTAAAACCATATATTTTATCTTGTTAAGAAACGCATTCATAATCATAGCTGGAACAGTACTGCGTCCTAAATGCATCTGATATAAAACATTTCATATCTTTGAAGGGAAATGTCTTATATAGTTCATAAACACGATTTTAAGATATCCGTTTAAAAATCTTTCATTAAAGTGCACATCTTTGTCTTGCATAAAACTGGATCATAAAAATTGTCGTCTGCATTAAGGTATTTGTCAAAAGTATCGAAAAATATACATTGTCATGTTTGAGGGATTCGCAGCATCTTTTCACATTTTCCTGTAAAACATTGCATCATTAAAATTCGCTTTTTAAAGTTCTAATATTTCGGTTCATCGTTGTAATGGCAAATTATTTTTATATACTGTGGCAGTACATTCTGTCGTGGTCAGAGTGACACCTAACCATTAGGATTGACGTATATGCAAGGCTCGCAATAACTCGGCAGCTCGAGATGGTTAACCTCTCTTGTTTGGAGGAATAATTGAATTTTAATTAGAATCCGTTCGATAATGGCCAGAGAGATGGAACAGACCAATGTTAACGTAAGGTCAAATAGCAGAAGATTACAGATTTCAGACAAGTGAGAGCAGAGCAAAATTATGGAAATCTTGAGTCATGCGTAACATGTGTCATAAAATGATAGTTTCGATAATGACCATCTAAAGGTGGTCCTGAGAGAGAGTTAATATGACATTGATGGATGTGTTAAAACGTTTTGGCGGTGAGAGAAAGTAATCATGATTGGTTAAGCTAACGAGATGAAGTGTTTCCGAGAACAATTCAAGGTTTTAAAGTAATCTCCATCGCCAAATTAGTCAACGTTCTGATGGTAGCCATAACATTAGTTCTGGGTAATAACAGTTTCTTTCGTCAGATTGTCTAAGTAACGTGTGTCAGAACGTTGAAGACACGCAAAGAGTGAGATTCAGCAGCAAAGTAAGAGGTAGCATCAATAAAGTACAGGGTTAAACTCAACTACATGCACTAAGTTCAATTAAAGTTAGTTTGTAATTATTTGTTGAATTTATTCGTTTTAAATTTATACTTCAATTTTCCTTGAGTTCAGAAAATAATCGTGCATTCATCTGTCTTGACTGTAATATAAATCATGTAGTGTAGGAATTTATAGCATTTCTCTAGTACGCATTGTTAGAATTAAGTAATTTTGTCGTGAATATTATAAGAATCATGTATCATAAAGATTTCATGCATATCTCCTAACACGAATTGTGAGAAGTAAGTTATATGTCTTCAATGATTTTGTTTCATGTATGCTGAGAACTGATGTTTCTATGTCCGGAAAGCTACTAAGTGACTATACACGGTTTCATGTCATATAAGGCGATTAAGTAACTATGCAAGGTTATCATCTAATAAAAGTTCACTAAGTGACTATTCAAGGTATAATCTCACTCAAGGTCACTAAGTTACTATACAGCTTATAGTAATATATCTCCAGGAATCATCTCGTACAAAGTCACTAAATCCTTTACAAGGTAAAATCTCATACAACGTCACTAAGTGTCTTTACAAGATATCATCTCATACAAGGTCACTAAATGACTATACAAAATATACTAATATATCACCATAAATGTTGAATGTAGACATCTTGAATCACCGTATAGCTTCAAATTTAAACATTGATTTTATCTTACGGCATTTAAAATTTTGTAAACGTATGTGGCGAGGTGTAAATTACAGGTAAAATAGTTCCAAAAGAAACCGATTGAACGGGAACATACAGTTCATTTATTTTCCTGTATCTCATCAGTTCAGGATAGAGCTTCTTCTAATTAACAAATAGCACGGGCATAAATTTTGAAATGTATAGATTAATAATCTGTTCTCAAGATAAATAATCTCTGTTCACACACACACACGTATGTGTGTATATATATATATATATATATATATATATATATATATATATATATATATATATATATATATATATATATATATATATATATATATATCAAAGAACATACACTTACCAGATTAATTGTTTTATTCCCTTTGTTTCTTTTCGTGTCTGTTTTCCTTTCGGATGTTTCATTCTTTTTAGAGGAGTCCATATTATTTCTGCGTGTACTGAAATTGATAAAGTAACATAACACATAAACAAGTCAATGATTAAAACTTATTTTTGGGGTTGAAGGACAGCAATATGGTCTGTGGTAATTGATGCTTTGCAAGATAATAGAAATACGGTGTAAGATAATAGAAAAACGGTGTAAAATAATAGAAAAACGGTGTAAGATAATATAAATACGGTGTAAGATAATAGAAATAGGGTGTAAGATAATAGAAAAACGGTATAAGATAATAAAAATGCGGTGTAAGAGAATAGAAATTCAACTATTTATCTTTTTTGTAGGCATATCATTTGAACTTCGTATTTGGTACACAAAATCAATAAAAAAAAATAGAAGAAACCAGAAACAGTCATCACACCAATAGCATATCTCCGTCTCAGTATTCCTTATGGACGACACATATACTGGACGAATTAATTTAATGTCCTAAGTTGCAGCAAACTGTATCTAACTTTCGTTCCTTGTCTTTCAAGTATTATGCACAAAATACAGAATTATACACGTTATTATAGAACATTTACTCCAACATATAATAAAATTCATCATGATATACTGTAAAACACACGGACATGATACAAAATTCCAAATATTATCAAAGCAGATTATGGCTGGAGATGATACAACGTTAATATAGTAAATTATACAATGACATGATGCAGCATATTTCTGCATATTATTACATTAAATCGTACCATTACATGATGCATTACTTTCCATGTTATGATATCAAATTGCATATATGCAAGATACAGAATTTTTTATGTTGGAAGAACAGATTGTTCCCAGATATGATACAATCTTTTCCATGTTATAATAACAAATTGTACACGTACATGTTCCGGAATTGTCCGTGTTAGAATAGCAAATTGCATCCATCTATGACAGAGAATTATCCATGTTAGAAACACAAATTGTCCCCATACATGCTACATAGTTTTCCATGTTTGAATACCCTGAAGTGAATAACACTCGGATTTATTGTTAAGATGGTACGTAAATTGCATTAATACTCAGACTGAAATATGAAAAGGAGCTGCATCATTTAATATTTAGACACTTGCGATGGTTCTAATCTAGTATCGTATGAGGTTTAGACATTTACAAGGGTTTTAATTCTGCATGATGTGAGCTTTAGACGTTTGCGACGATTGCAAAGTTGTATCATGTGAGATTTACAAGTATGCAAGGGTTTCGATACTATATTATTCACATTTGTTTTCTAGAGAGAAAAAACAGTGACTTGTTTGTGAGAGAAATTTTGCAAATACTAGAGTCTATTATCATGAGCGAATTTTAAAAAATGTAAATTGCTGATTGTAATGCAATAGTTAAAAAAATAGTTTCATTTTATTCACACTCTTATTGACAAGGTGAATTGAACCTATAACTCAACGCCACTAACAACTGCTATCTGTATTGGATTCATGTAACCGTAGTTATATGATCGTCACGATCAGAACGATAATATCATATTTTTACTTGTTGATAACGATGGTGATGACAACGATGACGATGGTGATAATGGTGATGGTGATAGTAAGCTTGACGCTTTAAACACCTTCAAACAAATTCGTTTACAGTGGTATGTGCTCACTCATCAAGTAGGAAAAAAGTACAGGATGCTAGACATCTGTATGTAGATATCGCAGTACTATAATGATACTTGCACTGAAAACTTCAGTGATTATTTTATGTTTGAACGGATAGAAGTTCATCGTTATTATTTCAAACTTCACGTTATTTTTTAAGAAATCAAACCAGCCTTCAGACTTGTATCATTTGATCGGTGTCACTTTTTCAATTTTTCGTAAATGGTATAACAGTAGGTAAATGTTGAACTACTCTCAAGCTGTTCATCAACGATAATACTATGTTGTCACGCTCTAAATACAGTCAATTAAATTAAACATTTATGAAAATATATTGTCATTTTTATTATATAAAAAAATCCATTAACGATCTGATTAAAATCGACCTTCAGGGGCACTGAGTTAAATTCATTTGTTATGGACATTTTACACTTATTCATTAATTTAAAAAGAAAAGAGAGGAAAGAACAACTCATTGCCCGCACCCATTTTGTTACTTCAAAATAAGTTAGGATCTTGTCTTCAAAGAAAAGCATTCATCTTGTCTATGTGGTTCACACATCTGTTTTTGCTGCGACATTGCATTAGGTTTCTTGTTCGAACAAAAAAGTAATGCGTCTTGAACTAGATTTTCTCAGGGACAGCCATCCATATTTTTACGGTAATGTTCAATGCATAAAGGAGTTCTAATTTTCACATATAATGTTTATTGCAGACTGTTGGCAAAGAATAATGATTTTAGGGCCAAAATACGCATAATGGCCTCCATCTCTTATTGTAATACAGTTCTCTTTATACATGGCATACTTCTGTGGAGAAAATGTCATACACTAGGAGGCCACTGAAAACCTCTGAAAAGTTCATAAGATAATAATCTGAAATCTATTCCCCCCAACACCACCCTCCCCCCTCGCCCCTCCCCCCCCCCCCCGTTCAGTCATCGAAACTCTAGTAGGCTACAAACGTTTTATTGTCAAGCATTGTTTCAGTTTCTTTTGTCCATGCTTGACAAATGCAACCGTTCCAGACTAACCGGATTGATTTGAATTATTTCAGTAGTGGAAAGCTGAAAGTTGATATGAATAGCTACATCCATTGCATGCTTTCCAGCCCGCTTTGCTATAGAAACAATATATTTGACGAGCGTGGATGATTAATGCAAACAAAAACTATAATAAATGTCAGAACGATATAATAAAACGTCACAATGTCGCAATGTTAAAATGGTTTTCTATTCCGTTTTTCACGCCTCTCATGTAGCGATCAAGCAAGTGCAGCGAATCAGAACTGGAACATTACAGAAGTGGCTGTCGTCGCTTTCGTTTTCTTTTGTTAACATGAACGAGTAGGCTATTTGCGCTGTAATTGGAAACACTACAAAAGCCGCACATGGAGAAGGGAAGGATTCATTTTTCATTCTCGCATTGATATTCAGTCTCTTGAAGAAGGTAAACGCTGTAAACGTAATACAAATCCATTATCTCTGCTATGTAGAAAAACAAAAAGAATAGGAGAATCAACGAAAGTCTAATAGTTTTTCTACCTTTCTAATAAAATTCCAACTCAAATTAAATCCCTTTTCTAAATACATTTAACGTGTAGTTTGTTGTAAATTCAGAAATAAAAATACTTTGTTTTAATTACTACAAAACCTCCTGACTGTAAACAACTATACAGGTCCTGTTCTTTTAATATCAATCAACGACATAAATCTTGACAGTTGTTGACCACATTACTAAAAAGACATATACATGAACCGTATGCTATCATTACTACAAAGACTTATACATCAACCCTGTGCTATCATTATTACAAAGACGTATACATGAACCCTATGCTATCATTATTACAAAGACTTATACATGAACCCTATGCTATCATTATTACAAAGACTTATACATGAACCCTATGCTATCATTACTTCAAAGACTTATACATGAACCCTATGCTATCATTACTTCAAAGACTTAAACATGAACCCTATGCTATCATTACTTCAAAGACTTAAACATGAACCCTATGCTATCATTACTTCAAAGACTTATACATGAACCCTATGCTATCATTACTTCAAAGACTTATACATGAACCCTTACTATCATTATTACAAAGACTTATGCATGAACCCTATACTATCATTATTACAAAGACTTATACATGAACCCTATGCTATCATTATTACAAAGACTTATACATGAATCCTATGCTATCATTATTACAAAGACTTATACATGAACCCTATACTATCATTACTTCAAAGACTTATACATGAACCCTATGCTATCATTATTACAAAGACTTATACATGAACCCTATACTATCATTACTTCAAAGACTTATACATGAACCCTATGCTATCATTATTACAAAGACTTATGCATGAACCCTATGTTATCGTTACTACAAAGACCTTGACATGAACTTTATGCTAACATTACTACAAAGACTAATACATGAACCATATGTTATCACTGCGCAGCAAGCCATCTGGTCAGTTGAAATCACTTCTGGTACTACTTTTCAAACTGTACAATTCGTCACTTTGGTCATTTTCTCCACGCGATCCATCACATTTCTAGACTGATCATTCGCCATGGATGTATATTTTAGGTTTGGAAACAAGGGTATGTCCTTGTCCTCTGACCTGAAGATAGCTTCAATTTGCTCAAAACAATCTGCTTATGTGATAAGAAAAAGCATTTGGAAGGATTTAAGTAGTGTTTTCTTTCACAAATATGGATACTGTTGACAATATATAATTGATATTGTTTTATATCCTTAATTAAGAAAAGATAACTATAATTGTTCGCACTTTTTTATGGACGAAGAATGCAATGTAGGTCAGTAATTGTTACGTACATTTTATTTACTAAAAATGAATTATTTTATTATTAAAATAAATTTTAAGCACGCTACCGATCAACACAATAAGAGTTGTTAATTTGTGGCTCATTCCTCCTCTGTGCCTTGTAATGTTATGTTTAATAAATAATAAAAATTAGACAACCTAGAAGTAAATTGAAAGGTAATGAAAGATGATCGCTTGTGAAATGTTGTAGAATTTAAAATGTCACAGAAATCTATCCTCAGAAAGGGTAGTTGCGCGGTTAAGTATCCCGAAGTAAGGGTCATTACACAGAAATTTAGTAAGGGTCATTGCACAGAAATGTATCCCCATGTAATGGTCATTGTAGAAAAATGTATCCCTAAGTAAGGGTGGTTACACAGAAATATATCCCCCATTAAGAATGCTTACACAGATATGTATCTCCAAGTAAAGGTCATTACGGAAAGATTCAGTAAGGGTATATAAGGGACACAGAAATGTATCACCAGTAAGGGTCATTACGAATACATTCAGTACGGGTATGTAAGGGACACATAAATGTATCCTCAAGTAAGGGTCATTAGGGAGAAATTCAGTAAGGGCCATTCCACAGAAATATTTCCGCAAGTAATGGTCATTGTACCGAAATGTATCCCAAAGTAATGGTCATTGTACAGAAATGTATCCCCAAGTACGGGTCATTACACATAAATTTGGTAATGGTCATGACACAGAAAAGTATCGCTAAGTAATGGTCATTACACAGAAAGCTACACCCAAGAAAGAGTCATTACACAGAAATTTTGTACTGATCATTACACAGCTATGTATCTGAAAAGTAGCCGCTTACTAATTGTTTATAAACAATCGTTATTTAAAAATGTAATTAGATTTGCTTAGGTGAACATCACTGACTTCTTGTATAAAATACACAAAAATATACTGACGCTTTCCAGTATAACACTATGATTGCTACTACACTGGTTTTCAGCAACAGAATATATTAGCAGTTGATTTACGACTGGTCGTAAATCGCCAGTTCCCATAGGTCACATATACTTTTCATTGACTTTTTCATTGATTCACAAACGACTGTTATATGTGCGATTTTCTAATGTCAGCAAAGTTTGATCGTGATGCGTTTTCAATGTATTTAGTGTCTTGGTGTGTTATGAAAGGTAGTAATGTAACGACGGACTACAACAAAGTAAACGATTACTTGGCTGGGGGAGATACTCTGGTGCCATGTCCCTCCCCCCTCCCCCCTTAGCTGTTTTGATAGCCTTGCATGCCATCCATGAAAGTTAACGCTGCTAGAGACCAAGGATTGCCAGACGATGAAATGCGTTTTGATGGGACGGTATGTGTAATTAACATTAAACCAGCCATTGCCTTTCCTGCATTTGTCTGACTTGCTATTAAAGGAGCAGGATCAGATAACAGATACATGAGTTCCGCCAAAAAATAAAATCATCCCGCCTGGCTCAAACAAGACCGAGATAAGTGGGCTACATTGACAACAGTGAAAACTGTGAAAGCAATACTCAATCTCAGGCACTCTAGTCGTACTTCGGCATTAAATGTGGCAATGCTAGACTGCTTGCAATGGAACTGGAACGCACGAACATGGCTGGCCGCAGGAATGTGTAAGTGTCTGTGGTCAGGACGAAATCCACACCCAAAAGAGACGTGCCGGGGTTACTATGGCGATCTTGCATAGCACAGTAGGTTTTGTGCGTATGGAAGCCAATCTAAGACCGCATAATGTGGGCCACTATTAATAATAAATATGAAGCATGAAAGTGATCTTGGTGTATGCTCCAACTGTCGAAGCTTCTGACGTGGAGAAAGAGAAACAGC
Organism: Sinohyriopsis cumingii; assembly: GCA_028554795.2. NCBI lineage: Eukaryota > Metazoa > Mollusca > Bivalvia > Unionida > Unionidae > Sinohyriopsis > Sinohyriopsis cumingii. The sequence goes on from JAPYKE020000085.1 coordinate 226,914, forward strand.
TTTGTCGTGTGCCTTTGGATCTTTAATGTGGTTTCCGGCTCAACATGGTCGAACCATCTTGGAGCGGAGTACTGAATTTTGTCCTGGGATCAGATTGATGAATTGTGACTATCAGTTCAGTTTACCAGGCATCCGTTGTAAATCATGGATTTCAAACGAAGTTCGGACTTGCAACGAAATTTATCACTTTTTGGTGAACGGCAAATTGAAGGCAAACTCAAAATGCCGGATCTTCTGCTTGCTTGAATTTGACTGACCACCAGCCAGTCTTTGCTGCCATGTTGACAAAACAGAAATGCGGCCGAAAGAACGCCTCAAAATCTGCGAGATATGACACTACTAAACTGAAAGATCACTACGTAGCTCGTGGCTGATGGCTTCGCAGTCGAATTCATACACCGCATTGCAGCGCGTTCTGAAAGCGAGTGACAATCCTGAGAGTTAAGCGATGCACTGAACGACAAAATTTCAGTTGTATCAGAGAGTGTTAATGAAAACTGGATTTCAAACAAAAGACTTAAGTCACTGAGTTTAGAAGATCTGCCTGATCCCAAAGTAATGTGATAGTATATCGCAATCGTAAGAAACATCTACAAATGGATAAGCAAATTCGGACTGATAGCAAAGATACAGAAGCAGAGGAGACCTTAGCCAGAGGTTCGAACATTTACACATTTCTCAATTTTAATGACTTGTGCAAGCTGTTTTATGGATTATCACCCGGCCCTTTTAAAGACTCGGTGTGAAATGTTGTACCTGAAATCAATCAGAAGCTAGATTGAGGGAGAAAACACTATTGCCAGCTGCTAGGAAGGCCACATATTTCAAAAAAGCACGAGGAAACCACCAATCCACAGTATAACTGCTGGGCCACCAAGGGAGACCCCATGGTTGCTGAAATACTTAAGAAATTGAAAATTGCGAATGCAGTCGGGACCTGTGGCATCATTAAAACTTGTAGAAAGTCAATGGCGAGGGCTGCATACAGTGGCTAATCAGGAGCTTCATTTCTGTGTAGGATACGCACGACATCGCTGATGATTGGAAAATGGTATTATCCTGCCTTTCTACATAGACAAGTGCAGTATGCGTGACTTTAGTAATTATCACAGTATTACCTTTCTATCTGTGCTTTGAGCGAAAGGCATTTGCGTCTATCCAGCTAACAAGAGTGAAAAACCGTTTATTGGAACATCGAATACAGGTAGAGAGTGACTTTATAACAAGGGCAACTAATGATCGTATTTATACGCTCAACACATTGGTGTAAACACGTAAAGAATTCACACAACCATTATGGATAGCTCACGTTGACCTTAAACCTGCATTTGACTCTGCCGGTCCATCCGCTATCTGGTTTCGACAATGCAGCGTAGGACTCCATGATAAGGTTTTAAACCTGATGAAAGTTCTTTATACTAACACCATCATCTGCGTTCGAGTCGAACGTAAATGTTCACAATGCTTTTTACATCACCAGTGCCGTCAAATATGGATGTATCATCGGCCTGAACGAACGGTACATAAGGGCACTCAGTACAACCGTAAAATACCATGTTGTTATGCTAATGATGTAATTATACTGTTGGACTACCTACAGATAATACCACTCAGTCTGGAAGTGATACAGAACGAAACAAAGACTTTTTGCATAGAGATAAATTAGAGTAAGTCCAAAGTATAAACGACCAATCCACATGCTATTAAGTCAGTAGCAACTCACAACAAGGACATGAGGTTGGACTCCATATGTATCTAGGCTGATCACTTTAAATCCAAGAAAGTACGAAGCGGAGATCATTCGCCACATCGAAATCGGTCATTGCTGCATGAAAACCATAGCTAGATACATCTGACACGCAAAGATCACTAATGTTACAAAGATCGGGCAGTATTGCATATACATTCTACATGTATTGCTATAAGGGGCGGACACATCGTTGATTAAAGAGGCTGTGACTTAAAATCTAAACGCCTCTGACCAATGGTGCCTATACAGCATCCCGCGAATCAAACGCACACAATATATCATGAATGCAGAGACGAGAGACGGAACAATGGCGGACATAGATACCATCAGGTTAAGATACTAGGTCACCCTCTGCTATAAATCAGAACCGTGCGCTTATAGCCGCAATTCGAAAACCAACACGGGGATAGATTCGCAACTTCAGATAATTTAAGCTATAGTGGTCATACAAAACAAGCAATAATTCGTATTGATTCTTATGGTTACTTGCGCTGGCCTACGATGCTCTTTGAAATAGTGAATTAACTTTTTTTCTTTTCTGTTTTTATATATTCACCTCTTTTAAGCAAATGTAATCAACGGGAGAACTCAGGCTAGAATTGTCAAAATTATACAATTAGTCACGTATGAAATATTTTTTCCAGCTTTGTTATAAAATGCCAGTGATAGTAGAAAATAATATTATTGTCTTTTGGTATGGTTCCAGTCGCAGCTTTCATTGTGCTTTAAATCAAATGGATTTACTTGTATGTTCCTGTTATATTCGTTCTTTATTTATGTTTGTCTCATACACACATCACGTGTTATCACTAACTTTAATATAAATTTCTCCATTGATATTATTGTTAAGATAATCGGAAACAACATATAGATTCTCCTTTCAAATATTTTGCTTAATTATGCTTGAAGATATTTGGCTAGGACATATATATTATTCCCAAAGCTTTATCCGTAAGATTGTTTTTCATCAGATTGATAAAAAGCATTTACAACAATGTTTTACATATTTTAATATCATGCGTCATAAAAGAATGAAATACTAGTATCATTTGTACGTCATTATCAGGTGTTGATATCCAATCAAGGAGAAAGTCTTTGATATATAATTTAGTAAGCGTTGATGATTTGACTGAATAACATACTGGTTTGAATAAAGATTATATGATATGAAATGCTATTAGATACTTCACTGGGTGTTATCATTTAAGTTGGGATTACTTCTATCAACATTAAATGATAGCTTGATAACATTAAAATAGGTGTCTTAGAATGACATCAATGAAAACAATATCACTGAAAATAATGTTCAATAAATGTGTAAATGATTTTTTGCAACCATTTGATTTTTATCTTTGACCACAAATGTAATAACTGTTGTTACTGTAGTGTCTTGGCAACAATGTAGCTAAATCTTTCGGGTGTAAATTGTCCTGCATTGCTCGATAGGATTGAAACATTTAAAACAGAGGATATATACATAAGCAAGGAATTTTGATCATAAAATACATGAATGTACAGTGCTGTATGAATTCAGTAGTGTGTGAAGTATTCAAATGACATTAAATTAGCGGTTGAACAACAATAATGGTAACAAATGTTTAAGACAAAACGCCTTCCAAAAATAGAAAACAAGAAATGATATTAAACGTCATAACCCGATACTTTCGATTAACTGTAAAATTCCGTAAGAATGATCATAACATAAAACAAAATCAATTATTATGAAAGCAAGTTCTTTCTATATCGCTGCTAAAAGATACAAGGTAAATTCTGATATCATTATTATTCCGACGAGTTAACAAAGTTTTCAATACCAGCACATAGATTTTGCCTAAAAATTTAAATGATGCATTTGTCTGATGGAAAACTTACAAGTGCCGACAAACTGGGGAGACAAACAGTTTGAACTAGATTTGATAGAAATACAATGGAGGCATTTTCACTGTGATGTTATGATCTCTACGACTTAAGTTCGACAAGACAAGACTTGCATCCGAAAATGGGTTCTGAAGATTGCAATAAATTTGTGATCGTTTCTAGTGATAAACTAGACTAATGCTGTGATTTACTCATTAGCACTTACTAATATTTCTTTTTTATCTTACGGACGATTGTGCCGACATAGAGGACGGAAGGAACAAGGCACCCAGTACTCCATAAAGCATTCAGTGCTAAACGTTGCGAAATATCTATATGGGTCATATTGTTGAAATCGATTTCCTTCATAAACTGTGTGCCAATGTTCTGATGATCATTTACTTAAGATAAAAGACGTCGAATGAGCATGTTTTTGAGGAAACATATTTCGTGGCAGTGGTGATGACAAGAGATAGTTCAAAAGATAACAAAATAAAATAATTAGTAATTGGGTTTGGAATATAATTCATATTACAGTGCGTTATATATGGAAAGGTGTTGATTTAAACTAAAATGTCTCCTGTCGACATAACAATATAATACAACTTATTTACTGTACTTTTGTACAAGTTATCGTTGTATAATCTTATGAAATTGGTCCTTTCATGATTTCAAGTTTTGTTAAAAAAAAGTCTATATTTGTACATGTTAAATTTTCTATTTCTTTGGATCTCTCATTTCTTTACTCATTTGTAGGCCTTTGTAGAATTAAGCGCAGTTCTAAACGATTGTAGCTTGTTTCCAAGGGTGCCAAATTCGCAAATAGACATGACACATAACTCGTTTGAGGGACAACAACTTTTCTTGTAATCGGTTGTGTCTTAATAACTGTATTTCATCCTTGGTATCTCTGTATACGGTATCTGTCTCTGCATGAATAGAGAATGAATGTGTATCAATCATGTACGACCTGATGGAATCAATATACAATGTCTTGAGCTTGTTCTAATGGAAACAAGAGATATGCTACAAATTTAGCGTTAACACTTTAGCGTTAACACTTTAAATCCTCCAGAAATGAGTTCGGATAATTTGAGTTCTAATTCTGCAAACAAAATTACACTAAATACGTATTTATGATTGGCATCCTTTCATGAACCTCTCTGGTTTCTGAAAAACGTTTTTTTTTTTCATCAGCACATATTGGTACAATAGTTTCCTTACCGAGATTTTCATCTGGCTTCCGAGCATAGAAGTATTCGTGACTTTGAAAACTGCTTAATTGTTTCTCAAAGTCGTATCCAATTCAGTGTAAACTTTCAACCATAGATCTCGGTAGATTAACACGACTCAGTATTAGATGCCTATGTACTTCCACAGTTTGTCATATAGGACACATATTAGACTCTAATTAGTTCTAATTCAAATTTGCACCATGAACTAGGCACATCGTAATAGTGTTTGATCTAGTATGTAAATATTCATGCAGACATTCTAAACTCTCGTCATATATATCAAAAGTAATAACGTATCTTTCTTCACCAGATAGTCATGCACGTTACCAAAACAACAGTAATTTAAAATGTCCCATGATAATTTGGCCATAGCGTAAATTTTACTCTGTTATTTTTATCACGAAGACGAGATAAAATTCTTATTAGTCATTGTACTTGTATGGATTAATGTCTTTCCTCAAATATTTGAGTTCCATTTTTCAAAATGTTTTACAGCTTCTATGATGTTCTGATCGCATCCTTGTTACAACACCTATTTTCCAAATATATATACTCCAAAATCGCTACGAAATGAAATGTATTTCTCATCTATATTTAGTACTATTAGCTCTCCCTGATCACAATAATTTTCTAAAATTGTCTGGGCAAATACACGAGAATCGTAGTCGGACAAATTAGTGACAACAATGGTATGTTCTTATGACGTTTGTGATTCAAAATCGCACTTATTATTTACAGTACTCGATCTGAGTCAAGCCGAAATCCACCTGTAATGTATACAGTTAGCAAATCTAGCAATCACAATTGAAGGTTGACGTTCCAATGATGTTTGAAATTCACAGTCCAGTTACGTCAAATAACCTACGACGTAGAGCGTTGCATTTTCTGTTAGAGAGATTTGTTGCATGAAACGATATATTCCGTAAGCTCTTTTGTGTTAGAACTTCCATAAGCGTGAAGCCTGGATTCTGTTTTGGGAATCCAACAATCAAAACAGACAACAAGACCTTGTATTAATGTCCGTCTGATATCCGTTATAAAGTCAAAGATCCCACACTTAGAATCATTTTCTGCTTTCTACTCTTTGGAAATGTTCATTGTTTTAGGTTTAAGTTTGTTGCACATTTTATGTAATGTTTTACACATGCTATTTGAGCATTTCAGTGGTATGTGCTCCTCCTTCATTCTATGTGCTCATCCTCGTTGTGTACCGCTTAAAAACGTTGGTTGTAGAAGCATGTTTCATGGAAAGACAAACACCCTATGCTATACATTCGGCTGTTTTATGTTCATTATGTTTATGTTTTGCATGTATTTATTGCTTTAAAGATATGTTTAAAATCACAATATGCAATATAATGTGACTTTTTTTGGCTGACCGTAATTTTACGAGTATTACAACATAGGAGTTTACTGCAATTAAGTCTAATGAGCTAATGATTGGATTAGATTTTGGTGTTCCTAGTGTTATTAAGGTATTTAAATAATGTAAACACTTTTTTTCAAAAGTACTTTGTTATGGAGTTTTAGCTTACTTTAGATAAACCAGCCATATATCCTTAATGGCAGGAATAATTATATGTCTTGCATCGAAGAGAATTGATATGTAGACTTGTTGCTATCAGTCTAAGAGCATTTATGAGTGTGTGACATTAAAGAACAAAACAGATAAGTCATGTTCATTTTCGTATTTATCAATATCGTTTATGATATATCGTATTCATCAATATCGTTTATAATATATCGTATTCATCAATATCGTTTATAATATATCTTCTATGAAATCAATGTGCATGCCTGTCAGTGCAATCTCTTGGTGATCTGTGCATATTTCTTGGTAGGTATAATGTACACCGAACGGCATTTTCAAGTTTAAAGAATGTTTGTTCTTTACTAATCCTGGCAATTTTTTCTGGCTGTTATCTATCTACATGTAATGTTAAATATCATATCATGCCAAAAGACCATATTTTTTTTACTTCACTTATTCACTATATAAATTGTGTCATTAACATCTGAAATAGCCAATAATTACCTTTCGCATTTCACCTATCTCTATGAATTTTAAATTATTTATTTTGTGATGCTGATCCTAACAGTTAGTTTTTATTATGTCCCAATCACGAATGTAAATGTATATGCAATCGGCACGTTTGCAAAACCAAAATCGTTCTTTGTTCGAGTTGGTATATCCTTTGTGTATCGTTCTTTGTTCGAGTTGGTATATCCTTTGTGTATCTTGAACATCACTGAGATATAAATGCAAATCGCGATCGTTTCCTGGTAAATCTGTACCCGTTTAAAGCTTTTAGACAAACCTCGGAACCTTCATGTGATACTTGTATTTCTGTTTTGTGTCTCCTTTTTTAATTTCTCTTCAAGGTTGAAAAACGATCAAATGGGATTACACTTTTTCCGTTTCTCATATTGGTGATTTAACTATTTTATTGCAATACTATTCGCTCTAAAGAAAGTAGGAAGAAAATTTAATTTTATTATGTTTGTATTTCGATCCCCTTCTTATAGTTTTCCACATTCACAAGTATCTGTTCTCTGATTAGTTTCCCTCACATTTGTTTTTCATCCATTATATTTCGTGTTCAGTGGAATCGAATAGCACATTCTTTACATCTCTCGTACACTTTATATCTCTTTCCTATGTGATCGACGGCCATTTTCTCCCGCATTTGCAACATTTGACATAAATAACTTTACTTGCCTATTTTTTACCGATGAATTTCAGGCCGTTATTGCTGTCGAAAATCACTGACATACATACCGTTTATACGTATTAAGCTATTTATAAGTCACGTAATACGTGCCCCAAATCTCGCAAATGGCGTATACATTACAGCGAACTGAACACCACTAATTGTATCGATCACAATTCTTATGAACGATCTCGCTTTATAATAGTCAGGAGATAAATTTGTGATGAATCTCTATTACATCATTATCCGTTTTTAAAATAAAATTACACATTTTTCCCGTTACGTGTTACTTTGTAGAGGTATGCTGACATCGTCAGGGAAGTTTTTCATTACTCTAACCTTTTGAAAGCAATAGAGAACGTTGGTTAGTATTAAACAAAGTATTTCTATTATTAGATTTTTTTCTTTCATTTCTTCCTTTTTCTTCTTTCGTTGCTTCAATCCAATGCAATAAACTAGAGATTCATGAATTGGAAGAGCCTCGTTACAAATCATTATTATCTCTTTAATTCGCTCATTGAAGAATATAATATAAGGTATGAATTAAGATTCATTTTGTTCACATACAGTTCAGCTTTTGCTTGACACAAAAACGTGTACGCATTTCAATCCCTAAGTTGATTACAAGAGTTGTCAATATAGTAGTTTTTACCCAAAGAGGACTGTATCTGCCTACCTTTAAATGGATGCTAGAAATATGATAAATATCATTTTTTTAAAAATACAATATATCATCTTTATCTGATGATGTTTTATTATTGTATCAACCAATAAAACTCCAATTAGAATTTCGCACGCACTCCATCTGCCATGTGATACAGCATGACTGGCATTCTGAAATAAAGCGATCAGCTTGAAAACAATAGATAAAGTCAAGACAACATCGCAACTTTATCTTGTATCTTACTGCTGCCAATATAAATTACTTATTGTAACAAGCCCAAGTTCTAATAAAGGCCAATGACGAGAAAGGATTTCCACAACCTAGTTCTTAAGTTAATATGAAGACATAAAACGAAAACACATAATGCCAAGTGTAATACAGCTGTTTGACTTGAGGTCGTTATTCACACTTTATTTCCAAGGACATTAAGAAGCGGACGACTTCAATGAAAACATTATGACATCAAAAACAATGTTCCTTCCATCAAACTAAAGACCACATATTAACAGGACTTTGGTATGACATGCCTTTTATCACAAAAAGGCGCCAAAAAGCTGATATAGTGATATACAAAAATAATTGTCGATCTCCTTTCGTGCTCAAAGTTGCTTTGTCTTTTCAAACATGGAAACAACATATCCATATCATCATGAAATATACTTGATACGTGTAACGGATACTCCCTGAAATGGAATTTAACATTCAACGTTAATAAACGTTGTGTAATAGTTTTTAGCCAGAATAGACATACAACATGTGAGACGTTTAGCTGAAAAATAGGAAACTATACTATACCTATTGTAAAAAAAACCCGAACATGTTGGAATTCCTCTTAGCTCCAATGTGAAATTTTTGACAAAAAATAGACACAGCTTGTACTAAAGGAAGAAAATTATTTTATTATTCTCTTTTAAGGACTGGCACAAATGAAGCTATTCTTACACAGGTTTAATAATCCATGCATTTATTTGCTATCAAAGCACCGTGAGAGAAAGGGAAATATTTTGGACACATATTATGACCAATTTATTAATTCGTCTTGGTGTGTTCCTTCATAACATATCAGACGAGGAATTTATTCAACTTCCCGGCTTAGACGAGCCCGAACTACTAAGAAATTGTATAATGTTTGGTTCAGGTTTCCCTGCATCTGTTGTTGTTGTTATAGGGTTTAACGCCATATTTTAGCACAAGATAGGCTATACATGGCTTCCAGTATAAATGGCCGTGAAAAACCCCGGGAAAACCCCAAAAAGAACCACCGACCCACGATAAGCTACTGGCAAGCTTTCTCACATACCCCCACTGGCCGAACCCGAGACTCGAATCCACGCAGACGAAGGTGAGATAGCAATGATTTGTAACGGTAAGCGCTTTAGACCACGCGGCCACTGTGGGCCCCTCCCCGCATCTGTAATACAATGATTAGTTTCTTAATAATAAGATCCATTTTCAAATTATGAAGGTTTAAAAGACATGTAATTGTAGGAAACATGATAGTCGTATATCATTGTATGCTATTTATTGCATAAAATATTCAATATTGACCGCCCTGGTGGCCAAAGTGGTTAGAGCGACCGCTTTGGATGTGCGAGGTCGCGGGTTCGAACCCAGGCCGACTCATACCAAAGACATATAAAAATGGTACAAACGGCTGCCTCGCTGGGCAATCACCATGAAAAGGTTAGGGTTTGGACTGGTCGGCCTGGGTGAAACATGATGCTACATGTCTGCAGCATTGATGCCCCTGTGCTAACCATTGCTATAAACTGCCACACTGCAGACAACGTAGGGATATGACTGAAAAAATGTTAAAGAAATGGTAAAAGTTCACATCACACACACACACACACACACACACACACACACACACACACACAATTACTTACTGTTCAAAATTAATGATGATATGCACACCAATTAATAATTCGGCTTCTCATGAGTACGCCTAACTTTTCAATAAAAGTAATGAGAATGGGAATTCTCAAAGGCATGATGAGCTTCAAAGAGACTTTTATCATATTCTTCTATGTCAATTATGTATAAGTAAGGAATTTTCATATTTCTTTTTCCTATGATTGTACCCATTTTCCTATGTTTGTATCCATTTACTTATATTTGAATCCATTTCCGTAAGTTTGTATCCTTTTACCTAAGTTTGTACCCATTTCCGTGTGTTCGTATCCTTTTCCCTATGATTGTATCCCTTTCTGTATGTTTGTATCCATTTGCCTATGTTTGTATCCATTTCCGTGTGTTCGTATCCTTTTCCCTATGATTGTATCCGTTTCTGTATGTTTGTATCCATTTACCTATGTTGGTATCACTATCTCTGAAAAGAGGAAATAAAGATTGATGAAGGGATGAGGAGTGATATCCAGTTAGTGAATGGCATAAAATGATTATCTTGTTTCTCCACACACGTTCATTGATTGGCCAATCACAACAAGAAAATCAGATGATAGGGACATTATAATGTGTAGGACATGTCGGATTGATTGGCAAAAGAAAACATATTGCAACGCTACTGTGTAAGTGATCCGTGACTCGAAGATGAGGTGACCAGGTCAACTCATGCCTTTTGAGTCTCTCACACAATATATATATATATATGTGTGTGTGTGTGTGTGTGTGTGTGTTTGCAAAGTGTGTGTGTTTGCAAAACTTTATATGGCTGTTTCTACAGAAATTAAACCTTTAAATGTATTATGTTTCAACTAGTTTATTTCAACTTGTTGCGGATCGAGGAAAAAATCGTGGAAAAAATATTCTTTTTGGACCTAGCAATCGTTGGGCCATAACGACAGCTGTTGTTTTATGTAAATGTATGAAGCATACATTATATCCCTGATATTTCATTGTTATAGTAGTATTAAACTGGCTATTAAGCAAATTTAGTTAATTATTTCAAAGAAAGTGTGGCGGCTGCAAATGATAATTTTATTTGTGCGTGACTGTCTTTTTCTAGTCTTCTTGGTTTAAACTGCTTGGTTACAATGTTCTAAGGCGGCGTATCCAGTAAGATTCCTTTTCTTTCCTGGTTTCGGAATTCCATTTGGGGTTGTGAGCAATTGCAACAAGTGTTATATCACTGAAAGCGTGGCCAGGGGAGGAGAAGTATTCTGCGACCGGGTTTCTGTACAGTTTCTTTGTCATTCAATCAGATCTATGAAGGTTGATTCTTTTGATAGCTTTTCAGTTTCTCCTCCATTATGAAGGCTACAAATCTTACATGTGATGACATAAATTGCATTCTCTATTTTGGACGTTTTGTTTGACCATAGTTTTTCTCTAATCCCTATGCTAGAAAATGTCCTGGTCTCTATCATATGTTGCCAGGTTTTGCACCTTTTCTCGCCGGAGGGGCCAAATTGACTAGGGTGGTCTTTATTAGTGATTGGCGTTAGCTTCGCAATGACTTGGCTGTCCTGGAGGTATTTTGGTCTTCAGTAGGCTACTACAGGTTTGTTCGGGATGATTAACTTTAGTACGTCCCTGGATTCCACGACGGGCCAGTGTTTCCTGATGATTTTACCTATTTTGGGGTTGTCTGGATGGTAAGTCAGGATAAATGGTATCCTACCAGTCTTTTCCTTCTTTCCATATTTTTGTAGTCATCGCGGTTTGTTTGTCTATCCCTTTGGGTTGCCTCCGCAATCAGGTCTTTTGTCGTAGCCTCGGTAAATTAAGACTTGTTATCCCCAGTATTAAATCCTATTATTCGTTAGCTTAAAAGTCATTATTTCCTTTTGACAAAGATACCCTATTTTCTGCTACATTTATACAAATGAAATATAAAAGCAAATAATTAAAACACACTACACTTAATGATTCTTTTTGTTTTCTTACATTTTTCTTTCTTTTTCTTCATCTAGCGATTTTTGTCATTAAGGTTACTTTGTAACTTATGATATGCAATGTTTATAGATTGTATAATAATGTTTGGTTGAGAATCATGCACTAGCATTACGTTTAACTTTCCTCCCAACAATTATATCAATGTAAGGACCACATTCTCTGCTTATATTTGACCCAGTCGCCATGGTATGCCCACTAAAAAAGAACAACCCATTAATAATGTCCAACCAAAGTTAATAATATAGTATTTCCATTACCAAAATGGTATATAGTATGTCTACTGATTTATCCATAAATCGAAAGAATACCCCAAAAGTGGAACATTTTTGTGCTTGTAATAAACGGAATAAATCAACATTTCAGTCACAACGATTACATTCTAAGTTCTTATGGGGAGTTTTCTAGAAAACAATGGATCGAATTTTGAGACATTAGGGGAACCTATCATAGATATTCAAAGTGGGGGATCCACATTATCTGAACATTACAATGATATTCTCTTAAAGTTTTCGATTCTTATTCCAAACGATTCGCTACACACAGCAAGCTCAAATACAAACCGTACTTGAGATTACATGTCAAAAGAAGGCAGCTGCTTTTGAAAGGCACGAGGACAAGTTCTAACAAAGATATTCAAGAATTAAACCCCCTGACATGACTGAGCTTTTTATGAACACAGGAGAACACTGTAGACACCGTATACTACCATACATGTCAAGTATAAACAAAATAGATCTCAGGCAATCGCTCGCTGTAAATGTGGCAATCTATTTCACTTGGCGTTGGTGGAGTTCCTTGGCAATGAAATGAACAAGAGCTTATTAAAGCATTAGCAGATGCTGTAAGACTTTTATCATGTACACAACTGACCGGAAGCCAGCTTACGTACGTAAACGTGTCTATCTGGGTATGTAAAAAACAAACATTGCCAGTAGCATGCCGTGTGTCGGTGGTTCTTCCTGGGGCTATCCCCAATTCTTTCTCCACCAGTTATACTGTCGCCATGTGTAGCCTATCATGTGCTGAAAAACGGCGTTAAGCCCACAACAAGAACAACATAAACGTGTAAGCGAGACACGTATGAGGAGATACTAAAAGTCAACTGTTTGAAATATAATCGACTTGTTTGCTATTCTAAATCCATAGACCGTGACGGTCTTGGAGAATACTTGAGAAAAGAGAGGGCGGAGAGCTTATGAGGTCTACCTTTGTCATGTGATATACATTTAAATATCTACTCCTATGTCGGAAAACCAGACATGATATTAGTGCAGATATGTCTTGTATCGTTATTTTATACTGTTCCCAACTCCTCACAGTTTGGTGCTTTTTCTTAAGATTATTTCTATATCCTAGTATAACACGTTCGTTACACTTTGGCATATGGAATCCATATACACGCCCCCTTCTTTTGCAAGGAATATACATTAACAATTTTTAAAAAAATATGCGTGATATATAAAACCACAATAGGCATTCCTCATCATAGTCTTCTAAATTAAATCATATATGTTATGAGATTTTCGCTTATACAACTGTCTTTCTTATTTTGCAGACCGATGGAACACATTTGAACCATATATACAGACCCATGAAGAACGGAGAACCGAATTGTAAGACAGTGTTTGTTTAACTGGCTGTGTAGCCTTGCCGTTACAAAAATAAAATATTTAAATAATTTCTTATAAATCAGAAAAATACAGAATATGCCTGCAAATAGCCCTAATCATTTAGTTATGCTGTATTTCAGTAGGGTATGCATGCAAATACGCTTAACCATATAGTTATGCTGTTATTCCATAGGGTATGCCTGCAAATAGGCTTAACCATTTATCTATGCTGTTATTCCATAGGGTATGCCTGCAAATAGGCCTAACCATTTAGTTATGCTGTTATTCCATAGGGTATGTCTGTAATAGCCTTAACCATTCAATTATGCCATAAATCCGTAGGGATTATAAAACTTGGAGTGAACTCATAGGTTATTTCTGTGCTATACATTTTTCTTTATTGGAGGACGCAAGAAAGAGCAAATGGGCCCTTCTTTGGGTAGCATTTCTGAAAATCATTTGAATTCATCATGTCATACAAAAAGTTGCATCAAAATTCTTTTTATTTCGATGATACCAGTGAACCATTCATGTCGCATAATCGGCTTGATGACTGTGATGTTTAATGAAGTTATACTTTTTCAAGTTCACCAATGACATGCTTCAAGTAAAAAATTATCTGTCAATATAAAGTTAGATTCTATTCAGAATGCTCATATTATGAATGTGTATTAGGATTTTACTATTTATTTGAACATGTTTGACCACTCTGACCGGACCATAATATATTAATATTTGTTTTGGTTTTGTTTCAGCAGAGGCATTACACCTTTTATTAAAAATACATCTTTTGAAGAAAGAGAAAAAAAACAACAATATTTTCCTATTGTTAAAGTACCCTTATCATTTTAATTGAATAAAATTAATTCTAAGGCATGCGTAATTTGTTGGAAACGACCAATACAAACATCATCTATAACTTTCCAATACGGCGTTGTGATATTAGACATTACACCGTTTATCAGACTGGGCAATTATATGTTATTTTACGACATTTAGTACTAGAATTTCTTTTAAACAGATATATCCTTTCTTCCTTTGAAACATTAAAATAGAAATCATGTTAATGTGGAATTACCAAAACCTATAGCAAAGAGTCTTCCATCACATTGTAACAAAGTTACAACTTAAAGATGACAGTTGGTAAAGCTTGTAGAATAAAAATTGTCTCCGATAAAGAAAATGTGAAAAAATGTATCGTTTATTTTATTATTTGTCTTGGAATTTAAGCCAAAATATGATTAATATGCAGTACACAGGAAATATATCGATAGTCTGCAGCAAACATTAAGCATATCGATAATATGCAGCACACAATAAATATATCGATAAGATGCAGCACACACAGTAAATATATCGATACCATGCAGCACACAGTAAGTAATAACATGGTAAGCAGCACACGAGAATAATATCGATATTATGCAGCACATAATAAGCATATCGATAGCGCTCGTTGATACCACGGCTCTACGGGAACGTTGTAGAGGGTGTTTTAATGAACATTCCCAACAAATTACATAAGTATATCAATTATCGACATTTCAATTCTGTCACAAAATTGTATACATTTTAAACAGTACATATACTTTGCAAATACCACATTGAGATTTTTTATATTTATTCTTAAGTGTTACATGATTAAACATAATAGAACATAAATTACTACTGAGACTTCAAGCTTAAGATACTGAAAGTGTTGACGATGCAGTTTCAAATGTTACCACTAGGTTGAAATAGTTATTACACTGTATTAAAACTATGCTGAATGAAATAGGTTTTCCATTGTTTTTCATGTTGAATAGGTTTTCCATTGTTTTTCCGTGTTGAATAGATTTTCCATCGTTTATCCACTGTTTTGAATAAAATAGGCATTTCATAATTTCACCATTATGATGAATGAAATAGTTACTCCGATGTTGTAAAATAATAATAATAATAATAATAATAATAATAATAATAATAATAATAATAATAATAATAATAATAGTAATAATAATAATAATAGTAGTAGTAGTAATAATAATAATAATAATAATAATAATAATAATAATAATAATAATAATAATGTGGACTTAGTACAGTGCCTAATCTTTAGAATCTCCAAGTACTTTACAATATTATTCAACACATGAAAACATATACAAGGAAAATATTACAAAAACAATCACCATGAAATTACAAAACAAAAAACAAAATCATGTTGACAATAAGAAAGGAAATAAACATCATTAAGTTAAGTATGTTTTATCACTGTGTTGAATGAAACAGTTATTCGTTGTTTCAGGCGACATCAATTAATTTTGTTAACAATACACATGTTGCTGTAATTGTAGCCGAAAACTAAATTCAAACACGCTGTATTTTTCACAAAAAATCAAAATACCTTCGCCAGTCAAAATTTTAAAAGATGATTTAGAAGCTTAAACCTATTTATCATGAAAATAAAAAGGGACATATAACCAAGCACATGCGATGGCGTAATGTTATATCAATCATGTTGAATACGGGTATTTAGTTTTAAATTTTGAGAATTTAAATTGGAACAGAACTGAACGTCATGGATTATTTTCACAATGATTTATGTAGAACATTTACCCCTGTATAAATTGATCAATCCGAGTCTGCCTTAATGTCACCCATCTTACACACGATGTTCACTAATAACATTTCTCTTTCTGGATTATTCCGATTACAGCTTGTAAAGAATGCCGTCAATCGCGATTGCTTCCTTTAGAAATAGGCAATTAAAATAGCTTTCACAACTACACATTGGGTGCCCGCCTGAAGGGGTTAGAATCTGTCGACAGGAAGTTTAGTATCGAAAACAAAAAAATTGTGAGGTGATAGGGATACCACCTGTCGATGAATTTGAATTCAGTTTTCAAAAAACATTGGTCAGCGTTCAAACAATCGGAAGAGTTCTAGTGTGAATAGATTCTTCACTATGGTGGGAGAGACGTGGATATATGTGATATTATTAGTGTCATTTGTTTTATACATTCCCTGCGGTCATGAACATATTACTGTATTCCATGGTGAATCTCGGATAGACTGAAATGGGAGATATTATCTGTTCAAATCGCAAGCTGACTGGCCAGCTCTTTCAGGTTGACCTTGAAATAAAGGGTCATCTCAGGTCAAATAGCTGAAGAAATGATAGCTAACAGAGGAGTCGATGAGTGTTATAATTTACTGCAACTTCGGGCATATTTCTGAGATAATATTTTATTGTTTCTGGATAGGTATTTGGACTTTCATTTTTTCAAAATTTTCATGTATATTTATCATGCATTTTATCCAACCCTCATCTACTTTTGATATCATATTTTTTATTTTTCGGCTTTAGGATCGCATACTGTTTGTGTAAACTAAGTTTTCAGCAAAACATTTTCACTATTTGGCATATGTGTAAATACATACAGTATATATTTTCACTATTTCGTTTTTCACACACATACATACAAGTTCAGTCAACAAATAATAAATGCGAAGGTTTTGGGACTGTCGTACAGCAAAATTAAACAAAATGTTTTATGCAAATAAGAAATACAATAGTAGCAGATGAATATTAATGCGTTATTAATGGATAATAGTCCAGTCACAGTTAATACTTTATTAATGTATAGTACTCCACTCATATTAATACGTTAATAATGTATAATACTCCAGTCCATATTAATTCTTTATTAATTACTGACAATATGACTATGTTTGAATTATTTGTCATTTAATTAGCATTAATATTAATTTAGTATCCATTAAGAACAAAGTGTTGACTAATGAACATATTATGAAGAATATGGGTTACAAAAATTAAACAGATTAGGTTTCCTTTTGATCGATAATGAGTACCCCCCATGCTAAAGACTAACAAGTATTGATCATATGTGTACGAAACTGTTGTAGACATTTAAAGGGACATGCTTTAAGGACACACGGTACTCATGGTATGGAAAAATGGGAACCAGCCTGGAAATGGGTGAACCTAAAATAGAGTATATATGGGTTTGGCTGACCAGGATTGGTTAATAATGTTAAGTTATGTTGTAGGAAATAAATCTTTTGAGAGCTTATCCTAGATGTAAGTGAAGAAAATAGATACATTGTTTTACTAATGGAATTTCAGTCCTTCAACAGTATTGAGTTTTGGAACACTCATTACCAAAAATTAGCACCTGTCTCTTTGGCGCGGAATTGAAAGCACATGTTTCAAACACATGCAGGTCCAGAAAAATGCTGCGGCTCATCTCCTTTACTCTACACAGAAGCTGACATCCAGGTTTCATCTATATTGATAAATATAGGTTTGATCATGAGCACTCAAAAAATTTAAGTTATTTAATTTTTAATATCTTGGTGTTTGCATAGGTTTACTATGGGAACTGAATTAGTACCGTGAGTCCTTAAAGATACACCTGTCTTCAGGGATAAAATATGCGACTACCAAAATATTATTTTTTTGTTTTTGTTTTTCTAATTATAAAATGTAGGATACATTGTTTAATTCAACCTATCCATCTGTTGCAATTTAAAGAGATTTTAAAGACTGGCTTTGTTGTTGCTGTTGCTGCTCTTATTGTTGATGATAATTACTTTTAAAAATACCTACTGTTGAAAATGGAAATAATAATAATAATAATAATAATAATAATAATAATAATAATAATGATAATAATAATAATAATAATAATAATAATAATAATAATAATAATAATAATTATAATCGATCCTAGCGAAGTTATAGAGATCACACCTGTCTTTAATCTTGATTCATGTTAAGAAAAGTAGTCAGTTTTCAAAGGATCTCGATCGAGCTTGTGTCAATATAATATATAAAATGAAATTACAAAATTGTCCGTTAAGTGCATTAGTCAATAAGCCATGGCAGCAGACAACTCAAGTGCCAGCAATTGTCATACCTCACCTGGATCTTGTTCAAACTGGTTAAAAAGCTGGAAAGTGTTCTTACACCTTGTGATGTCATCGTATATAGGCATGTCCTAAGTGCTATACCCATACAATACTATAATTAAAATAACTGATCGTTTTGCTGCCTTCATCAAAGCTAACTGTGCCATTTTTCTCCAAACCAAAGTATACAGGGCTCAAGGTAATGTAGGCAGATTTTGCTATCCAAGGGGAATATTTCTATGATAAAATCTCCCCGTATGTTAATGAAGACTTTTACACAACTCAGGTCTCTGCAATATTCTGAATCAAACGGAAACTAATATATATATATATATATGTGTGTGTGTGTGTGTGTGTGTGTGTGTGTGTGTGTGTGTGTATCTTTTAAAGAAATATTATCATGATCAAACTTCAAATCAAATAAAGATATTTGAATGTAATGGCGATGGGGACGACTACGGGATCTGGATTCTGAGGAACAAGAGGAAAAAGCCATCTTTTATTAGCAAACATTGGAAGATTGATGATAATTTTGTAGAAACAAATGCAGATTATAGGAAATACTTTAGGAAATTGAGATTCACTCTTTAATGAGCAAGGAAACAGAGACCATTTTAATAGGAAACTATGGAGCATCAATATCCTATTTACCATAAAATTCAACCCGCACCAGAGGATTAGGGATTAGCTTCATTTTCTGTTTTCTCCGAGGTTACACCAGTCCACTGTGTTTCAAGATGAACTTAGAAGGCAAGGGGACATATATTATCTGAATGGGACATTAGCTGCGTTGTTCAGTCCTATTTCAACAGTTAGTTAAAAAGAGTAACCTTGACAAGTTTCTCTAAAGAAGATTTATAGAAAGGAATCTCTTAGCTGTGTTTTGAGTCCATTAATATGTCCATATTTGTACTAGTGCATTTTGCTTCGAAGTCCGTTTAGGAGACATTCAGCTCTATTTATTTTAAACTTGGGTTTTATTGTTAGCATGTCGTTGGACCTACAATATTTGTACTGTATTAGGAAACAATTAAAAACGAAACGAAACAAGGAAAACCCCAGAGGAAAAATAAAACAAAGAAAAAGTGAATAAAAAAGCAATAAAAAGCCCCAAACAAAGAAACAAATAAGAAACACCAGACCAACCCAAAACAAATAAAGTAATTAAACTATCTGCAAATTTCTCCACTTTCTGTGCTACGTGAATTCTCTGGTCAGAAAAGAAGGGCCAAAATGTTCAACGTTCATCGCAATTTTAGATATTGGCACGAGATGAAAATTAACAAATAATTAAATTTCTCCACTAATTAGTTGAATGAAATGGAACGTTTAAAAATGAATCCCTTGAATCTTAAGGCGAAAGTTTTCATCGTTATTTTAATTTTTTCTGATTTGAAGGATTCTGAAATTGGAGCTGAATATGATGCCTTGGAAAATGTCGATGCTTAATAATCCGATATGGCATTCAAATAGAGATGTTACTTTTACATCCGCACCTCCCCTCCAAATCTCAAAAGAGAATTTTATCAATAAGAAATAAATTTCAGCATCGTTAATAATTTCAGATGTATTAGATATTTTAGAATACGATTGATTTCCGATTGATTGCGTCCGTCAGTTAGTAAATAGATTTTCATAGTGAAAACGTTGGCGTTTTTTTCTTCATTGGAAACAGTCGTTTCTCCTACACTTTTTGTTGCAATACGTGAAAATGTTTGGCTATTGCAATTTTTATGAAGACCAATGTACTTTTGCTTCTAGTCAATCCCTGGGGGCAAACATCCCATATATTTAGAGTGATGGATTGCATCACTATTGTGCATCCGTCATACCCAAGTAATTCATCTTTCGCCAATATTCTGAATTGATAGGGCTAGACCGATACGTGGATTGGATTGGAAACTAAGTAGAGTGAACCGACCAGGTCTGTATCCTAGGGGTAGGCGGTGGCAGGTTGTATCAGAAAATCGACATGCAGTTAATTTCCCCTCGGACACTCCACCTACCAGGCCTCATTATTTGGTATTGAACAAGATAAATAGTTTAACAGTAATAACGAAGATGATGTTTCAATACAATTTTATCGTGTAATTAACTGATATGATCCACGTGAGAGCAATACTGGAATTTTACCTGATATAGGGATGAAATTAAAGCAGTATTAGTCTTTTTATCAGAAGAAAATGAGATTGAAACTACAACCTCTACGAAAATACCGCATACATGTAAATATCTGGGGAGAAAACTTTTGGAAATTACTATCATGTTACCTTTGTAAGGTGTTTGCCGTCACGCATCATGTTCCTACTCGTTTCGAAAGGCACAAAGGAACGTTGTATGCCTGAGTGGTTTGCAATAAAACGAATAATTGAAAACAGGATGTCTTATCATTTCATTAATGTCATAAGTGAATTTTTATGCGCACACATTCACATTTATGTGTAGTATTTTGTTTTGGTAGACAGTAACTTAATACTGTTGAAAGAAGTTGTAGTCAAAGTGAATATCTCACATATGGAAAATAAATGTTTGATTTTCAAACTAAGCTGTCTTTTTGTTTTATAAATAAAGGTAAAACTTATAATTGGCAGGGTACTCATGTGCTTTTTTCATCACTGATATCTATGCATAATTAAGTATAACTCGTAAATTAAACCCACGTCACAGTCACGAAAACTCACAGCTACTACATCATACTATCACTATTTGTAGTCACTGGGACAATCCGTTACTACTCTTGCCGCAACTAATCACTGTCACGAGGGCTATCAGTTACTACACCTTATTATCACTAATCACATTCACGAGGACTATCAGTTACTTCACCTTATTATCACTAATCACAGTCACGAGGACTATCAGTTACTACACCATATTATCAATAATCACAGTCACGAGGACTATCAGTTACTACACCTTATTATCACTAATCACAGTCACGAGAACTATCAGTTACTACACCTTATTATCACTAATCACAGTCACGAGGACTATCAGTTACTACACCATATTATCAATAATCACAGGACTATCAGTTATTACACCTTATTATCAATAATCACAGTCACGAGGACTATCAGTTACTACACCTTATTATCACTAATCACAGGACTATCAGTTATTACACCTTATTATCACTAATTACAGTCACGAGGATTATCAGTTACTACATCTTATTATCACTAATCACAGTCACGAGAACTATCAGTTACTACACCTTATTATCACTAATCACAGTCACGAGGATTATCAGTTACTACACCTTATTATCACTAATCACAGTCACGAGAACTATCAGTTACTACACCTTATTATCACTAATCACAGTCACGAGGACTATCAGTTATTACACCTTATTATCAATAATCACAGTCACGAGGACTATCAGTTACTACACCTTATTATCACTAATCACAGGACTATCAGTTATTACACCTTATTATCACTAATTACAGTCACGAGGATTATCAGTTACTACACCTTATTATCACTAATCACAGTCACGAGGATTATCAGTTACTACACCTTATTATCACTAATCACAGTCACGATGATTATCAGTTACTACACCTTATTATCACTAATCACAGTCACGAGAACTATCAGTTACTACACCTTATTATCACTAATCACAGTCACGAGGTCTATCAGAACTATATCTTGTTATCACAAATCACAGTCACGAGGTCTATCAGAACTACATCTTACTATCACTAATCACAGTCACGAGGTCTATCAGAACTATATCTTGTTATCACTAATCACAGTCACGAGAACTATCAGAACTACACCTTATTATCACTAATCACAGTCACGAGAACTATCAGAACTACATCTTACTATCGCTAATCAAAGTCACGAGAACTATAAGAACTACATCTTGCTATCGCTAATCACAGTCACGAGGACTATCAGTTACTATATCTTACTATCACTGATCACAGTCACGAGGACTATCAGAACTATATCTTACTATCACTAATCACAGTCAAGAGAATTATCAGAACTACATCTTATTATCACAAATCACAGTCAAGAGAATTATCAGAACTACATCTTATTATCACAAATCACAGTCACGAGGTCTATCAGAACTACATCTTATTATCACTAATCACTGCAACTTTTACCAAGATAAACATTGTAAAAAAAACGGTAATACTATCACCCTGTGAATTTTTCGCATATTCTGTCCAAAATGTGTGTAATAATAATAATGATAATAATAATAATAATAATAATAATAATAATAATAATAACGACAATAATAATAACGACATGACAATAATTACACTCAGTACACAAAGATAACAAATGATTTCGTCAGCTTAAGAAAAACCTTTCAAACAACAAAATATTAACACAGCATCAAAGCCGAGAGCAAAAACGAGAACTATTCTAAACTTTTAACGAGAGAGAAAATGTACGGAGTTAACTGATGACAGGAAATAGATGACGAATAAGATCAAAATATGCAAATTACATGTGTATTGTGTATTGAGGTCACGATGTGAAATGCTGATGAAACGGAATCAGGAAACGTTGGTTCATCTAGGAGCTTTCGCATCATAAACACAAAAAATGAATATATATATATATATATATATATATATATATATATATATATATATATATATATATATATATATATATATATATATATATATATATATATATATATATATGTGTGTGTGTGTGTGTGTGTGTGTGTGTGTGTGTGTGTGTGTGTGTGTGTTTCTTTACTATATCTATTTAATAAGCAGTTTATTTATAAACTTTAAGTTTTGTTTTCTTTTCTTAATTTCACTGAAATGCTCCTATACAATTTTCTAAACAGAGATCGCAAAGTTGTGTGCATTAAATGGCAGATTTAAATCGATTAAAGGATCTTTTATTTCATCTTTATTCAATAAACTTGTGGAACCTTTATCTTGGCTACTCCGAAGGTAATAAACTATAATGCTTATTTATAGAATGTTAAGATTGACAAAATAATTGTCATGCAAAATTACAGTTTATGAGAGAGTAACTGATTATTGCATGTACTTGTTGAGTTAGGTTTGTCATAAATATTGGTAGCACCTTATAGAAGTCGTATTAAACAACAACTTCACCCACCGATATAAGATTGATTGATCTCCGTTGCATCACATTGACTACGGGATCAAGGAGGGCGAATGTCGAATTAAATATCCCACGTTTCGTCTGAGTAAGCAGCAGCTGACGCCATATTTGTCAGGCGTCAGATGACGGCTCTATCAGAACAGTTTTGCAAAGACCGTATATCCGACTTTCACGAATTAGATACTTACTTGAGATTTTTTATTTCTGGTAACCCAAATCATTAAGCATTCTGCCCAAAGAATCATACGTTTTAACTCCAAAACGTTTAACACAGGGTAAATCTCGTAGAATGCTGTTTTTAACGTCATACACATCAAGGATAGATGTACAGCACCAAGCAGTTAATCGTAACAGTCACCATTACTAGCTACAAAAACAGAAATATTGCTCTCTGCACATATAAAATCCCTCAAACACCAAACAGAACATTTCGCCACAACGGCCAGGCTAAGACTGAATTAAACGCATAGCTTCAACACTCTTATTATGCAAAATACACAATTCATGAGTACAATTCAGAATTCAAATTTGCAATGGAAATGAAGAAGTAACTCGGATGGGACACACTTTTCTATTAATATCATATACTACATCAAATAATCAATGGCAAAGCTGGTCAAAGAAACGACAAATAATATTGACTTCCCTTCGTGACTTGTATACACTTTCTTTTATCTGATGTCGATATACTCAGACAGACAAACTGATGCTTTAATTTTTATGCATATCTGGAATACGGCGTTTTCTGCCTCGATTACAAAATTGAATGAGATCCGGTAACAGACAAGTCACAGATGTTTGCCGCTCCTAATAAAATGTACTTTGAAGATCGGCTGTTTCTCCGTGAACACTATTAACTTTGGAATTCAATTTGCATATTTCAGCAACTGTCAATTTCAATCAGTGAATTTAATTAGTGCCTCATCACGAATGCACAATTCCCATGAAATGAGAACATCCAGTAGCTGCCCTTGGGTCTGAAGATAATAAAAGGTAACAAAATGTTATGACCCACAAAAATCATTGTTTATAAAAGTTCTACATGTTCACAAATATGTTCAATTAAAAAGCAAATATTACTTGTGCACCTGTTCATATTTTATGTATGTGACACAGAACGTGGTATTTAAGGTACAGAGGACAGCATGCTATCTTGCTTTGTCTCTCATTAGACACAAATTTAGGATTAATTAATATATAGTTACACTTAGATCCGACGATGTAAGTAGATTCCAGGATAAAGTAGTACCATGCACATCCTACAATGAAAGTCTGCATTGCAGTTGCCAAAATAGAAAGCAGAGAATATTGTTTGGTTATATAAGTGTAATTGTGTGTTTAACAAATAAAACGATTATTGTAATTTTTTGTATGAATTAAAATTGTACTTATACAGCTTTATGGGGCACCTGGTTGTTGGTAAGTAGAATATACAGCATTTTGCAGAAAATGTGTTATTTGAGCTTTAATTGCACTTGTTCTAACGATTTCCTATTGTGAATAAAACTAGTCATTGCATATGCACTATTTGGAGCTGCTGAATTTGTTTTCAGATGGACGACATCCTTATTGAAAAGCGGCACTTGGACGTGCCTTTCGATTCAGATAAACTAGTACAGTCGTCTATATTGCATATATTTTAACCCAGTGTTGTTTATGACGTACATTAATAACATCCTTAGTTCATAAACCGACAAATATTTGTATCGAATAATGATCGTATATCACGCCGGGTTGAAAAGATATCTAGTTTATTTGAATCTCTTCTTTGCAATATATATCAGTGTCTACATGCCAATTGAGTATGACCATAATTACACATATAAACATCTTTAGACACACCTGACACAATTCATTTCCGTTTGGTACAAAAATATACATTTCTGTCTTTTGAAGTAAATGAAATTGAGTAGCAACCAGTCGTTGATTCATAATAAAAATTGAATTAACGGAATCATCAAAATATTAAAAAATTATTTAAAAAAATCAGCCCTAGAGAATTTAGTCAGGAAAAGAAGATTAATCTTGCACCAGCCTGGAAATCGATGACACTGTTATTTCCAGCCGCTGGAAAAGTAGGCTTGTTATCTTCACCATTTTCAGGCAATTATTTCATATTACGATCGATATCAGTGTTTAACATCGCTTTATTTCTTTATATTGTATTGAACATAAAGTTTCTGCAAAGCAATGAAACTCGTTCGAAAGTGAGGGCCGTTTCATGACAGATTTGTCAAGTACCAGTTGTAAATTGTATAAATGAATCAACCATTAGATAAGTTGTAAATGTACATCTATTTAGTGATGTTGAAGAATGGATTAGGAAGAATCACACAACCACTATATATGATCTAGGTAAATAATTGGTAGGGGAACACCTTGGAACACTTAGCGCGGACAGAAGATCATGCTGAAAAAATGTCTTTACCTAATATAAAAAGAAGACAGACTGACGCAAAAAGAAGATTAATAATTCAGAACCAGACGGTTGAATGAAAGATGAGAGGAAATGGTGTTATTTAATATATTTTATACTTGACATTTGTCCATTATTGAGGACAGAGCTAAAACATTGTCGTTCCGAAATCATACAGACAGGAAATGCCTTGTCTAGACCGTGCTACTCCATTATCTGGTCTTATAGGAGTCAATAGGACTATCACGTGATGTTGAATCCTTTTTATTGGCCGAGAATTAAAAGTAATGTTTCAAAATAATGTAGATCTTGTCACACTTGTCAAATGGTAGGATAACCAATCAGAAGATACGTAATACCTCATCTGCAGCTTATTCCGACATTTGACGAACCATAATTGTAGACTGTGTCTGTCCCTTAACTAATTAATACTTGCTCACCATAATGTGTATGTACACAAGATTTTCAGAGGCTAATCCTTAAAGGAATATTAAAACTAAAACCAAAGTAAAATTTTTGATAAAGTTCTTTTTTTAACGCTGTATGGCGTTTTAATATCTGTCCAGTCTTAGTTTTACTAAACTTACTGTTTCGCTTCTTTGTCACATGTGTACAGTCGTGAAACAATGAGCTGTATTTCTAAAAACAGAAAATACATTTCCTCCTTGTAGCATACTAATTTTAATGCCATTATCATTTTATTGCTTATAGACAGACACATTGTGCCACCTATAGACAGACGCAATTTGTCGCTTATGTACGCATTTTGTCTCTTATAGGCAGAGGTACTTTTAACTAGGTTTTATTTTTTTGCAATGACGTGACCACATCAAGCTAGATTCGAAGATGACCTACAATGAATTGCAGTCTTTTATGAGGCATTATGCAAGTGCAATACATAACAGTGTTGTTCCAATAGCCATTTATATCGTATATACTCGCTTATAAGCAGAGTCCAACTGCAAACTGCACAGATCCAGGTATGCAGTAGCATAATGTGCCGGCTGATCCGGATCTGTGCAATTTGTTAGGAGTAATTAATAGAACAAATGATATGCACCCTGGTCTGAAGGCTCGTTATGCTATAGCAGAAAAGGATCATTGATGTTTACATTTTGACCGTTCAAATAAGTGAGTGTATACGGTAAATGATTGGACAAATTAACATAACTATATAAATGTCGGTATCCACCCCAATCGTTTCCAAGGAAGAAAAAAATTATATCAGTTTTGGTGCAATGTTCATAAACATTCCTCCGTTTCCAAAGGGATAAATGTTTTTGTGTATCCTACCCTCTCACACTAAGTAATCTAACATCAACATATAAACGTGTTTGTACACCAGATCTTCTCATACATAACTATTGTTAAACAATCCTCCTTATCCAATGGGACATTACTTATATCAATATTGGTGAATTTATCAATAGGTCAAATAAAAATAAACATCACTATATACATGTTTGTATCAAACTCACCATTTCCAGTTGGATAAATTAACAGGAGTTATGGTGAAAAGGTATATATACCACCATTTATTGGAAAAAAACTAAGAATTTATCGACTAAATATATATATATATATATATATATATATATATATATATATATATATATATATATATATATATATATATATATATATATATATATATATATATATATATATATATATATATTTAAATATTTATATATTAAATAAATAAATAAATATATATATATATATATATATATATATATATATATATATATATATATATATATATATATATATATATAACCCGTTCATTTGCAATCGAACAAATTAACGTAAATTCATTAATGTTTGTACACACCTGTTCTTTTCCAATGGGATAGATGAACATCAATATATACATGTTGATATGCGCATCTACTTTTCAAATGAGACAATTTAACTTCATTATATACAATTCTCGCATACAGCCACATTAATCTAAAGGGACCAACTGACACTCATAATGGCGATATGCTGGTACACTTCCATCCTTTTAAGTGGCACCAACTGACATCAATATATAAATTTTGGAATGCGTCCATTTTCATTGTGACACTATACATACAGCCCTCCTTTTCAATTAGACAATGGTAACTGTTGGTATCCACCTTTTCCTTTCTAATGGGACACGGTGCTATCAATACCAACATGTTGATAAATATCCCTTCTTTTCCAATGGGATAGATAGATATCATTTATACTTATTGGTATACATACATGGCACGTTTTGTCTGGAACTTTGCAGAATGAGTTTAGTTAGAAACAAAAGCTTTCAAGTCGATCCACCTCAATTATACTAAGCAAAGACAATGAGAACACATGACTAGTTTTTCAATGCATCGATGCCACTGTAGTTTGAAGATTGTGGTGCCACTGGTGACTTTAATTCATTGTTAGACGCGTAGGTTTTGCCATTGGCCACATATTAACCTGTAAGAGATTTGTGCATCTGTTTCAAGTGTGTTGTCATCGCAACGGCGCAAACACCAGTGAAGGAAATATCTGTAGAGCATATGCTGGTACGTTTAGCATTTTGTTTGCCGCCGGCTTCAACAATTTGGACATAGTTACAAACTGGTGTTGGTTCATTATACTTTTTGAATTAGACGTTACGTAATTTTGTCAGGAGGTTTAATTATCTCTTGTCCTTTTCCATTATTTAAGCATTAGCATACATTTCACGTTTTCAATTAGATAAGACACAATTAATATTGGTGAATTGTTGGTGTTCACCCCTCCTTGTTCAATGGAATAAAAGGTATTTATGTATGTATACATGTATGTATGTATGTATGTATGTATGTATGTATGTATGTATGTATGTATGTATGTATGCATGAAGTAATTGTGTACGACACAAAATGCCAGCGAAAGGGTAAGTTCAAAAAATGTAAAATGGCTTCTAATGAAACAACTAACAACTTCTGTTCAGTTTTTTATTTGCTTTCCGTACATTTATTTATGAAATCAAGTCATATCGTGTATGTAACACCGTATTTGTAGGAACTAGCGGACAAGGGGCAAGCCACGTACGTTATGGCTTCGAAACATCAGTTGTACAAGACGTGTATTTGCAACTAAACCCTACTAATTTCCGTCTTGCAGTATTTAGTTAGCGTTCGAGTGAAAGGCAACCAGGCACTGCCCTATATAGTGTTACCATTGTAGACAGTGAAAACTCTGTCTGTCGGAAGATAAAGCTGTTTTTATTGTTAAAGTAGGTATACTTGGTGTTCTCTGAACAAACACATCTGAGCAATCGACACTCCTTGACTTGTTTTACTTTCAGCTATCTTCGAAGATCGAAAGCATAATACTGTCTGGCCACTATTGACGATCAGCGATTATTGCGCCTGATGAAGGCAAACAAGTGATTTCCTTTTGCTTTGGAGAGACCTTTCAGCCACGGATAGAGTACATATATGTACAATTCCAAAATAAATATCATTATAGACGATAAGAACTCGGTCAACAACTTTCTTCATCAATGTTATTATATACGAATATCAGCCAAGTAGTAAGAAATTGAAAAGTCACCGGTGCTTTTATTTTTGATACAGTAGTTTCTAACATAAAACGTGACACAGGACAAACTCGTGTGATTATTGCTTCAAGTGATAAGAAAAGGATTTGTAAAGGGTTGTTATGAAAAGAATGCCAAAATCAAACAAAGTGGAATTTTCATATGGTCTATACAAATTATTCTACATAAAAAATACCTTTCCAGTTCTTATTTTTAGTATACATATATACAATAAAATCTTTATATAGTGGAGAAGAAAGGCAACTAAATCATTTTATTATTTTCTCTAAAGCTCATTATTAACGGCGTAAAATGTTATTTTAAACGGTCTGGCATATGTTTCGTTGCATCAGATTTCTTCCAAAAGAGAGTTTAGTATAAACAGATCAGTGAACTTTGATTAGAGTGTCATTGAAAATTGTATGACGCTGTCTCGTTTTTGTTTTTAATTGCAGTTGGAAATGTACATACAATATTTATGTCTAGAACAACACAACCTTGAGCTGGAGAAAGACATTTTATAACGAATAAGTAGAAAACTCAAATAATTGCAAAACTCATTGAGTTTCGAAAAAGTCTGAATTTCTCGCAGTGGATTAATATTTCTATTAGGCTCACATTTTGGGTCAAGTCATTTTCTCCATTTCTTATTTCAAATACCTTATCATCATCTATTCCATTTCTATGTGTTAGTCCTTCCTAGCGAATTATATTGGGAACAGATTTTAAATAAAATCATCACTTATATCTAGAGACCAGTAACACATTTCATTTCATACATGTAATAGAATGTCATCACATGAGCGCCTCCCATATACCACTACCACCACCATCCTGTTGTCAGTCCACTTGGCCTCGGGATCTTTGCTTGGGTGAGACCATCGGGTGAATAACAATATTGGGAAAACATTTTCGTTAAAGATTATTTTTTATCGCCTACACTTCTTAAACCCAATTTATATATCTTGTATTTGAAAAAATCGCGCCAAAAAACATCACATTTTGAGTATCAGTTCTCTCCCTGGGCGAGCCCATGTGGTTAACAATTACATCGGTAACACGTTTTGGTTAGCGCTTTCGATTAAATTTATTATCATCAATTGTTTTTTTTATTTCTGTAAAGAACTACCAGATTCACTTGATATCTGGAATATTATATCAAAACTATTCAACAAAATATCCTTCCAACATAAACACAGTCTTAACACCAAACCCACTCTTGTGTTGGGCCATGGGGCATAGAATCGTAACAGGGTACAGAAATACTAACAGACAAACATTGCAACACGTATGGTACTTTTCTAAACGTACGAATCCAAATGCTAGGACATATATAACAAAATAAAAATGGAATATGCCTTAATAAAGATGATGCCGATTATGACTGGAACCTTAATAATGATGATGTCGATTAATACCGGTACCTTAAAAATGATGATGTCGATTATGACTGGAACCTCAATAATGATGATATCAATTACGAGTAGAATCTTAATAAAGATGACACCACGTACGACGAAGTATTTTCTACTGTATAGTTCACTTTAGATATAGAAAGAAGCGTTAGCTAAAGATGCCGATGGGATACGTGGTAGGGGAATGGAGGGGAGGACAAGAGGCAGAGAAATGGCCACTTAATGAAAGTGGAGATTAAACCAATCTTGATACTCTGTTGAGAAAATGACTTCTTAAAAAACAAAATCATTTGTTGTTCATTGCCAAATCTTCTGCATTCCGAAACGAACTAACGAATTCATAATTAGTAACACCCTCTTGCATCCAAAAAAGTGGTTTTTGTCTGTTAGACAACTTAATTCATCTCGCACTTGTACTACATAATTGTAAAAAGGTAAGCCCGTTTTTGCGTCCAATTATTATTCATTGATAAAATGTATTGCCATTCCAAAGCTTCGTTCATTACTTTATGTCTTTTGTTTTCTTTCTGTCGATTTATCCTATATACCCTAAAGTTTGTTTGTCGTGTATGGATCCTGTACCATTATCTTTTTCTCGACGTCCTTCCATCCGTTTATTTGTCTATAATATTTTTGTCCATCAGTTCCATGATCCATCCTTTCGCTAAGTGACAATTCTTCTGTTCGCTCTTTATCAACCAGGCCGTCTCTTTATACATCCGTCCGTTCGTATTAGATCCATTAATCCATACCCAAACCATTTTCCGCTCCCTGTTGAACCATGACCATTCGTTCTATTTTTATTATCTGTAGTTGTGTTTGTGTGCCAGTCTAAAAAAAAGTCGTTAAGTAGACTGCTTGTGTCGTCTTCAGGTCTTTTCTTTTTCTTACAGAAATAAGATCTATAAAATATGTCATAAACCATGAAAGTTTGACTTTTTTAATATCCGAATCACCTGTTTTAAAAGAACGTAAAGGAGCCTAGAAAAAGAAGCTATAGACTTGTGAAAGGAACGTTGTTATTCTCATCATGGGCATATGCATAATTACATACGCACACCGTCATTATATACAACAGGTGCAAAAGTACATACGTGCACAATACATTACCAGTAAATAAAAGGTGCATATTTACATTCATACACCGTATACGACGTTTGCATCATTTTGCATTAAAACTCAGTACATACTAATACCCACTGTGAAAATAAACTTTTATATGATGTAGTCATATAGTAGATAAGTTAAAAAATATCACTAAAGTCTGACGTAGGACCGATTTTAGACGAAAGTGAAACAATTCCTTTTCTTCACATAAATGAATGATATTGATGTGCTTACATTGAAAGATGTTCGGAACAATTATAAAGATCGATGAATAACAAAACCAAGGAAACACTTGCCCCATTGAATTGGTTGTGCATTGTATTTGTTCCCTGTAGTTTATTATTTCTTTCGTTGAATCCATGTGAATTTGTTCCAGTTAGATTGACAATGGACACGATTAGATTTGTTTAAAAATTGTTTATCATTAAAGCGTTTAATCAAAAATTTAATTTCCTGCATCCTGCTTGCAAATATCAGTGGAAATGGTTCCATACTAAATCCATAATGGTTTCATAATAAATCCATAATGGTTCCATAATAAATCCATAATGGTTCCATAATGAATCGCATCATATCCGATTTAAATAAAAAGCATTGTTTACTCTGCCTGTGGCATATCTCAAGACGTAACCAAATGTAACATTATTTATTGAGCTTATAGCGTAACTCATGATCTAAGGAAATGAGATATTGTTTACTCTGCCTCTATCATAGCTATGACGCAACCAAAGGTGATTTTTGTAGCGTAGCTGATGTCTTACCCATCATGTGACACTGTTTAGTTTTCCTTTAGCACAGGTAATAAAGTAAACAAATATGATTTTAGTTCCTCGGCTCTAACTAAATGCCTTATAATAATGATAATAATAATGAGGACTTTGTATAGCGCCTAATCTTTAGAAGCTTAAAGCGCTTTAAAATATTAGACAACACCTATAAGATAAAAAAAACATACATAATGATATGATTAAAAAAACAAACACCATGAAATTAGAAAACATAAAAAACACGATGCTGAGAATATTTAAGGTAGGAAACATTATTAGGTCTTTAAGTTTGTTCTTGCAGTCGAAATAAGTGAATTTTGAGAGCCCTCTTGTATGTGATCAATCACACTGTGTCTTTGTGTCTAAGTTCAGTGCACAATTCATTCCACGTTGCTGGACCCTGGTATGCAAAAGAACTTTGTCCATATAACGTTGTTTTCATAGTGGGAATAATGAGTATACGATTGGCAGAATAGGATCGTAATTATCTTGCTGGTGTGTACACATGGGTGAGGCCGGATAGGTATGTTGGACTAGAGCAGAGAGGGTGAACAGACCATAGAATTCCGACAAAACAAATAAAACAAACAAATAAAATCATCTCGTAGAAAGGTCAAGATTTTACAAATGAACTTTTCCTTGAGATGTTTTATTTCTGTAATGGACGATTGTACTAATGAAACCTCAGTTCGAAATAGTATCTGAAAAAATAAAGTACTCTACGTGTTTATTTATTTCTTGTTTATTTTTTTGACGACCAACGTTGGTAGGTACCCTCTCTGCTGCTATTAATTTACCACCATACCAAGTTTGATGAATATTTTTCAACGCGTTCTCGCTGTCGTTTTTCCTCATCTGTTTCATCTTCATCTGAATCTTCGGAATTTGTTCTATGTTTCAAGTAATATTCAAGTTCTGATGGTGGTTTTTCTTTTTTTGGATTTACGTTCTTTCTTTTTCTGTAATAGTTCATCAAACTTCGATATCGATCTCCACCGCAATTTTTGCAAATCTGATATAATCCTCTAACACCGTTGTTACAACCAACACAACTTCGTGGACCAGCATGAGGATTTTTCTTTATAAGATAATTATGTTTCTTGCAATATTCTCCACGGCACCTTTTGTTGCATTTATCTGTTGTTCCTTGACGCAGCCACGCACAGTTGTTCATTATTTTTTTTAATTAAATTTAATTTTATCATCACCCCTGTTACCCAAATATTTTATCAAGACCCACACGATATCTTGTTCTTGGATCATGTAAATTTATTGTTATAAATCCATGCGGAGTAGCTTGCGCCCGTGAGAAGAAATTTTTGAATTTAATTATATCCATGTCACCACCACACCAAGTTTGATGAATATTTCTCAACGTGTGTGTGTCTACGCCATTAAACACAACTAAAATGTTGCAGTTGTCTCTGATCACCTTCGGAATTTGTGTATATCGTTGAGTAACATAGATCACGTCTGTATTTTTGTGTCTACCTCGGGAAAATATTCTGGCTGGATTTGATTGTTTATCTAGCATCACATCGTCGTATACAACTAAATTATTAATAAATCCGTCTATGGAATCTACGGATGGTGCTTCATCAATATCGGTTATAAACTCTATAACATCATTATCTTCATCCAGTAATCGTGCGTTTTCATTGAAATCTTTAAGTACATCATAACATCGTTGATCATCAACGGATGGTGCTACTAAATATAATTTATCCCATTTCAACCATCTCATTATCAGATTAAGTAATAATTGCGTCTTACCCGATCCAGATGGTCCTATGATAATCATTCTGATGGAGTTCGGTAGCGCAGGATGATGCTTAACTGGCTCTCGTTGCCGAGTTGCTGAGAAATCAATTATATCCATATATATTATAACATGAATTTATATTGTTTACGCTGTAGAGTTAAAACTCCAACTACTGATTTAGCCACGGTTATAACAAAAAATAACAAAATAGCGTACGGTGGAAAATGTTCTGTGTGCGGTAGAAAGAAATTTTCGTTTTTACCTAATAAGCGCGGTGGTGATATTGCTAATTTGATGTCAAAGTTTCCAGGTACTCCATGGGCTAAATATCCAGGAGAAAAACATCTACCAGGATATAATTATTGCGGTCCTGGTACTCGACTCGATATCAGGCTCGATAATCAAGATCAACCAAAACCAGGCGAGGAACCAATAAACGCTATTGATCGAGCTTGTCATATTCATGATGTAGCTTATAAAAGTCAAAATCTACAAGATAGGCATATTGCAGATGTAAAATTAATTCATTCATTAAATTCTATAAAAAATAAAAATATTAGAGAATCATTAGCTAATTGGTTAGTAAGATCCTCGATGAAAGGTAAATTAGCGATTAGGGCTGGTAATTAATAATGGAATCAATTTATTATTCACCAGTTGGATACTGGAGAGGCAAAGCAGCAATTGGTAAACTCGCTGATGCAGCAGCGGTTAAACATTCTACTGCTAAAGCGTGGTTATCCAAACAAGCAATATGGCAAATTTATCTACCACGTCCTAAACAAATTCAGTACGCGTATTTCGATGTCAGTGTTCCTAATGAAGTTCATCAAGCTGATATTCTGTTTTTACCGCATGATACTGTGCGTGGAAAAACGTACAAATACGCGTTAACCGTAGTTGATGTTGCAAGTAGATATAAAGAAGCAGAGCCGCTATCAGCGAAAACATCATCTGAAGTAGCCGATGCGTTTGAACGAATTTATCAACGAGGACTCGGACCACAAGGTGGTCTGCGATGGCCACAGCTACTACAGGTTGATCCTGGTAAGGAATTTCTTGGTCCAGTATCATCGCTGATGAAACAACATAATACCAAAATACGACGAGGTCATACTGCAATTCACCGTGATCAAGCAATTGTTGAGCGATTTAATCGAACACTTGCTGAACGGTTATTTGGATATCAATACGCGAGGGAATTTATTCAGGATAAAAGATCTCGCGAATGGGTTGCAAGATTACCAGGCGTGATAGCTGCATTAAATAATGAGATCACACGAACAACCAACATGAAACCCATTAGCGCGGTCACAAAAAAAATATACCAACACAACGAAAAGATGTTGGAAAACAAAAAATATTAGGTGATGTCACAGTCAGATATTTATATGAGCCTGGTGAACTTGAAGGTGGTAAAGCGAGAGCGACTGATCCTATTTGGAGTGTTACCACACACAAAATATCTACCGTGACAAGATCCACTGGGAGAAACGTAGGCGTTTCCAGACCTGCAATCTACAGATTAGATTCGGCCGCTCCTCAACGTGGATTTACACGTGAACAACTACAAATAATTCCCGCGGATACACAACTACCACCAAAATCACTCCGGTGATTTCGATCACTTAACTAGCACTAGCGCCAAGGGTGCCAGCGCCTCTACGTCGATTACACTCAAGACAGGTTAACATGGTATTTTCTCGTGTATGACCGCGACTATTATCTTTTCTATCTACGGTAAATTGTCTTGAATCATTACTCGAATATCGCCATAACATTATACAATTACAACTTGCGCAATGATTATTCTGCTGCTGTTTTAACTCAATAATAAATTCAACATCAAGATCAAAGTCACGTTTATTTTTTTTATCAGATTGTTTGTATCCGATTAATTTTTTTCTTATTATATCATCATCGATGATGTTAAATTTATCAACGATTTCAGGAATTATGATTCTACGTAATTGAGATATATTTCTGACCCTAGATACCGCTAAATAGACTAAATTTGACCACTCGATACGATCGTCTACAATCCAGACTCGTGTGTCAGAAATAGTTAATCCCTGAGACGAGTGGATTGTCATAGCGTATCCCAACACCCATGGAGATTTGTCAGCGTGTATTGCATCTTCAACCACACTGATATCAACGGCGACAATATCATTTAATACGAGATTCTGTTTCCTTGACTCTGTCAAGGGTCCTGGAATATCAACATTAATATTCTGTTTTCGTGTATCTGATGGTCTATAACACAACGGTACGGGTAATTCTGAATATTTTTCTTTATGTAGTTGAAATAACTGCTGTTGTAAAGCGTCTCTGATTATTTTTCTACTTGCTACGATCAAATCGGTGGGTCTCCATAATTTTAAAAAATCACTCATTGAGGTCTCTGAGATCACTCCACGTATTATTTCACACTGAATTTTGTTTGATTGTAATCTGATTAATTTTTTACACTCCCTCAAATTTGCATCAAGAGCTCTATGATCATCATCTATTTCTTCGTAATAATCAACGAAATTTTTTAACCAATCATGTGGAGATGGTCCAACAAAGGGCGGCGGTTGACCATGATCGCCACACATTATTATGGCGGTATTTTTCGTCAACAACCAATCAAGAAACGTTTTTAATGTATCCAATGACACCGTGCATATCTCATCCCAAATAATTATTTTAGGTATATATTTTTCTCCCATCCGTTCAGGAGTCCATGTATCTCCGCGCCACCGAAAGAAACTATGATACGTACACGATTGTACTTGCCGCTGTTTCATCTCACGTGCGAGTCTATGTGTGGGTGTTAGCACGATTATATCTGAATTTCTAAAAACATTAATCGTTCGAGTTGTTTTGCCGCATCCACCAGGTCCATTGAGATATACTGTCTTATATCTGGTTATTGGATCACTCAACGATGGTGCTTTCGACATTTCTGATATTTTATTACCCTCACGATAAAAATCTCTCATTGGAACATCTGCTGATTCTGTGTAATTGTGTAGTAGTTCCTTTTTTATTTTCCACGAACCCCATCGTTCATCATTACTTGTAAATTTCATAACAGGTTCTAAATATTTACTTGAAATATAAAACGAATATGTTGCGACTCTGACTGCGGTCTCAGGAAATCTATTAATCATCGATAATAAATTTATAGAAACATAAGCCAACATGGAAGATCTTAGATGAGTATATTGCGGGGATACGTCATTTATGTAACTAACGATTGTACCCAATTTTGTTCCGTCGGATAAATAAACACTTTCTCGATTTACAAATATATTTTTCGCCGTTGTGTCAGCGATTATAAAATCGTACTCGGCATCATCTAGAATTAATCGTGCGTGATGTCTTTTATAATCATATGCACCACCTTGAGTAAATTTACCTATAATTTTTCTACCGAGATCTTTTGCGGTTTTGAGTTTATTAGGAATATCATCTTCGGAAACATCCTTAAACTCGCTAATAACTTCAGAATCTGACATGGGCAACCAAACTTTGGTCTGTGCATGATATGATATAATTGCCTCACTGACCACCAACGATGTCAGTATCATACAATCTAGCATATATCGCAACAAAACTATAGGTGCCCAACGTTTTTCACAAAAATGTCTACCAAACCAAACATAACAAATCTTGTGAAGATTTTCGTTAAACTCGAATGATTCAATACAGGCGAATCCAGTCAGATCAAAATCAGGTAATGGTCCATTAATTGCCACTCGCGTCATCTCGTTTGTAGGGTGACCAAATCTTTCAAAGTACGTAGAACAATCTCCGTATCCCAGAAAACTTCCTGGATAACATGCAACCATATCAACCGAAATAACATCATTGTAATTATATTTGGTATTCCATAATCCGCCATGTCCATATTCGACGCAACTTGCGCGTACGTCCTCGAGTAAATCAAATCGTGTTGGTTTCCATGAATTTCTTTCTCTGGCGAAATGTGCCGCAACAGATGGAACGGTAAAACAATTAGTTAGTAATTTGTCAGTATTTTCCGCGTGCTTGCACTGTAAAAACGTCGCAAGATTTTTCATCTCGTCATGGAGGGATTCTGTGCGATATATTTCACCGTTCGGTTTGACAAACTGATCAAATTCACCCTCCTCATTACTTTTAAATAACCATACCGATACAGGATCGGTTTTACTTATTTCGTTGATAAAATCAAACATATCTGCCCCCATATCTGTGGGATAAAATCTAACAGTTCGATCACGTGGAAATATTGTTACTGCGTTAGTCCATGCGTGCGCGTTATGATCGATAATATTTATTGGAGCTCCTTTCGATTTATATTTCGACTGGTACAGTACTTCTCCCGTTATTGTCGCCACAGTTATTGGAAATTTTAATATTTTTCCTAACTCAGCAACATCTTTTATTGTAGCACCGGTATCCTTACCCGAATCAGCCCACGAGTTTATTTTTTCACGCCTTAAATCAGTTAAT
Source organism: Sinohyriopsis cumingii (assembly GCA_028554795.2). NCBI lineage: Eukaryota > Metazoa > Mollusca > Bivalvia > Unionida > Unionidae > Sinohyriopsis > Sinohyriopsis cumingii. Next base: position 266,127 of record JAPYKE020000085.1, read on the forward strand.
CCATTTCCACGCATCGCGTTTGTAAAGTGTTCTATTACTCGTTCGGCGACACAATTTAACCTTGAAAATTTCATCGGCGCTAGTTTATCAACGTTGGGTTTTTTATTTATCTCATAGATTCCGTAAATAACCGCTGTTACAGGATATGCTCGCTCATAATACGGTTTGTCAATACCCGTCAGTAGACCCGGTCTGGAATTTTTACTTAATATGATAGTTTTAGTATTATCAAGGACAGGATCATATTTGTCACGGATAATCCAACTACCTGTTTCTGTTAATACAATAAATTTTACTCTGAAGAAATATTTTTGATTGCCCTCGTATTCAGCGATGTAGTTAATGATAGTTGCCGCTCGCTTGTCGTTCATTGTGGCGTCCGTGACTTTGTCGACACTGACTTTGTCAGCTTTCTTGACTCCGTCAAGGCGTATGATCTTGAACGTTGACCATGTATGAGATGCACCATCCGTGTAAAATTCTTTCTTGGCGTCGTGAATTTTCGAGATCAAACTTTTATTTTTCGGATCAACCAGATCTCGTACTGGCAAGTCAGAAGATAATCTGTCAAGGTTGAATTTATATTTAACAGGCCTAGTCTGGGATAATCTCTCAAACTCGTTCATATAATTAAAACAAATATTTAAATAAAGAAAATTATATATATATATACAATGTCCCAATGCAGATGGTTGATGATCGGCTCGGTAAATCGATGCAACAAATCCTGTAGAAAGGAATTTTGTTGGATACACTCACAAAACATACGACGAGGAAGTCTAGGACCAATACCATGTCTACGGTGTGGTATTGGAGTGCGAGGAAAAACAGAATTATGTGGAAAGTGCGGCGGAAAACGGTTCAGAGAACTTAAAAGATATTATGACAAAAAAAATAATAGCGGTGAAAACGCTATAAAATCCGTGAGGGATTATATATCAAGATTTCAGACAAACAATGATTTAAACGTATAATATTATTATAATGGAGCAAAATATATTTGTCCCACATCCTGTCATAACAAACTATGAATCAAATATTAATGGTATCATCAGACACTGCAAGTTGAAGAGACAAGTTGGTTGTATTAATAATCATGGTTATCTAAGGTTCACATGCGAGGGGGGGAAGAAACATTATCTATGTCATAGATTTACGTATGAATGTCATAATGGGATGATCAATGACGGTCTTGTTATTGATCATATTGACGGGGATACTCAAAACAATAATTTATCCAACCTTCGTGTTGTCACATACAGCGAGAATAATACACGTGGTAATACAGGAAGATGTAAGACAATCGGAAAGAGGACGGTAATTTCCACAAACATAGAAACTGGCAAAGAAATTATATTTCAGTCTATGAACGCGGCTGCGACATATTTTGATATTAACTCGCGTGTGGTAAAATACGTCGCAGAAAATATAACCAGATCTACTTTCTCGAAAAAATATAAGCAGAAAATTACATTTCTGTATCAATAACTATCATCACCACATTATTAACTATCATCACCACATTGAATTAATTTTTTTAATTTATGTCACAGTAGGTCCTCCATACACTACTGAATTTTTGATCATATAAAAGGGAGATTACTTTGTAATATATAGTTTTCTTCGTAGATTTTTGATTTTTTATGATCGTAATTAGTCAGTTTAACTAATTACATCGTAATTAATTACATCGTAATTAATTACTCGTAGAAGTATTATTTATGTTTTTTAAATATTTCCCCATCATACAACATTACGAGAGATCATGATAATGTTATTGATCCGCAGGAAGCTGTGTGTAGAACAGAAACCGTTGTCATGATAATCGACCTGCAGGTGTGTGTTCATGCCACTGTTATTATTGATTCGCAGTCTGCTTAGGAAAAATGCTGTTATAAATACAGAAACTGTTATTATTCAGAAACCGCTGTTATAAATACAGAAACTGTTATTATTCAGAAACTGTTATAAATACAGAAAATGTTATTATTCAGAAACCGCTGTTTAGTGTAAATATTGGTTCCTTAGCTATATAGCTAACTATATATTAACTTCCAAAACATATGTTCGTAACAAGGTTTGATAGCTCAATCAGTATGGTATTGGACTGTGACGCTCGCGGTCCAGGATCAAACCCCCATGGCTGACAATTTGTCGGTGGTGTACGCATAATTGCGATTTTTATAATAGTGGGGGGAACCGCAAAACCCCCCCCCCCCCGCTCAGCAAAATTCATCCACAATATTGACTTGTGGTTGATACATATTTTCGTATCACCCACTGGATTAATTATTGTGGGTGGGATTTTGCTGAGCGTATCCTTAGTTAGTTATATGTTTGTGCTGTCCTTGAAACATCCCGACGAACTCGCTAATACACTCGATAGGTGTTCTAGGGATATTTTTTTTTATTTTAAAGATTTATATATTATATAATGAACCATGAAAATATCAATGATGTAATTGTCGCTATTAAAAAATTGAAAAAAGATGGAATTAATATATCCGATGAATTAAATCCTGAAAAAATAGTTTCTGACTTTGAGATTTTACAAGAACGTAAAACCCAGGGGACACACACACTATCATCTGAATACAGGCTCATGAAACGGATTCAGGCGGCAATGTTTCAGTCGCTAGCTACCGTAGAAGATGATCATGTGAAGGAGTTCGTTCCTCTCTCTGCCGCCGTAGAAAGAATTAAGTCGTTATTATCCCACGAGTATGAGGCAAAGAAAACGATTAGTACCCGTATAAGACTATTAAGAAAAATTATGTTAGATCGTGAAACGATCCAGAGTAACTTCGTTACTGGTGAAACGATCCAAAGTAACTTCGTTACTGGTGAAACGGTCCAGAGTAACCTCGTTACTGGTGAAACGATCCAGGGTAACTTCGTTACTGGTGATAATGTAAATGAAAGTTTTGGTAACTGGGGTCCATGTCAACGCTGACCACGTGTATTGGTAGTCAAAATCAAGAAAGTTCTAACTTTGTCAAATTGTTCCTAATAAATTTTATTTATTATAAATTAATTTTATTTATTTACTGAATTAATTTGTTTTTTTTTTACTGAAATTTAACAAAATTGTACAAATTTCTTAATTTTGACTACCATTTACCCCATCAAAAACATAAAATTGTACAAATTTCTTAATTTGACTACCATTTACCCCATCAAAAACATAAAATTGTACAAATTTCTTAATTTTGACTACCATTTACCCCATCAAAAACATAAAATTGTACAAATTTCTTAATTTTACAAATTATTTATTTCTGAATTATTATTTTATTTCTGAATTATTATTTATTTATTTCTGAATTAATTTATTTATTTTTACTGAAATTTAACAAAATTGTACAAATTTCTTAATTTTGACTACCATTTACCCCATCAAAAGCATAAAATTGTACAAATTTCTTAATTTGAGTACCATTTACCCTATCAAATTTACAAAATTGTACAAATTTCTTAATTTGAGTACCATTTACCCCATCAAAAACATAAAATTGTACAAATTTCTTAATTTTACAAATTATTTATTTCTGAATTATTATTTTATTTCTGAATTATTATTTATTTATAACTCTGATGGGTGAGTTGGTAAACCCTCCATTACATAAAGATCTACGACAAAAGTCTTACGACAAAAGTCTTACGACTTTACATACAGATTTATTACAAGTTCTTCTTCACGTATGTCAATTAAGCGATTAAGGTGGTCTGTGAGTTTAAAATTGATTCGTGTTAACATATTATTGTGACACCGTAAATACACAGGATTAGTTGGTTCTTGCACGATTAAACTTCCAAGGGGAACTTGTGGTGTGAACGTGTACAGGATGTATCCTTGTTGAGCCTGATTTGATCTTCCGAGATCTGTTTGATAGCTGCCATCGATTACGTCACAAACCAGATTGACCGCTACCGTCGGTGTTATATTAACGATTCTCGGAGATATGTGTCTTCCGCCACCGTGTGGATCATTATCATATCTGAGAACGGTTGGATATGGTGCTAGTTTTCTCCATGCATGGAGTATTTTAGGAAAAAACTCATCAATGACATCACTGACAGATTTTCTTAACTCGGTTACACTATACCCCGGAAATTTAAAATTTGGTACATCTGCTTCTGTTAATTTATATCTTTCTAACCATTTATATGCATCAAATTTTTTAAATGATTCTAAACTAACCATCGCTTGAACTATTCGGTTATTAAAATATTCCATATCTGATATAAGCTGATTTAATATTTCCACACGCGTGATGATTTTTTCACGCGATGACGCTGATATGTCAAAAATATGTTCGTTAAAATATTGATTCAGTTGATCTAGTTGTTTTTTACATTCTTGATTGATTTCCTGAAAATATTCAATAATATCACCTCGATGAAGACCAAAAACATGTCCTGTTTCCCCCTCCCGACTTACAAAAATCCATGCCTCAATATCATCGTGAAAGATAAAATGGCTAAACATTAATTTATTTTTAAAAATACGTAGTTTTTCCCCGTATGATGGATTAATTTCATGATATGATTGTCTATCCGTGACATAATCAGACTTTTTCGGTTCTGGTGATCCTTCATACACCGGGGGAATTTCAGGCCAACCTAGTACGGATCTTATCGTGGACTGATAAATATCAACTACGTAACCAGGCGAGTTTATTTCAATCGTCGAGGACAGGGTGGGTTCATGAACATTAATTGATATTTTTGATTCTTTTCCCGTTATTGATTTTATTCTACGCGCAAATTCCTCACTGATCTCTTCAATCTCGTAACTGCCAGTTGGTATTCCAACAACAACCCAGTCAGGTGTTCCATCGGGTTTGTTCTTGTTAGCAAATACGAGCGAATTATTTGCTGGTGTACCATTAAATGATTTTGATCTGATATTTGGCCAGCTGTAATATACTCGTAATTGTGCTAGTGCTATTTCTTTTACTGGAATTGCAGTAGGAAAATTAACACTAAATTCAGGATTAATTGAACTTACCGAGATCATCGTTATCTTTGGCGGAGTTGTGTTGGTCACGATCTGCTGGAGTAATTCTGTCATTATTGATACTTGTATCTTTAATACCGATACCTTGGTCGTATATTTTGGTTATCATTGAAAATTCGAAATCAGATATAATTCCATCACTGAGACTTGCTGATAACAACGAGGATAATTTCGAGTATGCTACCGTCGTTGTGTGTAATTTTATTTTGTAATCGGATAATTTTTCGTTCGTACAAGTACAAATTTTTTTTGTGATGATATTAAGCACACCTGCAATAGTTGTTGCTGCTGAAATACAAATAGTTACAGCTACTGGTGCCATCGTTGTCAACGCTGATAATATTACACCGGTTCCAGCAACAACAGCGGATACTGAATAAACAATCACATCAACGATAACCAATCGTCGTCGATATTTTTTTACTTTTACTGTATATTGATCGACTTGATCTTTTAGCGCCGCCTGCCATTCACGTGCTTGATTGTATCTGTATTGTGCACCGTCCATATATTTTTATGCAGTAACCAATTGAGGTGTTTCAGCTACAAATTCCAAACACCACCAGAAGGATGTTGCGGTTAATTCCTTATCAGCTGCTTCCAGAATAAATATTTCTTCGGTTCCGCTATTTAATACAACAGATACAACCCCGGAAAACCTGTCGGTGGAATGACGCCATGGAAACGTTGTAAATATTTCAAATTTTGCAGCACTAAACACAGACAGCCTGTACACGCCAGTGACTGTTGCGGTATATTTGATAGTATTATTTTGCTGCGACCATGTTGCAAATACCGATGATACCGTGCATACGATGTTTGTGATATGCCCGGGAGTTATTCCAGCTGGAATTTTAATCAAATTTGTTTTATTGATAATCTCAGGAATTCCCGCTATGATGTCTAGCTGTGTTCGTTTGATCGTGTCTAGGTCAGTTTTGATATCAGAAAGTTTTATATCGATGACGGAAGGAGTTCCAAAGAACTTATTTATGGCATCATCGGTTTTCTGAAAATTTCTTCGAAGCCTTGTAAAACCGGTTACGTGAACATCATATTCGGCCCGCAGCGTGGATAGTTTTCCATCCACGTCGTCGACGTATAGTTTGTTTGCGACGTCGTTGTCAGATTTTGGAGCTGTTACAGCTACTATTTTGTTCCCGTTCATGCTAAGTTCACCTGTCATTGTGTCACCGGTGTTTCTCACGCGATTAGCAACACTTTTTGCAATTTCATCTCTGATGGTTTTAAGTGACATACTTGAATCTCTGATTCTACCACCGTCAGTAAACACAGGAATATTATCCGTAACTGCACCGAGTACTCGCCGGACTATATCATTCCATTTGATATTGCTGGTTTTTAGTTTACCATATCGATCTTGAAAAATAACAACTTCATCTGGGTCAACTCCAGCCAGGTTCATGATATCAGCAAGGTCATCCTTGGTCGCATACTTTGACAGATCAACGTCAGATTTTATTTTCTTACTAGTAGAAGATCTTCCGTAAATGTCAACCATTATAATAAGACCCGTTGTTTAAAATGCTTTACGCGCAACAAATCGGTTGCTTGTATAATCATGCACGACTTTATGTGGCGGCCTGGATGATTTTGATATAGCATCGAGTACATTAATTACTTCACGGCCGCATATTGGCGGATCTGTCATTGTTTGTGTGGGTAGCGTTGAATACCAAACTTTGGAACCTCTGGTTGTTGCGTGGAGTGGTGCGACATACTTGATAAATTCAACAGGTGGAGCTAACCCGTACGAATCAAAATAAACAATTCCACGCGGGTCAACCGCGTATGATACCCAATGAGTACCAGGTCCAGAACGTTCATCGAGATTAATAATACCTGTTTCAAGTTTGTTTGGTTGTTTCGGTAATTGATCTCGCATAAAAACACCTCTAAAGGCGGATATTTTAAATTTTTTAGCAGCATTAAGTAAATCAAAATTTGATGCTGGAACGTCTAACGAAGTGATCCTGGAAGCCTTAGGCCTCTCCCCCAACGAGATCCTGGCAATCTTAAGCCGCGTCCCTTTTTTTTGTATCCTTGCCCTGTTGCTTTCTTTAGTGCCATTCCAGCAGCTGTTCCAACAGCACCTAACGCGGCCGCTTTTGCTACGGCTGGAGCAGCTGCAGCTATTAATGCCAGAATGGCCGCGAGAAGTGGAAATATACCACCCGTTTTAACCATGTCTTTGATGGCGCTCGGGGAGAGATGGAATTGAACTCCAGTTTTTGATTCTAGGGCTTTATTGAAATGTTTAATCTGATTATTTGCCAACGATAATTTGTTTGGACCACCACTAATATGATCTCGTTTTAGTGATATTTTAGTTCCGCATTTGTTGGCGGTTTTTGATTGAAGCTTTTTTACCTGACCGGGGGTCAGAGTAACATTAACATGACTATACGACATTTTTATATAAAATATATTTTTCTAAATAACACGATTAAAGATTTTCCACCGGTGCATCAACGACCCTCATTCGACCACTACCACCTTCAAGTAACATGGCTTTATCGCTAAATATGACCGCGATCGCTCTGTAATCAACACCACCGGTATTTAATGTTGCTTTGAGATGTATATCAACGACAGATTGTTTTGATAGATCAAGATGTTCTAATGAAAAATAATAAATCGGATATAAAGTTCTGAAATCATGTTGTGATATTTGCAACCCAGTATCAACATTTTGATCACGTCCCATAAATGATATTAAACGATGATATGCACGTCCTATACGATTCTGTTCATAATTTAGTTGTATGCTCTCTGTTGGTTCTTGTTGCCCGTTTATCCGTAAGGAAATATCCGTAATACCTAGTTTGTCAAATATCATGTGAGTACGTTCTTGATTACCTAATCGATCATAGTTCTGAAAAGCAATAAAAATATGTCGTGGTGCAGAAACACCCTGTTGTGATGCTATATGCCATGTAAACTGACCGTTAACGTTAGTTTGCATGCTATCCGTGCTTGTTGTTAACCATGACAACAAGAACTTACCACCAGTGTCCATGAAAGAAATCAACTTTTGTTCTTCTGCGATCGTTGGAGTCATTACCGGCATCCACAGTGAAAGTTTCGATAATACTACTTTACCAGCATCAGTAGCGGGTCTCCACAGAGCATCATTATCATCACCTTTTCTCACAAGAACAACCGTGTGTCTAGCTCCAAAAATAACCTTTCTAACATTTCTACAAAATCCAAAAATATGCGATAATGGAATTGTACATGAAAATCTTCTATCGGCTCCTAGCAACATATCTTTACGCACTTTAAATCCCAAGTTGAAATTTTGGACAACATTTCTAATCACCGACGCCACATCAGCATCAGCGTTATTGGCATGATTTCTTGGTCGTCCTATATCATACTGATCGTTTTCAGGGTGACCGGTATTATCTTTCACAAACATCATTGTAGGACCTGCTGATCTTGTATAATCATCAGAATATCTTGCTAATCCTATTATTGTTGTAGCAACGTCGACATCTTTCTGAATTGATTCAATATTTTTTCCATCGATCATGTAAGTGGCGCTATCAAACAGTGCCATGATCCCGTTGTTGACAAAACCAACTTTTATTGCATCTGCGTAATTAGCATCGTTTGCTCTTATAATTCTACCTTCTACCTCAAGAAAAGCATCAGCGGGTAAAAAGTATCTACTTGTGTCATGAACTTGTAGTTCAATTCTTCCACGTTGATCTGGCATTCGTGCGTCATAAGAATAAAACTGATAATCACGTACCGATTCATCCTTAAGGACGGGTGCTTCCATGTCAAATGCTGTGTCGGATACGCGCTTGAACATTTTATTATAATTATTTTTCGTCTAACACGTTGATTACCGCGTTCGGGAAATTCCACCTCGGGAAGTTCCACTTCGGGAAGTTCCACTTCCGGATATCAAACTTGAGATATTATTTCCAGATTCACCGAGTCCTTGATCTGCTAACGCTGCTAGTTTTTGATTTGCAGCTTGATTTATTATTTTACTGACATCTGCAGGCATCACCTCAGTACTTGCCAGTTTCACTGGTGGTTGTTGTTTTCGTCGCAATAATCGTGCTAGTCTTTCTTTGATCGCCGAGAACGCCTTACCAGCAACATTGACAATTGCACCAGGAGCTTTATCACGAACAATATCAATAGCCTTCATCGATAATTGTTTTGCAACAGGTGCTACTTTTGGGGCTATCCTTGTAAATAATCCCTGAATAACATCACCAAGTCCATCTCCGTAAATAACACTATAGATTGGTAATCGTGAGTTTACCGCTCTAACCTGTGTGCGTTTACGATGATTATTATGTATTATCATCTTATTTTATTTACCATTTATCTAACAACTAGTCATCAACGAGCTCATCGATAAGTTCTCGGTAAACGCCAATATCCATGATACCACCTTGAAATAGTCGCCGACAAATATCAGCTGCTTCATTGGTTATTTCTGGTGAATTATTTCCAGCTCGTTTTCCTCCTATGAGAACTTCTAACCATGATACGTCATTGATGATATTATCAGGACATAAACCATGTCCTGTTTTAGGTTCATCTTGAGGTGTTTTAAATACTGGTGGTTGCATTACCGGAGTAAGTACTTCAGTGGTGATCGGGGGTGAGTCACATTCTCAAAATCCATGTGGTGAATCTGTCGGTGTAAATGTTACATCCGGTGCAGAAATTTTACGTAAAGGTGAAGAAATTTTCTTCTGGGAGGGTGATTGTTTAAGTAGCTCTTCAGCCCTTTTAATTTCCGACTTCAACCTTTGCTGCGGCGAAGAAGATTGCTGTTGTTCTATTTGTTGCAGAGGTGGAGGAAGCTGATACTGGGAGAACTCTCCTTGTTCTGGTTGTTCCCGTCTCCCTCTAAGTCTATTTACTTCTTCATTAAGTCTTTCAAATTCTGGACCTCTAGCTTGTTTTTTATTGTAATATACGCGATATATCCATTTAATGAAATTATCATTACTTGTTTTTTCATGAGAGGGTTTTAAAAAATTAGATTTATTAGATATATTTTTTGATATCATCTCAGGTAATTTCTCTCTTTCAATATTTCTAATTTCCTCAACAACTCCTTCGTTAAATCTTGCAATTAATTTTAAGCTCTCTCCTCCTGATTTGGATTTAGATGCAAGTTTTTTTCTCACATTGGTGACTTCAGTACGAAGTTCTCCAATACCTTCAAGTATTTCCTCACCAACAGGTGGAGGTTGAGCCGCAGCTATGTCAGTTGGAAGGTCTCGTAAAATCTTCTTTGCCTGTTTAGTTCTTCTTGCTATTTTTTCTGATACCGGAAGAAGATCTTCTTTGATGACAGTTGCAACTTTCTCAGTAGCTGCAGTGACGGGTTTAAACAGTTTTTTAGTGTCTTCTTCATACTCAACTTTTGCTTCTTGCTGCGCTTGCAGATTTTTTCTAAATGAGTCTCTGACAGGAAGAAATTTTTTAATTGCTTCTAATCGTTCTCGAGCTGTTCTTGCAGTATGAGATTCTGGATGTATCATTTTATTATAACATAATAATTTAATTAATATCAGCAGAGGAGGAGCAGCAGAGAGGGTACCTACCAACGTTGGTCGTCAAAAAAATAAACAAGAAATAAATAAACACGTAGAGTACTTTATTTTTTCAGATACTATTTCGAACTGAGGTTTCATTAGTACAATCGTCCTTTACAGAAATAAAACATCTCAAGGAAAAGTTCATTTGTAAAATCTTGACCTTTCTACGAGATGATTTTATTTGTTTGTTTTATTTGTGTTGTCGGAATTCTATGGTCTGTTCACCCTCTCTGCTGCTACTAGAGTCCGTCAGTGAAACGTAGTACAGAGAACAAATTTTGTGTTTGATTCTGGATCGGGTCGATTGCCAGTGTAGGGTACATAGCAGCGGGGAGGTGTGCTCTGATCGTGGTACTCTAAGTATGATCCAAGCAGCTGTGGTTTGAACTTTTTGAAGTTTCTGGAGTAGATATTGAGATGAACCAGACATAACTGAGTTACAATAGTCCAGTCTTGAAAGTATTAATGAACACCCAAGTGTTTTGGTAGCATCAACTGAAAGATATTTGCGAATGGAGTTGATGCGTCTCAGCTCATGATATGCAGCCTTGCATATGTTCATGACATGTTGGTGCAATGTGAGAGTACTGTCCAGAGTAACACCTAGGTTTTGTACTGATTGTGTGAATTTAATGTTGGTGTTGCTGATATTTATTGTAAAGAATATGAATGAAAAAGTCTTTATGTTGTGATCATCATTCATATGCAGCTTGTTACATGTCATCCATGATTTTACATCAGAAATGTACCTCTCTACACCTTGGAAGGTAGCATCAAGTTCAGTTGGGTGGCTAGATTTGTATATTTGGGTGTCATTAGCGTACAATTGGGGAGGCACTGGATGATGATCTATGACACTTGAGAGTGGCTGAGTGTTTTAAATGAAGAGGTCCAAGAACAGACCCTTGTGGAACACCACAACATAGATCAACTGGGCTGGAATGTATTCCATTTGCAGACTCATTTTGTGTCCTGTTGACCATTATCTACATACCTATGGTGTAGCTGATAAAGTAATCAGTCAAAGTTTACGTTATATCTATCTATCTATCTATCTATCTATCTATCTATCTATCTATCTATCTATCTATCTATCTATCTATCTATCTATCTATCTATCTATCTATCCATCCATCCATCCATCCATCCATCCATCCATCCATCCATCCATCTATCTTTCTATCTATCTATCTATCTATCTATCTATCTATCTATCTATCTATCTATCTATCTATCTATCTATCTATCTATGTTGTTGTTGTTGTTCTAGGGTTTAAAGCCATTTTTTAGCACAAGATAGGCTATAACTGGTGGAGGAAGAACCCTGGAAAACCCAGGGAAGAACCACCGACCCACGAAAAGCTACTGGCAGGCTTTCCCACGTATCCACGCAGACAGAGGTGAGATGGCAGTGATCCGAAACGGTGAGCGCTTTAGACCACACAGCCACTCGGGGCCCTTATCTATCTATCTATCTATCTATCTATCTATCTATCTATCTATCTATCTATCTGTCTGTCTGTCTGTCTGCCTGCCTGTCTGTCTGTTTGTCTGTCTGTCTGTTTTTCCGTCTGTCCGTCTGTCCATCCATCTATCTATCTGTTTTTATATAGGCCAAAAAGCTGATCCTGTACCGCCTATAAATGACTAGTGGCGTGATAATTTAGCTTTTCAAGAGTGCTGGGCGAAATCTTTCTTCCACTGCTAAACATGTTATTCTATTTGTTTCGGCCATGCTAAACTTTTTATTTGCTTTGTTGATCGAAGGTTCAAACAAGACATCGAAAAGAGATTTTTTTAAAACATAGTTAAAATAAATAAATTACAGCAGCCATCTAAACCATAAGAATGAAAAGAATGCATTACTTGTTTTCTTAGTAGTACTACTTTTTCTGATGTGTGCAGCTAATATTTTTTCTCTCATCTGTTTTAGGTTCAAATTTTCAGATACAACGAGTGTTGGAGGTACAATAGAACTGGCAGACCTGATAATAATAACTGTGTTATTGTTTCCAGCCTTTGGAATACCTCGGTATTGAAGTGAGGATTAACTCCAGTTTATGAGTCACCGGATGTCTGTACATTGTTGCTCCGTTCAGCGCTGCTACCGTTTGTCATTGCCATGTGACTGGAAACAGAATACACCATTATGATCAGCAACATAGTCCAGTTACATACATACATACATACATACATACATACATGCATAAGGAGTAACATTGGACGATTTGGGGACAATGGAAAATCAAGTCAAAACGGTCATGGGACCTTTTGAGACAAGATTTATAGGGACAATGGAAATCTCAGTCTAAAAGGTCTTGCGGCTATATAGGGACATTGGGACTTACCATTAATATATGGACAATAGGAAAGAACAGGTGAGGTGACGTCACGGTACTGGAGATTGGTAACAATGTAGCAAGGGGCTGACATCAATCGGACCAAACAGCGGGGAAAATACATATAACGCGGGAACCCGACTGGCAGGACATAGACATATATAACACATACAACACACAGACATAGATGGGTGAACATCAAACACATATATGGTACAGAGAATAAATATCTTTTCGAGGCAGATGAGTGGCCCATAAAAGGGCGTTTGGATTTTTTGCTAACCTCATTCCGTTAACATAGAGGCAATCGCATAGGTCTTCTTCACTTCCTCAAACGTCTTCTGACCTCTGGACCGTAGATGATAACTCTCTCTAAACAGCCTTGTCTCCACACATATATACTTCTTTTTCAAACGCTCGTATATTGATCCGGATGATTGTCCATGGTAATCTGACATACATGGGAAAGTCCGTACGGAACATCATTGATGATACGTGGAAGATGGTTTTACATTTGTCCACATCTTGCGACCTGAAAAAGTGAAGAAAATGTAGTGAACTGCTGTTATTTATGGTGGAAGAGCGGAGTGAGTTTTTCACCAATCCTAATACGCGTTACAAAATTCAGTCACATTGCTGAGTCTGTGACGTCCCATTCCCTATATAGATGCGCTATCATCTGTGCGCAGTGAATTCATGAAACACAGTTTTCAAACATGACGGAAACTAAGAAGACGATGAAATGGAGTGCACCGTCCGTCGACACGAGAAGCAATGGTATACCATCGGCTGCGAGAGTCAACCAAGTCTTACTTCCAGAAAAGATCGATTTTAACTGGGATTTAGTCGATTTTTGTTCTTCTTCGCAATAATTTGTTACGGTACCAGTACGTTAGCCACCTGCTCCTACTTTATCACACGTGGAGGATTTTAAACAGAGACAGAAAGAAGAATTGGAGAAATTTTTACAAAATCAGAAAGAAGCAGAACAATCTTTACTCCTTGAACAGCAACATTGAGAAGAAGGAGAAGCAAGAAGGAAACGACAGGAACAAACAAGCATCAGAGAAGAGACAAGGTCTAAGAGAGATGTTGGACAGTGACAGTCAAACGGTAACAGTACTCTTCGATACTGGTTTGACATGGATATACGGACCCAAGGCGTTTAAAATGCAGTCATGTGATTTTTTTTTTCAGTCAAGATGAAAGGATAGCATCATTTCGTGGAGAAAGGAAAGAAAAGTAATAATCAGAAAGATGATTTATCGCCTCGCACAGTAGCTGAAGTCTTGGCTCAAATGCATGCCAACACTTTTAAGGATAATATGAGTGAGCCAGAATCTAGACCCAGAGAGTCTACACTCAAAGTGCATCAGCGTCACTAGTAAACATTGAAAAGTACTATCACATTCGAGAGACGGAAAATCGCTCCTCTAAAAATTTTAGAATTACGGCTTACACGTACACGTTTAAGTTTAAAGATTTCAAGTTTAACGTACCGTAGAAGAAAGCAGAAGGGTTCATCACAGAGGCGTGGGATTCTTTGCTAACTACACTTAAACGGCAATGTTAAGCCAAAGAAGACTCCAGCTTGAGACTTTCCATTCGTCACCACAGTTTGAAATTCCTCGTTAGGATCGAGTTTAGCAGCCCGGCAGAATTAACATTTTCCAAAGTAATCCACAAGATGCAACACGTGCAACAATCCCACGACAGGTTTCACATTATCGATTGAAAAGCGACACTGTTCATGACCCACGTGTCTCTTCCCAAAGGGGCCGGACAACGCAAAAAGGTGTAATTGATGCACGACCTTCGCAGCATCAAAAAGAGCTTAGTGCAAATTAACAACCCTCAAGACCAGATGTTTTAAACCTTAGACGAACTTATGCCGAAAAGAATGACACGACAGAATGGAAAAGAGCCTGGGCAAACTTTCGAAAATCGAACCGAGCCGAACAACGAAGAGAAGCAGAACGCCTGTTACAGCAAGCGGGGATATCCAAAGATCCACTCTGTGGCATTCCTGAAATGAAAACATTGCAAGACGTCTTGGCTCAAAGCAACACCTTGAAAGTACACCCTCAAGAAGTGCTTAGATCTTTGTTGTTTCGATACCAACATTTCAAAGTCGGAAAATTCATTCACGTATCTCATCACGATGAACATTTTGATACCATCACCAGTATCACTGCATTCCTGGGATACGGTTATTATTGCAAGAAATGTGACTATGGGTATAACAATCGAGAGCAAGGCAAGCATTGTGGATCGAAATGCTCAGGATGTTTGTCCTCTAAACCATGTCAACACGAAGGACAAGAACGAGTGCATTGCCCTGCCTGTCAGTGCATTTTTATCAGTTCAACCTTTTACCAACAACATCTACCTGATTGTCAGTGCATTTTTGCCTGTTCAACTTGTTACCAACATAATCTAAAGACGCAATGTTCATAGCAAAAACTCGCTTTTCGACTGCTGAGATTATGCCCTACTTGTGGACCAGTCATACATATCAACAGTGCCAAGTTCCACGTTTGTCGAGGAAAGAAACGATGTCAGATATGTCGCCAAACCGTAGACTTGGAACATGAATGCTTCATTCAAAAATACCATACGAAACATCAAGAGGAAGATGATAACCAGAAGAAGAATGGGATTTCATCTTTTTCGATTTCGAATGTATGCAAGAGACTATCATTCACATGATCAATTTCTGGCTCATCGAGCGTGCGAAAAGTGCACAAAAGAGCCTTTCTTTAATCATTGGCCTCACTGCAGTAAGAATCCTGGAAGACGTGAAAAAAAATTTCGGGGACCGAACACGCTAGCCGATTTCGCACAGTGGATCTTAGACCCCATCGACGAAACGTGGATCCAAGAGGACATCGAACGTTATGGAGATTGTCATCGATATGCCAAGGCAATGGCTCACAATTACTCGGGATAAGATTGACAGTTTCTTTTGAGATACTATACAGAGCAAAGTACCGAACGTCCTAAAGTGACTTTGATTGGAGCCCATATCATTTCCATGCATGTGGGACAAGTACAGTTTAAAGATTCAATGGGTTACATGACCATGCCTTTGAGTCGAATGCCTAAAACGTTTGGAATGACAATAACGACCAAAGGTTATTTTTCGCACTTTTTCAATACCGAAGCTAACCAACACGCCGTTCGACTCCATTTGCCTGAGTCTCACGCCTACGACCCCGACAACATGCGCAACGAATAACCAGAAGATGTTTCCCTTGTTCCGTACTTGTGCCGAAACGTGCAACCAAGACCAACCTAATTAGCATACCCAGGAATAAAGCGCCTTGACGGAAATGTTGGTTTCTGTGGAATTGTTCAAAGCTTTGGACATGGAATACCAACTGTTAGAAGAGTAAGAAAGTTATCACTTTCCCAAGACAGAACAGTACCCCTTAGGTGATGAGACACATACAGGCATTTTCGCAGACTACGTGGATACCTTTTTGAAACTGACACAAAAAGGCAGCGGCTATCCTTCCCGGTGCCAAACACCCGTAGATCAAACTAAATTGAAAGAGAAATACTGATAACAAGTATGCATCTCTTTAGGCCAGGTGGAGATAAAGGAAGGAAAGAGATCTTTTGCCAATGTTATGTTGAATTGTTTGTGACGTAAAATGGCACAACGACCGTATTTACCAAGACACATTATGTGACAGAACCTTCCCGGTGCTTCCAGATGATTCACGACAAAACTAAATACATGAAACTCGTGGACGTCGTTCGGAAGAATTGATCTTAGTCAATTACGAAGACGAACTGAACATTGTAGAACCTGACGAAATTTGAAATGGCACAGACCTGACATCGAAGGAGACCGTTTATGATCCTGGACAGACGAGCACCCCGACGACAAGATTCTAAGTTTTGCTAGTGGTGGTCCTAAAAATGACTGGTACGTATACCAGGACAAAAAAGGAGAAGTACACACGGAGTGTAAAGTGAAATGATTACCTCTCAGTTATCGCACCAGCCGAGTGGTGATCTTTGTTGTCTTGAAAGAAGCCTTGCAGTCTGAACAGCATGGAAACATTAAAGTGACCACCTACGAACCGCACAAGATTGTACGTTTACCCACACACCAAATCGTTAGTCGACCTTTGGAAAAAGTGTATCAAATCGTGTACACGATTGCGGCTTTCCAACCACTTCACTTCACGTCGATATTGGTCAGCATATAAAAAGGGACAACATCCAAGACCGATAGATCATTTTGACTACCAAGACCAAGCGGGAAAGATAAATACTTTTAAGCAGACATAATTGAAGTTCGGAGATTCTCAAGTCGAGTGTGATGATGTGCCTTGCGATGAGAGCGATGCTGTACGCCGTGACCTCAGCGATTGAGTACCAGAACATGGGAACATTACTGTGATTACTACTATCACTACACCTACCGTGGAAAGTAATGCTGTGCGTTTCAAACCTGACGGATGCGAAAGCGATGCCACTTGTTACAGAACACCTTATCCCATTACTGGTTTTCATGTTGGATGTCATCCTCCACGTGAACCCATGCAACTACCACACTACAGATGCCATGTAACCCTAAGCAAACTCCTGCCGAATTCACCGTATCCTTATCGAAATGAACCTGTGAAAGACGAATATTCATTCGTTGCGTCTGCGTTTGCCTGAAACTGCAACTTTGAACGTCAATTACAGCCCTGCAAAGAAAATGGCCTAAATCTCTGAGAGGACCTACCCCTGAAGAATTAGCCAGAGCCTGATTTGTTTCTACTTGGGCGAAGGGGATAAAGTCAAGTGCTTCACGAGTGGTAACAGGAAGATTCGTCTTACCTGGAAAGTGCTCGTTGTTATCCGCATTGTTACCACCAGCCTTTAGTGGGACCCTAGTCATTGAAGTGGCACACCATGTCGTTTAAGAAACCAGTTTGGCTAGGAGTCAAGCGTTGGACCAAACGGAGACAAATATTTAAACCCCATTTGAATCGTAAAATTCAAAGATTACCTAACGAACTGCAAGGGAAGATCTACGAGTATGTTCGGCAGGGACTTGCCAGAGCATAATATCCATTGGTGACTGTAGAACTTTTTTGTCAAGAAATTCACAAGCCGAAAGTGAAACATGTCAACAAATTAGTTAGATTTCTCTGGATCAAGTCTGTGTTCATCCAATTATTCCGCTTTAGGCCGTTTACATTAGATACTATTGACATACTTGACCGTTACCTTAAATGGCAGGGACCAGAAATTATTCACTATGTCCATTATTTTCACTCTAGGAGAATATTTTAAATAAAATAATACTGACTGACATGATATTTTATAAAGAACATTCGTGGTTTGCCTGTGGAGTGGTGAGAACGCATTTACCAAGAGTTGGTCAAAATACAAGTGAAACGTAAAGAACAATTACATCCGTTACGTAACCGATGTTTAAACCCATGGTACCCGAATGCTGTCAGACGACAGAGTCAGATGAAAGTGTTACAGTGGTCAGGCATGATATACTGGACTATGTCGACAAGGATTGGTTTTGTTGTGACTCATTCTTTTTGCTACAAGGTAGACATACTCCAACGAAATCCAGAGGATGAGGTAGATGGTTACCAAAATCTTTTACACAACGTCTGCACAGTGTATTGTGATGTGCAAGTTAGTGACTAGACCATTCAGATTCGCTACTGGAGTACGATCATCTCTGTGCAGAAAGTGCACTTATTGCCTAAAAAAAAAAGAGGTGTAAAAGTGACATATCATTCCACGAACTTTATCAGTGGTGATACAACATAATCTGTCGACGGAAATCAATAAGACTATTCAAAAGGATTACCAACACTTATCACGAGAACTGTGTGCCATGAATTGGGGTCGACGTGTGGTTTGTGTCTTAGTGACTTGATTTCTGGGAATTTGTTTACCAGTCGATTCATTGTGACTCTCTACGTACAGTACTTACCACCAAATACATCATGAAAGTGGTCCCTTTGAATTTCCGCGAGAGACTCAACTTTTAGGTACTGAAGATGTGTACGATGATGAGTGTGTAGCTTGCGACTTACACTCTCATTGGATAGATGTACGTGAAAATTGGGGTTTCGGTATTTGGACCAACGAAGTGCCGATTATATCCAGGAGCTGTGATCCTAAATTCAAACGTCTAGTGAAAAAAGTAACTTTTAAGCTGGTGTTAGTGACAGTGTCAGAATAAAACAGAACCAGACACCGATTGCAACCACTCTCTTCAGGACAGGACTGTCATGGACATTCCCTAAATACCTATCTGGAGGTCTCCTGTGTGACTGTACACAATGTTGATACTGTAAGAACATTACACATTGATCCTAGGACACCTTTGTTACCAAAAAAGATGTTGTACAGAGACTTGTTTTTATATTCCACCTTGATCGTTTTGATGTATATTTTATCGATGTACTTAGCCATTTTACTTTTATGTATCTTTGTATTTCGTGCTGTTCAATTTTAAAAAACCAATAAACGTGTCATGAAAAAATATAACAACTCTTGTCTTGTCTGTCTTCATCTCAAAATTGACATTCCTTATACTATGGCTACCTCTACTGTTTGTGATGCACTCTTACTCCACTGTCAAAATCTTCGACGAACACTTAGATCATGCCAGTTTGGAGGCCTTGTATCTTCGCCATCAATTTAACATGTTAATGTCCGGACGCAGCGGTTCAGGCAAAACCGACTTTGTCAAACATTTGATCGAACATTAACATCATTTGATCAATCGCACACCTCAACGGATCGTGTGATGTTGCAAAGAGTGACAATCGGAGGACAGTCTCTTGCGAGAAAATCAAAGCGATTCCATCGGGTTTGTGGAAGGTATTCCTGGTGTATACGTGTGTGACTCCAGTCAAATCCATCTGGTCATCTTCGACTACATGTTAGAAATCGAAGAAGAAATTAAACTGTGGTTTACGCGCAAAGGGCATCATCAAAACGCCAGTGTTATTTACATCGCCCAATATTTATTTCAACAAAGTACAGCCCATCGAACTATCAGTCTCAATGTTATTTACGTGGTCTTGTGTAAAGGGCCTAGAGATTAATTGCAAGTTTAAGTCTTAGCCAAACAGTTAGGAACGCTGTGGCTGACTCATGCATACGATGATGCCACTCAAACCACACACTCGTGGATTTAAAATCACCCCCCCCCCCGACATTTTGCGATTTATTACCCATCTGTTTCACCACTGGTGCTAGTACGGAGGGCCTGTCGTATACATCTCCCCGTCGTCGACTTAACAAAAAAGCTATAACAACCTCACCCACTTTTGGTCTGTCTTATACAGCGCCAACATGACATCCCTTCAGTCTCATATTCCCGTCAAATTGATTCATGCATTTTACGGCGAAAAACGTCCACAAATACGTGTTCGTGTCTTAGAAGACAGTCTCAAAGAAGACTTACGATGGTTTCCGATGATATTACGTCAATTACTGCAAGAGGTCATTCATATTCCTCATCAAACCAAACGCTCTTTTGAGAGAAACAAAGTAGCCTTGACACAACTGGCCGATACCATCGTCGACACTCAAACCAAAAAGTAAATCCTTTTCTAACCTGGAGGTAGCGGTTCTGGAGGATGTGTCATCATTCGCTCCCTCTTAAAATGGGATCCTAACGCCCCCAAAGTCCTCCCCCAGAAAACGACCAAGAAGATGAAAGGGACATATGGAATTAAAAGACCTCAGACGTGACCATAGAAATGAAACGGCAGGACGAAAACTGACTTTACTTTCTTGCAAACGATGGATGGAATTCCATCGTTAGCAAGTACAACGGACCTCACATGTGACACCAAATCGTTATTTGACCCAGGTGTCCCAGTTACAACACGAATTGCAATCGTTCATGGATTGCAGCGATTTATCCGATACAGAAAAATCGCAAAGGTACGGTCAACTATTGCAATGACTGCAATGACTGCAACTCTTTCACCAGAAAGCTCTAGACGAAACAGGTCGGCCGAATCGGACAGATTTTAAGACCCTGATGAAAAGACTACCCCCAGTAACCACGACAGACAAAGGAGAAGTAGAAATGCAAACTTCACCAGAAAATGTACGCAAGTTAATAACACCAGCTACATCCAGAATTGGATGGATTAAAATTATGATGGCGACGCCTTTTTTCACAGAAGAGGAAAGTAAGGTGAAGACAGAAGTGAAACAAGAACCATTCCCCCCTGTTCAGATATCCTGAACCTCAACACCTATCGCGCACAATGCAAAACAAGCCAAGAAAAATACCACACGAAAAAAAAGAGTAACATCAGTGAAGATTGGGTGACCTATTAAGAAACAAATGTAGAAAGTGTTAGGTAGCATTTACTACGATCCATTCCACACTGCAGGTTACGGAGGGGTTCAGAAATTGTATCGTGCTGCCAAAACTAGTCTGAAAAGTCTCCTTATACCTCAAGTGCAGCGATAGTTGCAATAACAAGCCACGTACACCTTACACAAACCCATTCGACGAAAATTTTCCGGAACTCTAGTCGAGGTTACCGATGATCAATGCCAAGCCGAGTGAGACGATGTCTCACATTAGTCCACCTTCAATCGTGGCTACAAATATTTGTTTTGTGTCATCGACGTCTTTTATAAATTTGCCTGGGTCGTGCCATTGACTTCCAAATGTGGCAGTGTCAATTCAAGCTCTCCAACTGGTGTTGGAACAAAGTGGTAGTCACCCTCTTCGATGTCAAACCTATAAAGAATCAAAATTTCTGAACCAAGTTTTCGAAAAGAATGAAAGAAACGTGACATTATTTTATTTACCACCGAGAATCCCGAAATAAAAGTCAGCATCGTGGAACGTTTTCAACGCTACTTGAAAAAAAGCATTTGGAAATATTTGACGCATCAACACATTTCCAAGTACAACCTCGTCTGAAGTGCTCGTCGAAAGGGAACAACGGGAGCCTTGTGTCCAACGTCAGTCACCATTTCAGCAACAACTATCACAGCAATCCCAATAAGACATTCTGTTGTAACACGCCCAAAAAAACCCAGGCCATCCAATCAGATCGCGAAGACCATTGGGAAGTGGCTTTGGTGGAAATGATTTACCCTACACAAATCAAAAACATCACTGGAACTCAAAACACGTTCCAGGTCGAAATCCCGAATGTCCAATTGCAAGAAAAAAAATATAACTTCGAGTTTTAAGGTGACACAAAGTCAGCAAGCAATCCATTATTAAGCATCTTCACTGTGAAAATTTCGTCAGGCAATTATTTTAGCGATGAATATTTGTTGGGCACATTTGCTAACTGATCTGAGGCATCGTATGGCAAAGCCCTGAACAGAACTAAAAAGTGTTAAGATTGAGTTCCATAAAGTGGCTCGTCGCTTACTGATGAAATTTTAGGATACCGACACGTTGTCTATCAGGTTTTAATGGATGCTTGTTTGAAATTTTGGGGTGATATCCACAGATGGTAGCAGATAATCTGAGCCCGAAGACCAACAGTAAAAGTTAAAGTGGATTCTACTACGGCCAGTTACCAGGAAGGTGGAAAAACCTATCACGTCCTCCGCGACGTTGTACAGCCTCACTATTAACCTATCAGTAAGTCGAATTTCGACATTATATACATTACTATAAATTGAGATCTGGGACAAAATATTCCATTCTTCAAAGGAAAAGTCACGGTGAAAATCCATTTTCGGAAACTATTATCTAAGGAGTTGTAAGTCATGTGTACAGTGTACAGAGGATTTGCTCGACAGCGAGGACATGGTTCAGAAGATATGTTGAAATCGCCCTTTCGTTCGGTGGCCCCTGTTTTGAAATCGATCGTGACAAAAGGATTACACACCTAGAAAGATTCCGCGTTGACGCTTGGTAAAGAATTTCTCCAAAATATCATCTACAAACAATACCCTAAAGAAGCTTTCCTGAGGGCAGGCAAAATGTATTGCTTCAAACAGGCAAAGACATTTTGGGTCGACGAGACACTCCTATAAATGCCCTGGACGCTGCCGAGTTATGCATTTCCGCTTCCCTGACGCTACAGCAAGGACAAGGAAGAAAGAGATGACGAAGACAGCCTTCGAGAGGACTTAACACTCATAAATCTAGAAAAACTAAGAAAATAAGAACTGCTCGAGACTTAGAGGTTTCTGATATTTTTTAAAAATCACAGATATAAAGAAAGAAAGAACATGATGCACTGAGAGTCTTGCGACTGTTTCAAGTCGGAACTGGATATATTGCCATGCCGCCCACTTTGACGGCGATGCAAGAATCCCAATGGGTCGAATTTCATTCCATGTTCTCTTTGATGGCCTAAGTTCCGATCGAGGTTGAAATCAAAGGATAGCCCGAAGACCTGCTGTTCAGGTCGATGCTATCAAAGGATAGCATCGACCTGAACAGCAGTTTCTTGTACCTGAAGGTCAAAGTGAACGAAACGGATGGTAGCGATCTACATGCCGATGAGGCAGTATCTCTCGTCAACAATTTTATTTATTCATTGTTCAGCGAAGTGGACTTGTACTTGAAAAACAAACTGGTCAGTAGCACCCTCATCTAGCGTACCTGGAAAATCTCTCGGCGTACGGAAAAGAAGACAAAAACACCCATCTGGATGCTTGCGTGGTGTGGAAATGTGACACAACGAGCAAGTTCGATGAGGTGGCAGATATAGGTTGCACAAAAATGGGGTTGAACGCACGTCGAAAGAAAATTGCTGAAAACCGAAATTTAGAACTGATGGACCTCTTGCGTTTGGAGATGTGGCTACAAGAGAAGTATTTCCTAAACGGTGTGGATGTTCGCATGAGACTCAGTTGTAGCAGTACCACTTTCCATTTGATGGCTTGTGTTGCCGATTACAAGAGATACATCGACGAAGCTAGACTATACGTGCGACGCGTGGAAGTGTTACCTAAAGTGGGAAAATTCATTAGTCGTGCGATTAATTATTCGTATCGTGAGCAATGCAGCCTTCAGTGGAGCACCCAATCAAAATCCTTTCGAGTTTCAGCACAAGGACGTGTCCAAGATGGACGTCAGTCGCGATAGTAAGACCTTGTGTACCAGACCCTTCTAACCTGACTTTAGTGAAGATGAATTACTAGAGGTCGTACTTATCCCTGTACGAAGCCACCGAACAGTTTGGAACCAACACCAACCACGTCATTACGTACGACGATTATGCAAGATACTACGTTTTGTGGGCTTTTGATGTAACTCCAGACCAAGGCAGCGACGAAGGACTTTAGCACCCTATAAAATCCGGCCAGATTCGTGTGGAGCTTCAATTTGCTTTAGCTCTACCTGAGACGGTGAACGTCATCATGTATGCTGAATTCGATATTATAATAGAAATCAACAATTTGAGAGACTTCATTCACGACTATTAAAAACTATGGAAGCCTGTAATTCCTCTCTGAATGGTGGAGAAGCACGATATTAAGGTCCACATCAAAGTAAGATATGTATCAGCTACACTATCACTCAAAGCCCAGCAAATATACACGGGTTTAACAACAACAACAACGACAATTTCAGTAACCCAAGTAGCAGATTCACCGACATCTCCGAAGTCACCAATTAGTGAGTGCACCAAGAAACAACAAGCAATCTTAATTCCACTATAAGTAACTACAACTACAACAAAATCAACAACTACTGTTGCTAAACCAAAACTGGAATAACTTCAACAACTCGAGTAGCAGACAGAAAACCCTCAAAACTTTGAA
The DNA here is from genome assembly GCA_028554795.2 of Sinohyriopsis cumingii. Lineage (NCBI taxonomy): Eukaryota > Metazoa > Mollusca > Bivalvia > Unionida > Unionidae > Sinohyriopsis > Sinohyriopsis cumingii. Next base: position 290,837 of record JAPYKE020000085.1, read on the forward strand.
TAAGCCAAGGAAGTCATTGTAGATATCAGCACCCTGGGTGAAGATTTTTATGACTGCCCAATACCAGCGATGCTGATAAACGAACTTCTGAAGTTCCATGGAGTGCAGTCCAATCCATTTAAAAGACACCACCAATCGAAACTCCTGGTCCTGGAGGACTTATGCGATTTAGATGGATACACAGAACGTAGAAGGGAAAGCTTCAACTCAAACATCAAGCAGTTCCTGTATCCATTCTCCGAGGGGTAGCCCTCAGCCCTTCTCAGGGCTATCAAAATTTGCCATTTTATTTAAGAGATTTCAATTTGACTTGATATCTCGACTTGATAATAATATGGTACATACTATGATCCTTTGACCACCGTTCTAAATCAAAACCACAATATCTAACTTCACATTCAAAAATTGTATTTGGTCTCTCAGACCTTAATTTCTCTTGATTTAAAGTGTTAATGCACATTTTGTGCGTTTGGAATTAATTTAGATAGGAAAATTTAAGACTTAAATTCTAGATTCAAATTACGATTGTGGCTAACACAAAATTAGTAATAGTAAATGCCCATTATATAAGTAACTAGCATGAATTTGGCAATATTAATTTTGGAGTTTCAGGTAAGTTCGGCGACGTTTGGACATCTTCCCCGAGTCCCTCTCCTCCCTGTCTGCTCGGACATTTAAAGATGAGTGTGTCGGCCAATTCCGACTCGTCTATAATCAGGTGCCCCGATGGGTGTGTACGCACGGAACCGGGGTGACGTCATAAGATCAGTGCCCAATCATGTGAGACGTCTTATCCTGTTATATCGCCCAACACAGATATTTACTTATTTAGTTTGAGTGCGTGCTGGGTCCAATCCCACTCGAGATAGCCTTATAGGCAGGTCGAAAGGGAATTATGGCCTCACAACCTGTCCTCAAATCAATCAGTACTCAAACGATTGCATTAATGCGTTGGGGGAAGTGGCACTATTCCTTCCCAATGGAAAAAATGTATCATTCCCAAACGGTAAATTAACCGGTCGTACATGCCCATAATGGCGAAAATGACCTCAATCTAAACGACCGACCGACAATTCTGACCATCCGTCCTACGAAGATGTTTTCAAGACTAGCTAAGCTGACGCTTGGGGATTATTTTTCTCCATACCGTGTGTAGATATTAGAAATGGGGTTTGACGATAGTATATAATAGTTTGTTCTTCTTCCTGTTTGTGGATAGTATATTTTGGGGTTTATTTTTTCCCCTTCCCCTGTGTGGATAGTATATTTTGAGGATTGTTTTTCTCCTTCCCCTGTGTGGATAGTAGATTTGGGGTTGTGGGTAGTATATAATAGTTTGTTCTTCTTCTTCTGAGTGTGGATAGTAGATTTGGTTTTTTGATAGTATATTTTGGGTTTGTATGTGTTGGCGTACGTTTGTTTGGTTATTAGGTCTTGTGGTTTTGATAGTATATAATAGGGTTTTTTTCCCTTCTCTGTGGCTAGTAGATGATATGTGAAGTGAGTGCAAGGGATGTTTTCCTTCACGTCCGTGCTTGAATTTATTAAATCATTGCCTAGTCAACACGTTTGGATCACCCAGTTAATTAACACCAACATAGACCAAACCAAGAGATACACTTCTCAAATCAAAACAGTAAATCTAAATTCAAATCCAAATAAACCAACTATACAATCAAAACGAAAACCACTCTGCCGTGTTTGCCCCTAGCTGAACTCCAAATTCTAACTGGAGAATTACCACTGCACTTAAGAAGGCAGTCATTAACCTTAATAGACGCAGCTAGATTATCAACCCACCCCAATTCACACACCACCCGGGTAGCCATCAATACATGTAATAAACCATTTAGCAATACATTAGTACCCAACGTACCTACAGAGAAACACGTGCATAACTAATTGGGCGATTACTAATAGCAAACTTCCAGGCTGAAATCACTAAAAACTATGACACAATGCCATGTACTAACATCAAATTATCAATCAAGATACAAGTAACAAAAATTGGCAACAAACATGAACAGGAGCATAACATAAAAGCAATTTCCACAACATAAATAATGACTAAATACCTTAATTCAGTCAAAATTTACACTGATGGATCCAAAATAGCAGACACCCCAAGAACTGTAGCAGCAGTAGTAATCCCTGAATTGAACATTACAATGGGAAATAGACTACATGATCATTGCTCCATATACACAGCTGAATTCTGGTCCATTATGGAAGCCCTAAGACTTGCTATGCATCATCTCATCTATCTTCAACAATAACACCGACTCAAGAGAAAATTTCCTTAAACAAACTTACCTGTCAATTAAAGAGGTTAATAATAACCATCAAATAGTTGACTTCATGTGGATCCCATCCCACATTGACATCAAAGGAAATGAATTAGCTGACCATGTAGCGAAGCAAATACTACATGACCCAACTTATACTAAGCTACACTACAGTGTCAGTGAATTAATAAGTATAACCAAAACTTATATCAATAGGATATGGCAAGAAAACTGTAACCGAAATACTACAGGTGGAAAACTATACTGCATCATGAAAAACATCACCAGTTCTAGGAAACCACCAAAAGTGAACAATAACGATCAAAGGATCATAAATAGAATTTACACAGGATAAACCAAATTGGTCAGCAGCTCGGACAATACATAGACCCCAACCCCACAACCCAAAGTGCTACCACTGCAGGGCTCCAGAAGACCTAACACATATATTCAACACCTGCCAAAAACTAAAGAAAGAAAGAACTAAACTAAAAATAGAGCTAAATAAGATTGGATCCTCGGAAACATACTCAGAATGTTTAACAAATAACAACCCTAACTTCAAACTCACATATATAAATATACATGTACTTAACTTTATACATGAATCAGGGTTAAAAAACAAAATATAAAAAACCAAAATTACATAATTATAGTGTTATCAACTAGGAGACTGGCTAATAAACCAAACGTTAGGACCAATAAGATCAGATGCCTTTGACCTGTCTTAAGTGACCTGAGTTCTTCGGCATAGAAATCTATCTTATCCAAATAATTTTAGCCAGAATATAACATATCACACTAGTATAGGCTAAAAGACCTAAACATAGGGAACAAATAAGTACAGTTGACCTTGACTCGTTTTAGGGACCGTATTGATCGGCGAAGGCATCTGTCCTATCCAATTAGACATAGCCTGGTAATAAACATCACATAAGTAGTATTCAGGCTAAGAAACTCAAATATAGGGGGATTATAAGATCATATATACATGTATGTATGTATGTATGTATATATATATATATATATATATATATATATATATATATATATATATATATATATATATATATATATATATATATATATATATAAGAAAGTAATAAAAAATAATAAATTATTATTCCTCCCTTTCAATCTAACCAATCGCTTTCCACTTTCTCTTAACAATACTTGACAAATCTGCCATGCACCTAACACCACTAATACCTCTGAGAATTCTCTAGCAAGAGGTGACAGTAATATATATATATATATATATATATATATATATATATATATATATATATATATATATATATATATATATATATATATATATATATATATATATATATATATATATATATATATATATATATATATATATATATATATATATATCACGAGAAATTCTAGGCCCCCAAAGCTAGAGTATATAAGGTGGTCCAACACCCAAGATCATCAGGGCCCGCTACACAAAGTAGCAAAACTATAGACAGTTTTAGGAAACAATTATCCCAAATTAGCATCTATAAGGTGGTCTAAACACTGCAAATGAAACAACGACAGTTTAGACAAGTAAGATCCTAAAAATAGAATCATTCATATAAGGTGACCTCAAATGTCTAAGACCATCAGGACCAGTCATATAAGGTGGCAAGCTTTACAAAAAACTGTCACCTGTCCCAAGCTATATTCTAAACTCAAAACAGCACAGAGGTTTTCAAAATTGTGTAGGACGACAATTTAGACCAGATAGTCTGAAGTCTAGGAGCACCGACCTGTGAACTTGGAGACGCCTTTCCACTTAATACTACTGAAAATTCAGTACCAACATATGAGTGTGTGATGGGACCATTCCCACTCATACATACCTAAATTCAGCTAAGTAGTATCGACTGAATAGGTCGAGTGTGTGTTGGGTCTTTTCCAACTCGCCATCTAGCCCTCCATTGAGAAAGTTTGGAACTAATCTTAGTCCCACCGCCTCACGGCTTCAATCAAATAGTGCACCGTGAGCACATAAAAGCCTGGGGTAAGTGGCTCGAATTCCTTCCCCTAGGAGTAATCGAACAGCCTACCGTGTAGTCATAAAACAGTGGTACGAGCACGACTGTGCGAAAACCATTTAAATATAAATTAACTAACTGGAAGAAGTGGAATAAATAGAAGAAGAACCCAAACTATTATTCCTAGGAAAGGTTTGCTTTCTTGCCTAAAACACTATTTTTAGTCGGTTGTATAGTTGTCTGTGTGATAGATTGAAGTTCATCCATCTATGTCTGTATGTTGTATGTGTTATATATGTATAAGTCCCGCAAGTCCCGTTCCCGCTAAGCGTTCTAGGTATTTTTTCCGCTGTTTGGTCCGATTGAGGTTAGCCTCTTGCTACATTGTTACCAATCCTGAGTAACGTGAGGTCAACTCACCTGTTCCATTCCTATTGTCCCTATGTTAATGATAAGTCCCATCGTCTCCATACAGTCCCGATATCTTTTTGACTGGGATTTCTTTCTTATTACCAATCTAGTACTTCCAATATAACAACATGGTCAAAATGATCATTAGAAAAAAAATCCAGCACCAACAACAGAACAATGATACAACAGTTACACTTGTATCTTGTATTTGACTCCGTGTTTGTTTGCATTTTCGGTGCAGCTTAATTGATGCTGAATGTCTAGCAACATACTTTGACCAATACTAAACAATGTGTGTATCATCTAGTAAATTGAAGATACAGAAAACCTGTAAATTATTCATACTGACTTTTGTTAGTTTATGCCTGTCTTTTTTAAAATGTAATAAATGTCTTGCTTGATACGAGAAAAGATGAAATATAGCTTAAACTGTCTTAAAAACGTGAGGAACTTTATTTCCTTGTCAATTGGCGTCAGATAATTCTTATGTTATTTTGTCGTTTTACGGACCAAACAATATCGTCACCTGCGCATGCACCGTGCAGGACACACCTGACAGGTGCACCGTATAAATCTTATTCAGTGTGACGGTTTTGACGTCGGCTAAACGCCTCAAAACGACTAGGTACAAAGATTTAAGTACATATTGTACCACCTTGCATCAACACATGTCGGATGTAACTTTCAAACATTTTAAAGAAGACACGTATTATAGTTTAGTGGTTACAGTCTTACGCTTTTTCAAAGAGCGAACAGTTGCACAACTCTTCCGAGGATTACGTCCTACAGATGTATTAATGAACCTTTCTCGTCAATCAGAGCGCCGCTATAACACTCTTATCCTTATCGCACAATACGAACATGACTAAACATCGTGTTGAATGAACACAATAGGGCAATTGAATTTCAGGATCACTACCAAAGTGAAAAGAAGCCTTATGCTCCTTACATTGTAATTGCGCCAGGTGTTCAATACAACAGCATAAGTAACACACAAGCACAACACAACTATGCATTAGGGTACGTCATACACGTCAACGAGGTATAAAATTGGAGGACTATTTGCTACGATTGTTTTCCTGCTTGTTGCCATTATTGGATGCCACTCTCACACGCAGTTACTTTAAACAAAGGAAGAAAATAAAATGGAAACATATGACATCAATAAAAAGACAGGGAACCTTGTTTCATTTTTAAGAAACACAAATGTTTACATGACATCAGGATAACATTGTTTGACGCTTGCATGATTGTTTGATACAACATTATAACGTACAAAGCTGTTGGTAGATATGCTACGGGTCTGAATGGTTCACATATATATATTGTCAAAATTGTATTTTGCTGAAGACATCGAAATAATTCGGGCTGGAGTATAACACTAAAACGTTTTCATTTTGTCACGCATTCATTTGCAAAAACGTTTAATTAGTATGATAGCAAAAATATGACAATGTGACCTACTTTCAGTGTGTGTATGTGGTGTGCAAAGGAGAATATCTGTGAAATGTCTTTCTTCGCTTTTCGTTTCGTTTCTTGTATTCAAAACAACCACTGATAAAAGTCCTTGGCAAACGAATAATATATTAGACAATTTTGAAAATAACCCAATTCTACCCTTTAGCAATTTGTAAACGAAATCTCCAGCGGTCGTGTCCTTTGCAACTCTTTTCATGTTTTATGTCTATTTTAATCTTTTCTTCAAGAGACCGGCTTTGGACTGGTTTCTATAGCGAAACGAATTGACAAGAGGTCTAACAACTCATTGAACGCTTAGTGAGCAATTACTGTCATGGTCAGAGGAGTTCTAGACGAACTATTTAGAAACATGAATGGCCAGACCTTGCATGCAAAATCATGATATAGTTGTAAAGATGCCATGCAGTGTCGATAGAATGTTATAAGACAACCATGCGGTGGATGTGTCCCCATGCTAGATGTTGTCTCAAGACCAAAACAGTTTCCATATAAATCGAAGAAGAAATCTGTACCAAATACGTTCCACAATGTGACGTATTGAAAGTAGGTACCATTACATTATAAACTGCATGTTACTCACATATTTCGCTTTTAAAAGACTTCCAGTAAAAATGAATTATGTACAGATTAGTATAGCAGTATTTTATAAACTAAATAGTAATTTCTCATCCATATCTCACAGCAAGAGCTATGTCTTGTAAACGTGTCTTTTTTACTGCATTTGTTATTGGGTTTTTGTGCACTAAATGGAATTTTAAATATTGTTTGTTGATTATATACCTTCCACATATTACAATCACTTCAACACAATCTATTCTAATCTGTACGGAAACGACTGTAGGCACTAATCAGTTTATATTTACAACACATAAAATATTTTCTTTTGCGTGAAATTTATCAAACGAAATAAACTATGTGGATTGTGATACGTATTTATCATGACATTTGGGAAGTTGTAATCCTTGGTAGCGGTAATATGCAAACAAAACATAATGGCATCCTAACTAGCAACAAAATGCAAATAAACAGGACTGCAATGAAGGTGAATATGAAACTGATAACGCTTTACAACTTATACATTATATATGAGATTTGAGCATGGCTATACATAGTTTATATGTTTTGTTTGTTAGTTGTTTTTAATATCATTACATGCTAATGTACTGTAACATTATATGTTGGACTTGACCTTTTCCAAAACTGAGTTAATTTATTACGACCCAAATTGTTTTTTTGAAATATGTTATTTTATGTAAACAGCTAATACATTGCCCAAATGATTTACTGGACAAATACTTTCAATTGATTCTGTTACATCTTACTGTTTTCTAGTGTTCCAGTAACAAGAGTATATAGTCCTCTACTTGACCTCAGGGCCAAATTAGCATTATCGAATGAAAGCTGTTAACTAATGGATTATTTCAATCTCGAAGAGTTTTAAATGTTTACAAGATACAATTTTAGTTATAGTTAGAAGGTATGTTACTAAAATCAGAATGTAGATATTGATCATGTCAGGTACGTCATGGGAATCTGTATAATCTAGACCCAGTCCCAAAGAAAAAATGTTTGCTTCTATTAATAATGATCCTAATAATAAAACCACACATATAGATAATATTTTAGCTATGTATTAATTGTTTACAGATTTTAAAAAATTCAGCTTAAGTATAAGATAAACTTGAATTTGAACAAGGTCAGTTCAAAGTTACAAAGTTATACTGTGATAGCATATAATGAAATAAATAAAACCTAGGAACAACTAACCAATATACAATGCAAATCAAATGTACATAACATTACACATGTTTTCTATATAAAGGTATGCATCAATTATATACATGAGATTTAGTGCCAATAGACATATATATTTGTAGATTAGAGGTACACATGAATTGTAGAACCACTACACATAGTTGTTTTTTTAGATTAGAGGTATGCATCAATTGTAGAATTGTAGAGTCAATGAACAAACATACCTTTTGTAGGTTAGAGGTATGCATGAATTGTAGTGCAAATAAAGAAATATATTTTGTAGTTTGAAGGTATATTTGAATTGTATAGCCACTACACATAGTTGTGTTCTCGATTAGAGATATATGTATGAATTATATACATTAACTTTAAACCCAATAAACAAACATTTTAGAATAATACACGACTTTTAGAGCTATTAGCAAAACAGTACGGTATATTAGAACATTACGACTATGTGTCCTTAAACTAAGTAGCAGAAAAACAAACACCAGCAAGTTTAGTAAAATTAAAAAAATAATATATTTCCCTACAATACAAAATTGTACATTTTGAAAGGAACTCACAGTATTGTGAATTTAATCCAAAATAGCCCTAAACATTTTATCACAAGTCCAAATGTATAGACTGTTCCGAATGAATTTAGGTTGGGTTCCGAATAGATTTAAATCTTGAACGTACTGTATCATAAAGCTCTAGTCCAAACTGTGATTGAATGATTTCACAACAATCCCAAATTAATGCTTAGTTCAAATGTTAATAAAGCACATTGTAATTCTAATGAATAATTTGAATAAATAAAGCCTATTAAATTATAACTGAGTACAATTAAAATACTGGTTCCACTAGATTAATGTTAAAATAGGAACTAATCATTATAGTGTAAGCAACATACATCTTCACTTGATCTACGCAATACTAATCGTTTCTGAAATAAACATCTAGCTAATGGAGCATTGTCTCAAAGTGTAAACAAAAGTCGTTCTAGAATCTAGAAATGTCAAAGCCAAGGATGTATTTAAAATTCAAACCCACATAAACATACTTTTCTTTTTTTGTAACAAAGGACTTTTGTCAGGTAGGCCCAAACTACTAACCTTAATTATGGACAAATGTCAATCAAACAATACAAATTAAATAGATGTAAGAAGACATACACATGAACTGTGGACACACTTATCATTGTTTTGTAGATTTAGAATAGCTTGTGTAAGACACAAGACACAAATATGCGACTATGATGTAGGCCCAAAGTTCATGTCTAGAAAATTCTAAGTTGTAAACAGATACAAGATGCTAGAATTATAAAACATGAGAAACAACAGATATATCAGATATAACAGGTTCTTTGTGGAAGGAATTCCAATATAGTAAATGTAGACGTGCATTGCAGAGCTGATACAGTACTCTTTTTTGTAAATAATAGTTATACTTTAATTTTAGACCCAATAGGCATAGTTCTCTTTGTGAGTTAGAGACACACCTGTATTTTAGACCCAATAGGCATAGTTCTCTTTGTGAGTTAGAGACACACCTGTATTTTAGACCCAATAGGCATAGTTCTCTTTGTGAGTTAGAGACACACCTGTATTTAAGACCCAATAGGCATAGTTCTCTTTGTGAGTTAGAGACACACCTGTATTTTAGACCCAATAGGCATTGTTCTCTTTGTGAGTTAGAGACACACCTGTATTTTAGACCCAATGTTCCTTTGTAAATTAGGGATACACATACAATTTAGACCCAATAAACATAGTTAGCTTTGTAAATTAGAGACACACATGAAGCTGAGACCCAATAGACATAGTTTTCTTTCTAAATTAGATACTCACTTGAAGTTTAGACCCAATATACGTGGTTTTCTTTGCAAATTAGAGACACACATGAGTGTTAGACCCAAAATACATAGGTTTCTTTGTAAAGTAGAGACACACTTACATTTTAGACATCGACGTAGTTTTCTTTGCTAACTACAGGTATAAACGAATTTACGATCCAGTACACACATCTGATATGAAATGCAATTAAATACCAATTCAACATTAATTGTATGAATAATCTGCGTCCAAAGCTCTTCTCACACATTTCTGTAACATTACATGAAATAAAAATGTGCAGAACAAACCATATTAAAGTATTGACTCTGACGGCGTGTGTATAATAGAGCTTTGTTGGGCATATTCTAACAATAGTTGACGCTCGGGTCAGTTTACATTTATTGCTAGTATTAGGTAACACTCAATGTATCGAAAATTCCGTTGACCAGTGTCCATTCCAAAGTTGCTGGAAACAATGTAAATGAAAAGAATATATTCAAACTTAGCAGGTCATACAAAGAATATATTCAAACTTAACAGGTCATACAAAGAATATATTCAAACTTAACAGGTCATACAAAGAATATATTCAAACTTAGCAGGTCATACAAAGAATATATTCAAACTTAACAGGTCATACAAAGAAAGAGTTTTCTTATAAACAGACTGCCGTTGCGTTATTGTAAAACATCACGCAGGCTTGTGATCCAGTCATATTGTAAATAAATTAACACTGTAATAGTGATCTGTTTAATATAAAATTATAAACTTGTAAGGGAAATGACAAGGTTGTTCGTAGATGAACAATCTTCTATCGTCAATTTCTGTATCTATACCAAATAACCTAACAAACTTTCAATGATTGCTGATCGCTTGTGATGTGAAAAATGTTGCAGATCGGTGTTCGATAACCTCACAATTTGATATATCGAGCGAAACCAAATTGAAGATTATTTCACATCCACATATATCTGAAGGCGTGTCAATTTTTTTGTACAAGTCACACGCAATTAAAGAATTCTTAATAAGTTTACCGTAACCAATACCAAAGAATGCATACAATGACTCGCGTTCCATGGAGCAAAAATTTAAATATTTGCTGAATACATTTTTGGTATACCTAAACGTTCTGTTGATGAATACGCCATGACTTCGTATCTAGTAGATAAAGATGATATGCAATGGTAGGACTGCCTAAACAGGCTGAACGAATGCATGCACCTAATGTCTTTTTTCTAACTCATATAAAATATTCACTTGTATGTAATGGCATAATCATTTAGAACCAGATGCATGCCAGAACTAATGCATGCTCTTTCCGTATCGAAACTGATTTATAGTAAAGATTTTACATATTCCAACATTACCATATTTAGAGATTAGTTTTAAATGATCGATAGATATGTGCTAAACGTATCAGTCAGTCATGCAGCTAAATTATATCTGTCTCTATACGAATCCATAGAGAATCTGTACCAGTCCCGTCACTAAATGTAACTTATCACATACGTAATTGTTCATGAGATTACAAATGCTTACTTCGAACTTATTGGAAACTTTGTGTCTCTAACTTGCATGTATGCATAGATTGCTGTTAACACATGACTGATTGGCCCCTGGGCTTAAATCAATCTACATATCAATTAACTGCTATTTCCTTGTCCCTTTAACTATATAAAATTTCAAAAGCAAATAATGGGTAGAAATAATTTAGCATTGATTACATGTAATTACCAAGGGGGGTAAATGGTAGAAATAATTTAACATTTATTACATGCAATTTTTACCAGGAGGAATAATGTGTTTGAAATAATGTAACATTGATTACATAAAATTGCTATGGGAAATAATGGATAGAAATAAGTTAACATTGATTACTTGCAATTGCCAAGAGTCATAATCGGCAGAAATAATTTAACATTGACTGCATTCAATTACCAAGAGAAATAATTTGTAGAAATAAGTTAACATTGATTACATGCAATTACCAAGGGGATTAATGGGAAGAAATAATTAAACATTTATTACATGCAAATTTTGCCTTGGAAAATAATGTGTTTGAAATAATTTGTCATTAATGACATGCAATTACCAAAGGAAATAATTGGTAGAAATAATTTGACATTGATGACATGCAATTACCAAGGGAAATAATTGGTAGAAATAACTTAACATTGATTACATGCAATTACCAAGGGAAATAATTGGTAGAAATAATTTAACATTGATTACATGCAATTGCCAAAGGAAACAATTGGTAGAAATAATTTAATACCGACTATGTAAACTTACGAAAGAAACAAGGGAATAAATATTTTTTTTAATTTTTTTATTGAATACATACTATTACCAAGGGAAATAATGGGTAGAAATAATTTAATATTAATTACGTAAATATAAGAATATAAATAATGGGTAGAATAATTTAACATTGACTACATACAATTATCAAGAGAAATGATGAGTATAAATGATCTAACATTGATAAAATATGTTATAATGAATATATTCCAAACTACTAGTTGAAAATTGTATTAGATTTGAACCTATACAGGAGATCTCCCTCCCCAAAATAATTCTTAGACTCAACGTTGTTTTAATGATGCTGGTTGTCATGTAAAAAATCTAAATATACACCAATCTATTAGAAAGGGTGAGAAATTAAAAATATTTCGGTGAAACAAAAACGTCACCCCAAATGTTGTACAAACGTTGCTTTTACTTTCATGTATTCGTTATAGAGATGGCTGTGTATGTATAAGACAAAATTGTCATGACAATTGCCATCGACGCACCTTGCTAGCTTGCAGCAAAAATTTATTATTATTATTATTATTATTATCATAGGGTTCCAGTCCTGCGTAAGCTGTCTATACTATTCAGAGTGTTCCAAACATGAGTACAATGTCTGTATTAATGGATCCAAACATGAGCAAGCTTTTCTGTATTACTCATAGTTTGCTAGTCATGAGTAAGCTGTCTGTATTACTCATAGTTTGCTAGTCATGAGTAAGCTGTCTGTATTTCTCATTCTACATAATGTTTTTGTATGTACTCATTCTTCACAATGTTGCATATTTTGTTTTTGTATATACTCATTCTAGACAATGTTGCATATTTTGTTTTTGTATATACTCATTCTTCACAATGTTGCATATTTTATTTTTGCATATACTCATTCTTCACAATGTTGCATATTTTATTTTTGTATATACTCATTCTAGACAATGTTGCATATTTTATTCTTTTATATACTCATTCTAGACAATGTTGCATATTTTATTTTTGTATATACTCATTCTAGACAATGTTGCATATTTTGTTTTTGTATATACTCATTCTAGACAATGTTGCATATTTTGTTTTTGTATATACTCATTCTAGACAATGTTGCATATTTTGTTTTTGCATATACTCATTCTAGACAATGTTGCATATTTTGTTTTTGTATATACTCATTCTTCACAATGTTGCATATTTTGTTTTTGCATATACTCATTCTAGACAATGTTGCATATTTTGTTTTTGTATATACTCATTCTTCATTGTATATACTCATTCTAGACAATGTTGCATATTTTATTTTTGTATATACTCATTCTAGACAATGTTGCATATTTTGTTTTTGTATATACTCATTCTTCACAATGTTGCATATTTTATTTTTGCATATACTCATTCTTCACAATGTTGCATATTTTATTTTTGTATATACTCATTCTAGACAATGTTGCATATTTTATTCTTTTATATACTCATTCTAGACAATGTTGCATATTTTATTTTTGTATATACTCATTCTAGACAATGTTGCATATTTTGTTTTTGTATATACTCATTCTAGACAATGTTGCATATTTTGTTTTTGCATATACTCATTCTAGACAATGTTGCATATTTTGTTTTTGCATATACTCATTGTCGAAATTATTGTAATAATATAAAATAGAAATACAATCTGTATTTTATGTAAAGCATGCGTTCTCAATTTCTTTTTTGCTCTTACATCAACATGTATTACTGGACTTACGTGTAAACGTTGCTTACCTATGTGGTTCAGCAACCGGTGTGAAAAATAGTCAACAATGCTGCATGTGTAACCTGTATTAACGCATATGCAATTCGTATCATGTTTTAAAGGCATAACTTCTGGCGCTTTTTGTTTCTACTTTTTAATGAAATAAATTGTCTGTAATGATGAAGTAGATTAGCTTGAAACATTGGATCTTGCAGTGAATTTAACACGCCGTAATATGAATCAAGAGTCATGATGTTTTTCTTCCCGAAAAGTTAGTAATAGAAAGAAAAAAGAAATATATATATATATATATATATATATATATATATATATATATATATATATATATATATATATATATATATATATATATATATATATCTTTACACAACTTGTTAACCTATAATGTAGATGTAATTTTCCATCCAGATGAATGTCTTTCTTTTTCAGAACAGGCTATTGCAAAAGAGGTCCTACATTTAACAAACCATTTAGCATAACAATAGTAGATTGTGTCGGTCCCAAAATGTGTTTATTCACAAGATTTACAGAGGCAAATATTTCGAGGAATATTGAAACAAGAACCATAGTAGAAGATTTGATAAAATTTTTGTAACACCATGTGGCCTTCCCCAACGTGTCCATAAGATCAGGGGTCAAAGTTCATGTCTGGAATTTTCCAGAACGTTAAGCATGAATTTGGCATCCAGCAATGTAAATTTACAGCCAATCACCCTGAACGTCATAGGGACTTATAACAACTTCAGCAAACTTTGAAACATATGATTTGGTTATATTGTTTTAAAACTAGAAATGATTGGGTCGGAGGTGTTCATTTACTGTTTGTTGTAAGGAAGTTAGTTTAAAAATCATTAGGATTTAGTCCTTTTGAACTAGTGTTTGGACATACTGTCCGTGGACCGTTGATGTTCTTCGAAGAAAAACAAATTCAACTGAAGGTTTAGAAATTAACCATCTTGACTACAGTCCTTATGTTAACTATAAGATGGCAAAGGCTTGTGGAGTAGCAAGAAATAACCATCACTCTAATCAGACAAACTCAAATTACGGTACGACAAAAGGACAAAGGAAAGGAGATTTCAGACTGGTGATAAAGTTATAGTTCTCTTGCCCATACCTCAAACTCCTCATCAGGTTAAGTATATGATACTTAAACAGTTGAATAAAATGTATGTTCCAAAAACAACTTTGCTACATAAATACGCTTAAGGAATATATTGATAGAGATAGACCTGTTATAAATTCAGTCAGTTATGTGTACCTGTCCCACACTCTGAGGATTTAAGCAACGGGATGCAATCCAAATGTAGCGACTTTGGTTTAACCAATCTTTGGAATTTAGAGATAATGAATAATCCGGATCAGAAATGTTCACATCAACAACCACAAGAAACGAGTGAACTAAAAAGGTATTATTTACATTTGAGTACTAATTTCCAGCTATGACAATAAAATTATTGATTGAACATCTATGAAGCAGCATCAGTACATGTTGAGCCCTCTGAAACATGTATATTTGAAACAGGTTCTTTATGTACTGGATAATGGGTTCATGGAACCGAGTAAAAGTGACTGGTATCAATATGCTTTCTTGTACCTGATAATTGCCGCATGTTCACTGGCTGTAGCAAACTCAACAGTTTGACCCAGAACAGATTTGTTTCCATTGCCAAGAATCGATGACTACATTAACAAAATTGGAAATGCAAATTGTCACTAAGTTAGACCTTTAGAAAAGATTCTGGCACATTCCACTTACAGAAATGGCGAAACCAATTTAGGCATTCGTACCTCCAGATGAATGTTATCACTATAAGGTGAAGGTATTTGGGATGAATGTTATCACTATAAGGTGAAGGCATTTGGGATGAATGTTATCACTATAAGGTGAAGGCATTTGGGATGAATGTTATCACTATAAGGTGAAGGCATTTGGGATGAACGTTATCACTATAAGGTGAAGGCATTTGGGATGAATGTTATCACTATAAGGTGAAGGCATTTGGGATGAATGTTATCACTATAAGGTGAAGGCATTTGGGATGAATGTTATCACTATAAGGTGAAGGCGTTTGGGATGAACGTTATCACTATAAGGTGAAGGCATTTGGGATGAACGTTATCACTATAAGGTGAAGGCATTTGGGATGAATGTTATCACTATAAGGTGAAGGCATTTGGGATGAATGTTATCACTATAAGGTGAAGGCATTTGGGATGAAAGGTTCACCTTGTACTTTCAAACAATTAAAGGACACGATTATATCTGGTCTGGATTGTGTTGCTTACATCGATGATGTTATCATCTATAATAACACCTGGACAGATAACTTGCAAACCCATCGAAACTTCTATATTAGACTTAATGATGCAAATTTTGACAATTAATTTAGGAAGGGAAATATAGTCTAATAGCGATGCACTTTTACGTGCATAGAAATATGATATTACTTAATGTAAACCGCTCCGGTGGCCTAGAGGTTAGAGCGTTCGCCTCGTATGTGGGAGGTCGTGGGTTCTATTCCCGGCAGAGTCATACCAAAGACTTACAAAAATAGTACTAACAGCTCCCTAGCTTATCGCTCAGCATTAAGAGTTAGTATTAGAACTGGTCGGCCTGGTGTCAGGATAATGTGACTGGGTGGAACATCATGCTACATGTCTGCCTCATGATGCCCAAGTGTTTACATCACTATAAACTGTCACACTGAAGTCGTCGTAGCGATATGACTTTTTCAATCATTAAAGCTATGTTAAGATCCAAATTACACACACACACACACACACACACACACACACACACATAGGTATATTTTGGGGTCATTCAAAAGACATATTGTGAATATTTTAATATTATGTATATTTGACTAATATTTAAAAGAAAGTTTTAATGTATAAATCGTTCTTTTCCTTCTAATGGGAGGTATTTAATTTATATTTGTCTGTTGGCTTCTCTCCGTGATTATCTGTTATGTATATCAATAGTTTGTAGTTGACGTGTTTCCAAAATCAAGTGAATAGTGTGCCATTTATTTTGTAAAACCAATAATACATAAATAGTATATCACTATGAGAGTATACTGAATATTCAGTTTGAATTAAAGATATAGTATTGATTCTGACCTTGGTATCTTCCACAGTGGACATGTCCCATGAAGGTGACAGAATATTTATATAAGTTGTTATAGAGTTTTAACAATTTGATGCGATGTTACCATTAACTCCGAAATCAGTTCGTTGTATCTGCAATGTACTATAACCGGATACGATTCATTGTTAGAATTACCTTGGATACCAGTTTGTTTTATTTGCAAAGTAAAATAACGGGATTATATATATATATATATATATATATATATATATATATATATATATATATATATATATATATATATATATATATATATATATATATATATATATATATATATATAGTGCGTATGTATGTCTGTGTTTGTGTGTGCATGTATGTATGTATGTATGTATGTATGTATGTCGTGACTTGATGCAACGTTGATGAAAAGAACGGAAACAATGGAACCTAAGCGATAACAAACTGACATCTACAAATTTGTATTAGCCTGATAATTCTTTCAAGAGCATGACGGCTTATGATCCTACATCTGTCAAAATCGTTGATTACAGACTTTCAAATTTGATTGCAAATCGATGCTACTTATATGACCAATATGTTTTGTGTGGCTTGTCCTAATTTAAATAGAATACTGGTCTGTCCTAGACATTCAAAGGTGAATTATAATTAATCTCAGTCGGTTTATTGCAATACCTATCCATCATTATTACCAATGGTATGTCATAAGAATAATTCCATTAGAGGCAATGGATCATTTAACAAGTCGGAACAAATTATCGCTCTTCTAACGCATGCTTCAATTGTTGTGAAACAGACCTAATGTCATCACAGAATAATAGCTCTGATTCCATGACTACACCTTCTATAATAATATGCATTACTGTGTTCGTGCATCTGAGTTCACATTTAAAGCGAACTTTGCGTAAAGCAGATCGGTCTCTTATTCAGCTGCCCATCAGTGTGATATTTGACATTTACAAAACCAGACGCCTCAAACTAACACAAAGAAACTGATGCAATCTATAAAGTGTCAACTTTGTCATAGATGTATTAGTTCCTCATAACCGTCTTTCACTAAAACCGAATGCATTTTAATTCATATTTGGAAACAAATGGCAGCACACAAAAAAACCTGTGTTTTGTCAGGGTATAAATATGTCCGCGTCATATTGACAGAATTTGCAACTGACAGGTGGATAGGTGGAGAAGACACCTTTTTCTACCCAATAAGATAGATCTCTATGAGATGAACTAGATTCCGGTAGAAAGAGTCAAGCAGGAATTTATATTTAAAAAATTGGAAGCACCTGCACTTGACTCTAGTGTACCTAGTTCGCATAATTTCCATAATCCTTTAGACATTTTCTTTGGAACTCTGCATCTATTTCATCACTACACAGTTTTCTGACAGTATTTTATATTGAAGGTAAAGTGAATTATTTTAGCCGGAATGCATCGATTCAGTATTTGATCATTTTAGTCAGATCTTAATATATATTTCGAAGAACAGCGTTGATACAAAAATGTCTGTGAGAATCCATTAATCCAAAAGGCTTTGAAGTAATAAAAACAATTAATAGCAAGCAATCTGTGTTTCACAAAACATTAACGAAATTATAACCAAATAGGACCAGATACAAACGTACACACAGACATACACACATATATATACAATATATGACAATCTCAGACACATCGTGCAGTGTTTTAAATTAATGATCTCTCTCTCTCTTCTCTCTCTCTCTCTGAGATATTGTCTTCTCGGAGATATCTATAACATATATTTTCTTATTGCACTTAAAGTAGACAACGTTTTTTGCTATTCGAATGGTCCGGCTCGACTTATTATAAAGGAATGCTCTCTCTCTCTCTCTCTCTCTCTCCGTCTTACTGATTGTCTTGCTGATTGTTATATACAATCTGTAGACCGGGTCCCTTATTACCTATATGGCGAGAATACGCCCTTAAATATATAATATTTCTAATGGTATGAATGCATTGTTAAGAAATATTCGCTCAGATTATGTTTGATGTAATCTAGCAAGAAACTTGTTACCAGTTGCCCAACTCTGCGTCCTGTAAATATGGCTGAAATATATATCCTAAATCAGCGTCATGTGTATAGGGATGGAATTAATTACATGGATTGATACTTTCCTCTGTAAATCAGACATTGTTCTTACAGGGTGTTGCTATTATATATGGAAGTAGAAACAAAATATCTTTAACATCAATGCCGTGAGTTTGTTCTTATTTGGATCAGAATACTGAAGGCTCTGAAAAAGAGTGGTTCACAACAGGGAGACCTTCCGAAACAAATTTCTGCGGAGGATCTTTCACATTTTCTGGCTTAGAAAAAAATCTCAAACAGAAAGCTACATCAGAGGACAAGCACAATACCTTGTTGCCCAGATAATAATCAGGAGATGATGATTATTTGGGCATGTCTGTACAATTCAGATGTGCATGGTGTTATAATGTGGAAACGTGTTATGGATATATCTGTGTCATGGTGTGCATGGTGTTCCAATGTGGAAACGTGTTATGGTTTTATCTATATCAGCGTGTGCATGGTGTTCTAATGCGGAAACGTGTTATAGTTATATCTATATCAGCGTGTGCATGGTCTTTTAACGTGGAAATGTATTATGGTCATATCTGTATCAGGGTGTGCATGGTGTTTTAATGTGGAAACGTGTTATAGTTATATCTACAGCTGCGTGTGCATGGTGTTCTAATGTGGAAACGTGTTATGGTTATATCTGTATCCGAACGTGCATGGTGTTCAAATGTGGAAACGTGTTATGGTTGTATCCGTATCAGGGTGTGCATGGTTTTCTAATGTGAAAACGAGTTCTAGTTATATCGGTATCAGGGTGTGCATGGTGTTTTAACGTGGAAACGTGTTATGGTTATATCTGTATCAGGGTGTACATGGTGTTTTAATGTGGAAACGTGTTATGGTCATATCTGTATCAGGGTGTACATGGTGTTTTAATGTGGAAACGTGTTATGATTATATCTGCATCATCGTGTGCATGGTGTTCTAAGGCAGGAACGTGTTATGGTTATATCTGTATCAGCGCGTGCATGGTGTTCTAATGTGGAAACGTGTTATGGTTGCATCTGTATCAGGGTATACATTGTGTTCTAACGTGGAAAATGATTTAAGGTTATGCGCATGTAAGTGTGCGTTATGTCTGTCGTAACGCCCATGTCATGTCTTACCCTTTATCACTATGGTATGTCTTACAGTCGTAATACTGTGCTACGTCTTACCGTCGTGACACTATGATCACTATAATATGTGATTCCTTTGTAAAACATTGTTATGTCGTATCGTGGTAACACTATTTTATGCCTTACCATCGTAACACTATGTTATTGCCTTACCATCGTAACACTGTTATGTCTTACCATCGTGATACTTTGTTACGTCTTACCGTCATATCACTGTGCCATGTCTTACCATCGTAACATTATGTTATGTCTTACAGTAATAAATATAATTTTCTATGTCACATTATGTTATATCATTTTAGACCACTATGTTACGTCTTACTGTCGAAACACTATGTAACACTATGTTATGTCTTACTGTCATAACACTAAGTAACACTATGTTAGGTCTTACTGTCATAACACTGTCTGTTAAAAGTACTAGATTCGAGAAACAAATACAGCTGAAGGTTTTGGTAGAAAATAAGAGCTTCAGAGCCAGTAAGTCAATAATGCCGTCCATCATAATCAGAAAAGTAGAATTGAGTTGGATCAACATAAAATGCAAAATCCATTCATTCCAGACCAAATGGAAAAGTTTTTCTGATGCGCATTCATTCAAAATATAACGATAAATTTCAATTTTAAGTAGACCAAACTGACAATTCTTTTTAAACTACTGTCGGGCGTGCGTCAAAGTTTAAAGGTCGCTGTGAAGTGCTATGTGTGCATCAATATTGTTATTGTGTATTGATGAATTTTCGGTGATGTATTTAGTTTTGAATATAGCATATATTCAATTAATATCCTGTAGTTTATTTTGTACAACTAAAAACTAGCTAGAGTAAGAAAATGAGTATACAATCAAATGTTACTGCATTTTTATGGGAAAATATGAACTAGTTTTCTTGGATGAATACTCCATTCCCTCAGGTCGTCTAGTATTAATCTGAAAAAATAAAACGCGTTCATATTTTCTCATAGAAATTCAGTAACCTATAATTATTATATGCTAATTATTTTTACCGTTAACTTTACATTGTCAGAATAGTCCAATATTATACGATATTGAACCCGCGCGCCAAAATACAAATGCTTCATTCTTGTGCATAAAGGAACTACTTTCTACTGTAAACAAACAATGGACGCAGACGCCATCACTTTTGATTTGTAAACAAATCATGTACACTCGCGTAGAGGCGCTCTACGTTGTGGTTGTTTAAATTTGTTTCTGAATGAACTCAAACAGACGTTTCGTGGACTGCCACATACCAGCTGCTTTGGCACATTCTGCGTTGATACAATGTTTCGGATTTAAACTAGCTACATTATATAACAGACGCAAGATAAGGTCCTTACAAATAACATACAAGGGACAAGTCATATACTGTCTTCTTTAGCTGGTGATAAGAATGGCAAAAAATATACTTACAGTTTTACATCCTGAATTTCCTCAAAATGTACTTTCTTAGTTCTGCAAATCCGACTTGTATGATCCATGTCATAGGTTCTCAATCTGGATTGCACATTTCGAAATTGTACTGTAAATTCGATGATAAGTGCAATTACATTCTCCTTACTGCACTCAAAATGAAATATGCATTAAATTCCATTGCGTCATTTTGATAATTGCAATTGAAAGACTTCATATTTTTCCCACATTATTATTTCAAACATTTAATGACAGAAACAGAAACACATTTGCAGATGTCAACACGCTTCTCCCTAGCTTCTTAAATCAAATGTATTTCATGTGGAATTGTCACATACAAATCCAGTCCATAATCACAAAATTTCCTAGAATCGAGAAAAATACCAAAATCTATTCATTTCAGATCAAATGGAAAAGTTGTTGTAATGCACATTCATTCACAATATGACTCCTAACTTCAATGTTAACTAGACACGCCCTTTTCTTTCGAAAGTTATGTCGAGAGCGCGATTAAGTTCAAATTTATCTGGGCGGAGTTATGTGCGCAGTAATAAAGTTGTTGTGTAATGATAAATATGCCCATGTATATTAAGTTTGGAATACGGCATACATTCTTTTACCTTGTGTCGTGTAGTGTATTTTTATATATAATTAAGCCTTAATTAGATTAAAAAATGAGCATATAATAAAAAGGTTACTACATTTGTATGGGAAAACAAGGTCGTATAGTATTCCATCCAAAAAACTCGTTCATATTTTACCATACAAATGCAATAACCGATAAATATCAGCGGGAGAAGAATGGTATTGCCACAGTGGCCATGTCACTTTTAGAAACTACTTTCTTTTCCTTTAGAAATATATCTGACTTCATGTACGCTATTCAAACCTATACTTCCAAATATAGACCTATTTAATTTGTTTAAAATATTTTACATCGTCTAGTATACATTTAAAATAACTAAAGAGGCACAGTCTAAGAAGGAATATAAAAGACCTTCAGGAAACAGAACGTGGGCCTCGAATAATAACGTCTTTAGTTAGTTGTCCCTAAACCCTACAAATTATTATTGACTGAACTTGCATGAAGTTTCGCTTTTCGATATTCTCTCATCATTAGAGTATGGCTTATACAGTATGAAAACCCTTGATTAACTATAGTAATAAAACTGTTCAAGTAGCAAATGGAGTTCTCAACACAATCATAATCATGTTTAAAATGATGGAAGGTTTGGGCAATGATGACGTTCGATTGCAGTCCTAAAATAAGCAATAATCGATTGCAGTCCTAAAATAAGCAATAATCTATTGCAGTCCTAAAATAAGCAATAATCGATTGCAGTCCTAAAATAAGCAATAATCGATTGCAGTCCTAAAATAAGCAATACTCGAACTTTTGGTTCAGCATCAGCTACCGAACTAGAATGCACGCTTATCAAGGTGAGCAGACATCATAATGGGATGCGGAAATGGACACAAACAAGAACCTAAAATGCATGCAAATAAACTCACAATCATTAAAATCTATTGTTTAAACATGTTGAATCCCAAAATATGTCGGATGTGACCATTCTAATGTTTTTGTAGTATCCTTCCCTAAACATAAATGTATTAAGGAAAAAAGTTTATTTTCGTTTGCAACTGTCAATAATTTGAAAAGAGAGACAATTTGAGGGATTATTGGTATCAGCGGAATTTGTGAAATACGTTGTCTTCAAATTATTCCAAATGTCGGAAAATTAGTTTGCGTCTTACGTCAAAACGAAATGGGTATACATGGGATTTGGTAAACAATTATTCGTGTCGTTTCATGATAAGTCTCAGGAATCATTTAATAGTTGCGGTCTTATATAATTCGAAAGGAATTATTTATTTAAATTATTAATTGGAACTACATAGTGTTCATTGACACATTTTTTAAGCAACACACAATGTTGACATTACTGAGCACTCATTCAAAGACATTATGGATTATATCATTACGTTCAAGACTATTGGGAGATATTTGGAACATTCGATGCGTTTGTACTTGTGATATAACTTTACATTAATAATGTAACGCTCAATGTTGTTTTTTTGAATGTTTACTTTGTAACTGAAATAAATAAATTGTTTGTTGCTTTTGCTAAATTTTTTGGTTTCGCTACTTACGTTACATAGTTTAAGACCAAGAAATTGATGGATCGTCCGGGATGTCAATTCCTTTTAGACATTTGAGTAGTATTAAATTGTCTTTAATATTCAATTTGACCTTACTGAGGAATTGTAATTTTTCAATGCAAAGATTTTAGTTTCACACATACTGGAAAAATGTAGTGAAACCAACAAGCGTTAATAATGCCATCCATTGTCTTGCATTGTAGTTCAATTTCTACCAAGGAACCTTAGAGTCTATGAAAAAGGACGAGTTGTTTGAGAGTATCAAATATTAAGATCTCTCTGAAGCGAGATTGTCCTTAACAACGCAAAGATACATAAAATATTTGTTCAGTATTTGATGGGAAATGACGTCTGGATGATAATGATGTAATATAGATTCTTACGTCTGTCTCAGATTTTCATGTTATCAGAAATATTAAGTTAGTAGCCCAATTTCAGGAATAAAGAACTTCATAAATATTTTCTTCAGTTTGAAGAAATTGTTTGGCACTTGAAATGGCAAAGTGAGCACTGGACTTTGTTGAAACAAAGTGTGCTTATTAGCATACTTCAAGACAGCTACGTTTCATGGTCAATACAACAAAATTATATAAGGAATATATCTTGAAGGGTCATGAGCTGGCACATATCGATACATGATAAAGAAATGAAACTGAAGAACATATGTCTAATTTGCATCGGCAAAAGAACAACGATGTGATAGGTGATGCTCAGGCGAGAAGGCTGATAAAGATGACAATAATCTCAGATAGCTCATATTAAAATCTACTTTGATATTATGATTATAGATTCTACATTTGCGAAACAGCATCTTTGCAAGCAAGAATGTTTGAAAAAAAGACATTCAACATCTGCTGAGAAATGATTTTATAGAACTAAATAAAAGTAACTGGCGTTCGTAATCTATTCTTGTGAATATTCCAGATCAAATATTCCGCGTGTTTACAGACTATAGAAACGTATGCAGTGTCACCAAAAACGGATTCATTTCCATTGCCAATAATGTATGGATGCAATAACAAGATTGGATGTCACCAAGCTTGATCATTTGAATGGCTTCAGATGAATTGCAGTCACTGAAAATGCAAAATAATTAAGGCATTTGACCAATCCTAATGGACTTTATGGGTATCAAGTGAGGCATTTTGGGATGGAAAACTCTCCGTCAATATTCCAGCGTTTAATAAATATGAAAACATTTGATCCAGATATTTCTGACGCATAAATCGATAATGTCATGTTCTAAAGATATACATCGGAAGACCACATGAAACATTCCGAAATTCTTTGATCGACTGAGTGAAGACATTTAATTGAAGTAAAAGTGAGTATTTTGTCACATTTTAAAGACATTATTTGGGACACGGTCTAGAAAAATCTCTAAAAGTTAAGGTCAAGGCTATCTCTTAATTCCTAGAGCATATTAGTAAAATCAACTGATACGATTGTGGATATGGTTGGCTATTATCGGAGACTTTTGACATATTTCTCTGTGATTTCCGAGCATCTGAAAAATGTATTGAGAATCCAAATTTCATTTTTTGACAAGTGTCAGGTATGTTTATACAAATTAAACACTAAACAGCATAAGGTCATTCAGCTCCATCTTTCAGTCATCATTAATTAAAATGTTTGTTGATACCAGCGATGTAGGTGTTGGTTGGGTATTGCGTTAAGAAGATAAAATTACCTTGAATCGTCTAGTCCGCAATTTTTGCAGATATACTGTCACGTATGATGCTTTATTTTGTGTATATTCTGTTTTCATGAGACTGCATTCTATATAATTTTAATTATTATAGGCTCATACGAATATTTGACCAATAGGTAAAAGAATGTAAATAAAATAAAAAACGTCGCGAAGCGAGTTGATATACTGTTTTTACTTTACTTGTGAAATATGTCTAGACCATATCTAAATCTTTTGAGTAGATATGTGGAAACATCTAAGCGTGAGGAAGAAATGTATTTTCTGGAGAAACGAAACAACGACTGACAATACAAACTGTTTTCACTTTCATGTGTGAAATATTTCAGGATATCTACTAAATACATTTAGAGTTTCTTTATAATATACCTTGTTTAAAGGTAAAATCTATCGATTTGTATCGGTTTGGATATTATGTATCTATGCGTTTCATAGATATTTTTACATTTTACAGTAGTTTTGGGACAGATACGTTTTACAAATATGGCTTGTATATATCATATTTCCTATTGTGTTAGTGTCAAAATATAGACACATTTCATGCGCAGAATGATACTGTTGGGGTAGACTAACTACGAACATTTGCGTATGATTTGGATTTCAAACCTAGTTTGAACATGTTTTCAGTCATACAGCTTTGATGTCTGCATTTTGACAGTTTATAATGATATCTAACATTGGGCATCACGCTGCTAGCATGTAACATCATATCCCACTCAATCACGATATCCTGACACGAGGTCGACCGGTCCTAACACTAGCCTCTTAATGCTGAGCGCATAGCGAAGCAGCTGTTAGCACCATTTTTAAATGTCTTTGATATGACTCGGCCACGATTCGAACCCGCCACTTCCCATATCGGAGAGGACGCTGTAACGCAGAGGTGGGCAAACTTTCCAGTGCAAGTGCCGCATGCACAATTTTACACCTTGTCGCGGGCCGCATAGTTCATTAAGTAAAATAATTAATATTTGAAATAGCAAAAATAAAAGGTTTTTCTAAATAACATCATAATTAATTTTCAGTTGTTAATATGTTGTTAATATTTGAAAACTTAAACTTAAACTTCAAAAGAAGCACATTTATTTGATAAACAGAGCAGCATAAACAGAGTCAGTGCGAATGATGACTTGTTCCTAGGCCGCATGAAAACTCATGGCGGGCCGCGTGCGGCCCGCGGGCCGTAGTTTGCCCACCCCTGCTCTAACCCTTTAGGCCGCCGGTGCGGTCCAACTACAAACATAACATAGCGGTTGTACTGAAAGACTTCAGAGTAAAATATTTTTAAACAACATATCTTAACGATTGTGAGTTTGCTTTTAAGGATTTTCATTCCTTTTCTTTGTGGTAAGCTTGCAATTTTTCTCTGTAGCAGACGCAGTATCCAACTTTCGATTGTCACCTAATTTCGGTTTGAAATTAACTCTAAGCAGCCACTTATGTAACCACGATCTTCTAATACAATTGTGATACGAGTTAAAATTGTTACTTGAAAATTGCATTTTAACCACAGTTTTTAAGAAAAAATAACAAATGCTCTTCGTTTTCATAGAGTATTACGGGAATACAATACGGTATCGTTGACACATAGCAACAGGTCAGGTAAGTCAGTATCATTAATTAATGTATACAATTATCTAATCAAAGTTCGTATTTTGAAGTCTACATTTTGCTGTTTGGAGATCGTTTTAAGGCATGAATGCATGAAGTTTACTTTATTTTAGTACATGTATATGTGAAGGATCGATACATACATATACTACTTTGATTACTAACAGAACGATACCTGAAGTGCTGCGATTATATTTATTTCATGGATAACGTCGACTTAGTTCGAACTTATTAGTCAATCATTTAATTTGGCACTTAGCACCAGGACTGCTGAGCTACGGTACTAGTACCACCGGCATTATATGCAACCCTGTTATCCCCTACACACTCAAATATATGGATAGGAAGATCTGCGCCTATTCCACAATTGTATCAATTCGAGTATTCACTGAATGCTTACTTACTATGTTTTTAGTCAAATGAATTACAAAAGATAAATCCTGCAACAAAGTTTAGCACATTTAACATAATGTTATGACTGTATGGTCTTAAACTAATTAACAGAAAAAAGTGAAAACCAACAAGGTTTGTAAATTTCAACAGCTATTTTCTTCCCCAGAATGCAAAGTAAAAAATTTTAAAAATTACTTACAGTATGATGAATGAAACCATATATAGTCCTAAGCATTCCATTACAAGTCTAAGGTACTGAGAATTCGAAATGAGTTCCAGTGGTGTTTCGAATGAAGACTAAGGTATTGTACTGATATGCCAACATTTGGGAATAGTTTGACGGGCCAACAGACTTGATTGATCGTAATGATATAACCCAAAACGTCTTTAAGTAAGTTCAAAGCAATTCCAAGATAGTTACTTAGCTCTAAAGGTTATGAGCACTTTGTAATTCCAATGAATACTGGAAATGAATAAATCATCTACTAAATAATTGAACACAACATAATGATTCACTAAACACGATGTTTAAGGTAGGATTAATTCATTCTCAGGTAAGTAACACTTATATAAAAGTAAGCCACAATTTCATAACCAGCGTGAGGGTCAAATATTCATTTATAGATCGTTCTAACCTGCCCACAATGTCAGATCCTTTCACAGCCAGCCAATCAAAAACCAGGTGATCTGGTTTAAATAGGGATAAATCAATGACATGAACTCAAATTATCAACAAGATTGTTTACATTTATCTTCTAAATTAAAAAGGCCACAATAACATTTGTACCAAACGAAATGGCATTGTCTTATAGAACAAAAGCCACACTGGACAAAATTAGCTATTTAATATATTTTTGCCACTAAAGAACTCTTACAATCATAATCATAACAACTATCACATATAATATAAATGTATGTGACAATATATACCCAGGCCATGCATCGTATGTTATTGAAATGATACAAATATATTAGACCCCATATGACTATTTGGAATGCAAGCTATTACATGTTGGAAAAACTTCAGTTAACATTGACATTAATGACATAAAGAATGGAATATTGACACATATTGATATGACACTGGGAAATTTAGCTAAACTGTGTAGTGTGCATGACAACACCAGGATGTGGAATATCTTATCATAGATTATTGTACCAGAATTATTAAAGTCATTTACAGATTTCATAAATACTTTCACATAAGAAACGTTTGTCTGAATGCATATTACCGTTGCATAACAACAGAGCATTGGATCCAACAAACAGCAATATGGATGTAAAGGTTATACTAGCTGGTTGTAAGGGTGTATTTTTGATATGGTAATAAATATTAATTATGTATATTTCATTTATATTGTTTGCTTCATCTTTGTCGGTGACTGATGGTAGAGTGCTGAGTACCTGATTAGTGTCATGGCTGATGGTTGTGTCTTCTTAAGGTTTAACAGTTTGTAAAAGATGCATACTTGAATTTAAGTTCAAAGCCTAACCTTTTCTACGAAATAGTGATTGTCTTTTACCATTTAAAATCACTAGTTTTGCTGACAGTTTGTAAGTAAAAAGGTCTAACTAAACATTTATCAATTTCTGTTTTGCATCAGCCTTTTTGAATGTATGATCAGATTATTGACTGGTGTTCAAATATAGTTTGAGAGGAATGAGTTATTTAAATTATTCACTGGAATTGCAAAGTGCTTATTGATATTTGGTCTCGAGCACTACTTTGGGATTATTTTTAATTCATTCAGAGACATCTGGATTTTATCTTTGTGATATATCAGGATTATTGGCACATCAATAACTTCAAGAATATTGGTGCATCAATACACTTTTCGAAATCAATACATTCAGGATTATTGGAATTCATTCGGACGATTTTATCCTTTTGCATTCGTGATAGAACGCTTAGGATCATTTGAGATTTAATTCATAATCCCGTCAGTGCATTTCCTTTTGTTTTCTGGGGAAATAAATTGTTTGTTGATATTTGCTAAACTTGGTTTCGCTTCTTTCTGATATTAGTCAAAGACAACAGTATTATCACTATCATAGGTTATGCTAACAAATTTAGAAAGGTTATCAGATTCATGCTTTAATAAGATTAAGTATTTTATAAATAATTTATCATGCTAATGATAAAATTCAGCTATTCGCACTGACACTTATATCAAAACTGGTGATGCTTTTGAGCAAATTATGAAAATGAATAAGCAATAATTTTCCAAACTTAATGAATTTAATTAAAACTTAATGTGATTAGGCCAATAACTGGTGATGCCATACCAATAGGTTCAAGCAACAAAATAAATTGTTTCATGTTATTATTTGTACAGCCGTATTAATTGTTCCCCACAATTTTTAACATTTATTTTGCTGATAAAGTCTCTAAATTTTATGTCTGTATATGTGATATGGTCAACTATTTGCTTTCGTAGATGTGAACTGTTTGAAGACTTTTATTTTTTTATAGACTGTTTACTTTGATAGTTTCTTCAACATTATCATTAGTTTTGTATCAGTATCCCTCATGTCACATGTGTCAGCCTCAATTAGAAATTATTCAGTTTTTGAGGTAAGTACTTGCGCTACAGTTGCATTATACCCTTAAGTTTCATTCTTTCATATTTGTGTATAAAAGAAAACATTCTTCATTCACTGTAGATCATGCTTCAATAGCTGGAAACAAGGTTCATTTGCATACATTACATTAATTTATATTTCCTCAGGAAATTGTATCCTTTGTCTGGTTTTAACGTCTGACCCTGTACGCTGTTGCAATGCTGCAGGTTTGATTTTATCTGAAGATTACCGGATATCTCCTTCCTTTGCCGAAAGTAAATAACGCTAGAAGCAATTCCACCTGTTCGTCTAGCGATAGAGACAGGTAAATATATTTTTCCAGGGTCGCTTTTAATATAATATTGAGTAATAGGAGCACTTTCACCTTTCTAATACAATTGGATTGTTTTCGTTTTGCAGTTAACATATAATGCAACACAGCTGTCTAACCCATGTTCAGTAATTTTGTTGTATTTATTAGGAAATACTATTTCAGCTCTACACAGCGTGGAAACAGATTCGGTGATAACACAACTACATGAATAGTTTCTGGAACAGCAGTTTTTAACTGCCTTTGGTTTCTTCTAGTAGACTGTTCAGTAGTATCATCTTACTTTAGTAAGATCTTCAGTGGTGCCATCTTTAAAGTATTACGTAATCACGTGTCCACCTTCTAACACTGCACATCATTTGACTGGATTAAATGTACTTGAACAAAACAAGCGTTACCGAGAACATGTTGTCCATTTGTTAAGTGCAACAAATTACAGAAAGATTTTTATATGCGACAAGGGACATTAACTGTTTTGGTGAGTTTTGTCATTTAGATTTGTATTACCAATGTCATCATTAAGTGCCATCTCGACAACATTTAGATGACAATAAATTGGGAAAGGAAATGGACAAAAGCGGAAATGAAGAGTGCTGTTCTCTATTTATGAAGAACAGGAATGATATTTTCTAAACCACAAGTACAATTTAAAATATTGAAACATTAAAATAACGTGAAAATAACTTTAAAGAAACTTAAGATAACGTGAAAATAACTCGAACATAACTTGAAGGTAAATTGAATAACTGCATAGAAAACTTTAATTTATTTGCATAAAAAATGAATTGTAGAAAGCAAGCAAAGAACACAAGTTTATTAAATTAAGACTGAAAAACGTAAAATGTTTCTAAATCAACAGATAAGATAACCTTTAGTTATTGTATTATATTTTAAATGTATGATTGTTAGTATTCCCCGCACATAGATAGCAGTAAGAGAAAGAACCATCCAAATGTCTACCTCGCAATTTGTCAAAAATGTAGTCCACATTTCAAAGAATAATAGGTAACTCTAATATATATTACTGTAGGGAAAAACAAAGAAGCAAGAATACAAACATTGACAGTTTTAAAATGTCTGAAATCACTTAAGCAGAGACAGAGAGAGAAATACATACATTTAGAATAACAATTTTATGGACACACACGAACACACTGAAAAACACAAACACAAAGATATATATATATATATATATATATATATATATATATATATATATATATATATATATATATATATATATATATATATATATATATATATATACCTTAATTACAGAGCAGAGCGTAAACAAAAATGTTTGAAAATTCAACAAGTAATTTATTTCCTTAGAATACAAAATACTAATTTAAAAACAAATGACGTTATTTTAAAATGAATCACAAACAGTAATGTAATTTGCAAAACAAGTCCTAGTGAGTAAAGTTCCAATTAAATTCCAGTGTATCCCAAATATGATCGAGCGCTAAACGTGTTGATGTGGCTGTAGTCTAGAATGTAATAATGCAGCAATGGCCTGAATTGAGAGGATCTTTCGATGAATCACAATAATATAATCCATGACGTCCTGGTTTGAAATTTCTATACGTCTCCATGTAATTGTCTCAGTTCGAGAATATTATTGAGAACTTTGTATTTCCGTAGAATAATAATTTGAACAAGCATTTCTAGCCCAAAGGAAATAATGAACACAACAATAAGACTGATTCTGCTTCCAAATCTTACAGCACAAATAAATAATTTCTTAATATACAATATTTTATACAACCATTAAAGACACAAACGATGAGTCTTACTGTAGAATAAATAATCTAAGCTATAATTAGACAATCTCTGCTAATAATACTATAATTTTTATAAACAAAACATGATAATGATCCTAATATTTAAACGCTCAGTCTTATACAAATATTAACTAGTTATTATTTGGTTACTAAAACATAAACGTCAGTGTATACTGTCATGAACAGCATGAACAAGGTCTAGTCCAAATTACAATTGTCCAGAGCATATAATGAAATATAAAACTTACAAACAATGCAAATACAATATTCATAACACCTCCCCTCGTAAAGAGAATAACGATTTATATACCAGCACTCTTTTTAACTATTAGTGAAATATCCATTTAATTAAAATTACACATGATGAAGTCCTTTTAATGACCTAATATGCATGAAGCAATATAATACTTCTATACAAGGGAAAGTGCATATACGATTCGATTATACTTTCTATTGATATGCCTGAGATCAATAATGTATTCCTGCAACATCAAACTATACCTTAACTAATCTCTGCTGTTGAATGTCCATCTTGAAAGCAAGGGGTTTGAGATCACCGAGTACAATAATCAGAGAACGAGCTGAACTAATATACACTTCAACCTATTGACATGTAAGTGTCTTCGCCATTCTCTCTCGACTGTGGAATCATTTTTCCCGGGCTTATTTAATTTCTTAGAAAAATAGCACACTTGATGATCTACACCATTTTCGCCTTCTTAAATCAATATTTAACCGCCACAGCATCACTTGCGTCATGATGCATTTAAAATCATTGACTGAAATTTGGAGCTGAAAGAACCGGTGCCCTCGTAAGTATGGCCTTTAACTTATCAAAAGCTTCCTAACATTTTTCAGATCAATGAAACTTGGTTTTCTTACTTAGTACATTTGTCAGGGGTTTAGCAGTTTTGGAAAAATTTCAACCTTCGTATAATATCATGCCATACCCATGAATGGTATCAGTTGTTTTTTATTGATATGCACAACTAATTCAGAAATAAAATTGACCTTAGCATCTATAGGTTTAACTTTTCCATGTCATCCGATATCTCCTAGAACTGTAACACTTTCACGTCAAAACTCCCTTTATTAAAATGGTCAAATTTAAATGACTAAGTCTTTCAGAAAATGTCCGAATCGTCTCCAACTAATGTTTCAAGGTGTCATTGAGGACACTATTGATGTAAGCACCATATTTATTTAGACCATGTGTAATTCTGTTCAGTAACATTTGAGAAGAACAAAGCGAATCGTTTATACTAAATGGCATTAGTTTGTATTAGTAAAGTCCATTTAGTGTTACGAACGCCAAAATTTCCTTTGCTACTTCCGTCAGTGGAATTCGCCAGAATCCTTCCAAAAGGTCACACTTGGTGACATATTGTACATTTCCAAGTTTATGAACGCATTCATCTATTCATAGTGATGTAAATGAATATGTTTTGGTCACACTATTCACTTTTTTATAGTCAGTATAAATGCGGAAAGTATTATATGGTTTCGGCACATGACGACATGCTAAGACCAGTCACTTTTACCTGGTTTCTGTAAAATCATTCGCCAACACGTTTAGAAAAGTTGGTTCTGTCCCAGCTTGTACCTAACTTTAAATAGTAATTTTGCAATGTACAGTCCGATTATTTCCCTTACCATAGTACTGAAACTGCTTTTCTGAGAGTAGTTATATCTGCTTTGGATAGTGGAAAGATTACAGTCCTCGCCTTTCTTGACTTTTCTGCGTTATTTGACACAATAGACCATGCTATATTACTTCACCGTCTCCAGCATGTATCTGGTATTCAAGACACGACCGTACTATGGTTGAAGTCCTACTTAGTCCGTAGGACACAAATTACGACTGTAAATAAAAAACATTCCAGCCCAAATGAGCTATGATTTTGATATTCCATAAGGCTCTCTTCTCGCCCCCGCTCTCCTCGCTATATACACTCAGCCGCTCTCCAGTTTCATAGACTGGCATCCGTTGTCTCTGATGACACTCAAATATACAAACCTAGCTGCCCAAGTAAAATTAAGGCGACTATCCGAGGCGTAGAAAGGTGCATTTCCAATATGAAGTCAAGAATGAAATGTAACAAACTGCATGTGAATTATGATAAAACTGAAGCCATTCTGATCACCATGCAAATATTTTCTCATTCACATCCTTAAAGTCAAAACATAAGTATCAGCATTACCAACATTACATTCACGCAGTTCGAAACCTAGGTGTCATTCTCGACAGTAGTCTCTAATAAAACCAGCGCTGAATAGACATATGCAAGGCTGCATATCTGGAGTTGAGACACATCAGCTCCATTGCCAATTCCTTTATGTTGATGCCATTACAACACTTGTGTGTTCCTCAGTACTTTTAGTACGGGATTATTATAGTTCACATCTGTCTGGTTTGTATCAGTATTTATTACAGAAACCTCATAATGCTTGGATCATCCTTAGAGTACGAAGAACTGAGCACAAATCCACAATGCTATGCAACCTTCACTGGCTAAACGTCCGATCCAGAATCAAACACAATCTCTTCAACATGCCACATTTCGCTGACTGGCTACAGTAAAACATATCTATCTGACTCCACCGTCTAGAAACGTACGCCTCTCTTCCGACACTCGTATCGTCGTTTTCCCAATATTAAAGAGAAGTCATGTGGATAACGTTATTTTGCGTACCAGGGCCCATGTGGAACGAATCGGCAATTTATCCTAGACAAAAATACATCGTCATCTCATTGGAAAGAAAAGTGTTCATAAAACTAACCTTTTTCACCTACAAGAACACACTTAAAGCCTTAATAATGTTTTCTTCCTTAATTGTTTTCAGCAGGGTTTTATTTGTAATTTCGTTCCGCTTCTAAAAGCTGTACTAAGTTCTCATTATTATTATTATTATTATTATTATTATTATTATTATTATTTGTGGAATGGGTGTTCCGCTGTGAAATATATG
Source organism: Sinohyriopsis cumingii (assembly GCA_028554795.2). NCBI lineage: Eukaryota > Metazoa > Mollusca > Bivalvia > Unionida > Unionidae > Sinohyriopsis > Sinohyriopsis cumingii. Next base: position 325,878 of record JAPYKE020000085.1, read on the forward strand.
TGGCTAGTTTTACGAAAAGTAAAATTCTTTTAACTCCGTGAATATTTTCCATTCATGATAATCTTTTACTAAAAGTCGATGCAATATATACAATATATTTTGTAATGAGTATCATGTTGTACCAGCATTTATTACAGATAAAATAGAAGGGAAACGTTTGAAAGAAAAGAAAGTAATTAAACGTATAACGAGGCCGGAGTGCATGATAGAAAGATACTAACTAGTCACACTCCGAAGTGAACAGTAAACACAGTGTACAATGTTACCTTAGAATTAACGTTTGTAATTATCTGGTAAAATAGCACCCTTGTTTATCCTAACGCTGTTATGGCATAATCGCTTTAAATTTGTTCATCTAGTCATGATATAATCTTATTAAATTTTTACCTTTAAAATATGTATAATTCGGTTAAATGAACAACATATGTGTGCGCGCACACACACACACACACACACACACACACACACACGTGTGTGTGTGTGTGTGTGTGTGAGTGTGTGTGTGTGTGTGTAATATAGGAGATTCTTTTTGCATCCGAAGCGCTCCTTTTTGCCATTTCGGTTCTAAAAGCAAACGTCGCTTTGTATTAATACGCCATTCATCCAATCTTTGCTCAATCCAACTTTTTTGTTTGCTAATTGTATTGCAGAGATGTTATCATATTTTTCATTTATTTTATCGTAAACTGGAAAAATCTATTCAGTTAATGACAAAAGTTTTATTTTGCAACCATAATGCGAAGAAAATCATTGTCGGTTATTACTAGTTTCTTGTAGTAACACTTTTGTTAACTTTAGCTCGTTGTAATAAATGTCATTACACAATAATGAACCTACTTCTGGTACTCTACGGTAATCTTAATCTGGTATGTCTCGTTTTATTTGTTCTTTATACTAGCCAGCCCATAATTTGCATCAAATTGTGTTTTTCTTGCAATTTAAATATCCTTTTTAACTATATAATATTTTTTCTCATCACTGTATAGTTTTACATTTTTTCTTTTTCTTAAAGTTTGTATGTTTTTGTGCAAAGATATTGTGTGTTATGTCTTAAAGATGTATTCAATTCATAGTAAACTTTTTTGGCCACAGCGTTTGTTCGAATATATGTGTTATTTGTAATTTCATTTCTATTCCTGACTTACCTTACAGGTTCAATACAGGATAATGAGTGATATATCGTTCTTGCCTACGTAATATTTTTAGTACAGAAGGTTTTGTTCCCCGTTCATCTCATATCAGTTTCTTTTTTGGAGGAGATAATAATTCTGCCATGGAATTATTTCTTTTTCTGGAGCCAAAGGAGAATCGTAAATGTTTTGTTACTTTTATATCTAGATTTCCTTCAAATACATTTTCATCACTCCAGTTGATGGCGATACGGGAACAATTTTCGTTAAGTTAATGTATTTCTTCATCGTAAGCACATTTAAAGTTTTGTTTTTAAGGAACTGACTGAGAAATAATATTTTATTATAATGGTCAATACTATATGATCTTGATCATGGAAAATATACATTGAATTTATTAAATATGTAAGACAAATATGCCCTATTCTTCAGGATGTCATATTTATGCATGGATTAAGACTTGTTTTCATTGCTCAGGTTATAATATTCATGATTTGATGTAGCATATATATCAGGTATCAAACTTATTTATCCTCTGATTCCACGTTGAAATATGATAACCACATTTTATCAGCAAAGCTATTACTATCTTATGTATGCAAATGTATATTTTCCAGGTACCCTAAAATAATATGCTGGGTCTTTTTTTTTTAATTACTCATACACACACATCGAGTTGATTAAGATGTCATTTAACATTAAATGATTTGGACGTAATAGTCATGAACACAACCAATATAAATTAATTTGAAATCTTCGAAAATACACGTGATAATCGTCACCGCTAATTACTGATCCATGTTTAATAAATATTACTCTAATGCTAGTGATTCCTTTTCAATAAATATTTGTAAGGAATCCTTGTATATGTAAGGTCAAATATATTTCACATAAATCATTCTTTTCCCCGAAATGTTTCGTTCATTCTGTGAATTTTTGATAGTTTAGAATTTAGAATTTTAGCAAGATATTCTTGTAATTGGTTCATAGTTATCAAGTACACTTGCTGCTTTATTAACAAAACCCTCTTTGTCGTTTATACATGTTTTATTCATCATTATGAGTAGGGCTTTGATTAATAGGTGAAAATTTTATCCACGAGGCTATGAAAAAACAGTGGAATATATTTTGATATATAGGTTTTAAATTGATGTGCTGGTCCTCATTACGTTCCAGTTAACTTATTATGATCTCATAAGTCATATTTCTTTTTCACACAGAAGACATACATTGGTAGAATTATAATGGTGTGTATATCGTGCTACTGGCAAGCACTTGGTCTTGGGTCTTGATAAACAGAGCTAAAGATTAGCAGTGTCCGCAAGTAATTTTTAAATATGTATAAAATATGATTATGAAGTCTTCTTTTTTCTCAACTATTGTCTCAGAAAGCTTGCTGGCTTTCCTCGTGTTCTTTTGAATCGATGTAAGGTAAAGACAAATTCCTGCTGGAATGTGCATTAATGTTTTGATTGTCCATGATAAATATGTGCGTCTTGGCGGTTTCAATCCTCACAACGTATTGGCTCTAGAATAATTTAAAAAAACACAATATTCAAGAAAGGAACCTTTAGCTGATTCTGAAAGATATAAAATATAATGACTGATTCCCCATCGGGAATAATATATATATGTATATTTTTTTTATCTTTAGTCGCATACTCTGCCTTGTTGTTGAAATTTTATTTTGGAATATCAATTATTCTGTAACTTCTCACAAATTTTGATTTTGTTAATTTCGGATGTTAACTCCTTTAAAAAGTCTTTATTCCACAATAACGATACTGGAGACAATTGTTTGTGCCATCTACTACTCCGAGTTTAATAAATAAACGGATTTCGACTTTAACTTTTAGCAATGTTTTTTCCTATTTTTCTTTTCACGAAGTTATAATTCAACTTCCTTAAAAAAAGACATCATATGAATCTGATAATGTTAATTCCTTCTACGTTTTTTCCCTTAATATATCTATCCATTTACACATATGTCAAATGAGGCGTGTCGCTTTCTGACCATAATTCTTTTTAAGTTTCGTTCACACTTCTCCTCCTTCAAGAGTTTACACTGAAATTACTTGTCTGGTTGTAAGAGCTAGCTGTGTCTTATTTCTGATCCGGCCTTTCACATGATTTATATTATTTGGCGTTTGCATAGCCTCTCTTATAAGTAGCTGAATAAGATTATCCTCGTTTTAGATCCATTTTGTCATTGCTTTGCTTCAATTGGAGACATGTCTATAGACCAGTGATATGATTAATAGTATCAATCACGAAGGATTTGTAACATATATGCCACTTCTATGATTCTTTCAGTACTAAACTCCCACGGTCTAGTCGTAGGAGTTCTTGTTAATATATCAATTGCAGAAGCTTTTCCTTTCCGAGGAAGAGGAAATCTACTCATTATTTTCTTTCTCTAACAATTTCTTAACTTGTTTTTTAATATAGTCGTTTCCTTCATATTTTTTGATCTTCAATCTTTAAATAATTGTATAAAGGCATCATGGATATAATTTACCTTATTGATGTATTTATCTTAGCGCAGGCGCATTCTAAAATGACATATACCGCTGTCAAATTATATATATATATATATATATATATATATATATATATATATATATATATATATATATATATATATATATATATATCTGTTTGTGTAAAGTGTAAGTAGTCTGTTCTAACATCTAATGGCCAAGTTCAGGATATTTTATAGGACTTAAATATTGCTTCATTATCATCTTCTTATCAAGTATAGTTTGCCTCTTTAACGGAATAATATTCGTAAATGGAACTTGATGTTTAGGTATTACATACAGCGTGTCTCATCGATGGATGTTTTTACCCTGACATGTTTCTGAAAGCTCTCGTGGGCTTGATTCATCGATACGTTCTAAAATACATGTATACAGGAATCCTTCCATTGCTTTATAGGCCGAACCTGACGTTCTAAAATGTAATAAATATTTATTTCTAGATGAAACAAAACTTTATACATTTAGAAAGATAGTAGTAATCTCTTGAGTTTTCTGGTACTAAATCAATGTGATCTTTTCTCAAGGGGCCCCAAGTGGCTGAGTGGTCTAAAGCGCTCTCCGTTACGGATCACTGCCATAAAAGCTCTGTCTGCGTGGGTTCGAGTCTCGGATTCAGCCAATGTCGGTATGTGAGAAAGCATGCCAGTAGCTTCTCGTGGGTCGGTGGTTCTTTCCGGGATTTTCCCAGGTTCTTCCTCCACCATTAATACTGGCCGCCATGTATAGCCTATCGTGTGCTGAAAAATGGCGATAAACCCTACAACAACAACCTTTTCTCAGTGTAATAGCGTAGCACGTGTAAGGACTTTTAAAGGCCTTGATATTGTATTTTTATACAGGAGACCGGTCTGAGGAAGTCAGTCAAAGGGACTGCTTCTCTGCTGTTATTTTGAATAATATAAAAGTGTTTTATCTGATCGAGCTAATAGACAGGAAACTGTTCTGAGTTCTCATATTATAGGCTTCTTCCAATTATAGTCTTAATATCAGAGTGACAAGGCTTAATCGTTCTAAGTGTTAGTCTAAATTGTTTTGAATATCTAATTGAGTATTTCCTTACTATGGAATGTTAAAAGTACAAAAAAGCAGGTAAAACTACCTTCACACACATGAAACACCCAAGTTTAAAACTACAACCTAAGAGTAAAACAAAACATGCAATACTAACTCCGCCATCACAATCATGCAGTCTGAATAAGATGGACTACGGAACTCCACTATTACAAACTATCTGTATATGACACCATTAAAGAAATGCAAACATCAGGGAAACGAAAAGGAGAAAGAGAATGACACACATACATAATATTCCATTTAATATTGTAATTTGGACATGGATATATAAGAAATTATTACATTTCTTAGCTTTGTCCCTGAATGAAAATACTTCAGCAAACGTTTTAGGTGGCAAATTTATACTTTATTGACTTTAATTGTCTAACGTCTGATTAAGCTATTGTGTGTTTACTCTCTGGGTTCTGTAAAATGTAACATGTATGGCCAGCTAAAGGAAGATAATAATATCCTGCTAGTTCCAATCGTGGCTTTTTTAATAAACGTTTTATTTGGTTGACAGATATATCTATACTGAATCTCTTGTTGTCTTGTCGAAACCAACCGAGCCAGCTGTCATTCTGGCCCTGAGAGAGATTAAACCAGCGATATAATTCTGTATTACAATCATGTCCAATTAAAGAAAATTGTCGGTTTATTCAGTTATATTTGGATGGTTCGTTTCCACACGATCAAATGCGCGATAATTATTGGGTATAACTGTGACTCAGCGGGCCAATTAGACTCCAAAAAGTGGTCCACGAATTCAACTTTTTAGATGTGATTAACGTCAACCTAAACGATTTTAGTGTTTGGAATATTGTCAATGAATAGAACTAACATGCTTAACAGACAAAGGCTTATTGAGTAAAATGTGTTTTCTGTAACGTGCAAATTTTGTTAAAAGTCTTAAATAAGTGCTATTTTGTTCATTTCAAGAAGCTGAGACTTCAATCGTCGATGGGCATGTGAAAAGGGAAAAGGTTCCAGATCCATTATATAAAATTCTAAATGCTTTTTGGTTATAACGATCGAAGGTGTTAAACTGTGGGGGACAGGGGGAGGGGACGGATATAGGATATTTCTTGTACGAAGGCACAATGTTTTGACATTGCTAGAACACATTCAAAGTGATTGTGAACGGCATGACCGTATAAGTCATTACATTTATGCCGGTGCGTGCGGTACAGTATTATTACTTGTAAGGATTCTGAATGTGTCACTCATTTGAATAAAAGAGACGTATGCGCTAATGGCGGTTCTTCAAAATATCCAATTATATTCGTAATCTTAGATCTCATGATCAGTTATGTTGAGTACCGTGAACACAAATTTGTAGTAGCCGTGAGAAAATCTCCATAGATCCAGATTTATAAGCTATAGTTTACATATTATATAAAAGCTACGGTTTACACGCTCTATAACAGACTGCAGGTTGAAAATTCTATAAGAAGCTGCAGGTTACCCACTCTATAACAGACTGCAGTTTACACATTCTATAAATGGCTGCAGGTTACACGTTCTATAAAAGGCCGCAGGTTACACATTCTATAAGAGACTGCAGGTTGCACATTCTGAAAGAGGCTGCAGGTTACCCACTCACTCTATAACAGACCGGAGGTTACACATTCTATAAGAGACTGCAGGTTACACATTCTATTAAAGGCTGCAGGTTACACATTCTATAAAAGATTGCAGTTTACACATTATATAAATGACCGCAGGTTACATGTTCTATTAAAGATTGCAGTTTACACATTCTATTAAAGGCTGCAGGTTACATATTCTACACGACACTGCAGGTTACACATTCTATTAAAGGCTGCAGGTTACACATTCTATAAAAGATTACAGTTTACACATTCTATAAAAGGCTGCAGGTTTCACATTCTATAAAAGGCTAAGGTTTAGACAGCCTATAAAACAGTTTTCAGTTTCACTATCTGCAATACGAACTCGTGCTTTTAAAAACGCCGCAGCAAATCGTTTCGCCTATACTCTCGGTCAAAGAGTTATATGTGTCTCTATGTTACATAAATCCGTCCAAATAGGTATGTGTCTCTATGATACATAACTCGATCTAAATAATTATATGCGTTACCATGATACATAAATCAGTCAAAATAGTTATAAGTATCTCTGTGATACATTTCTCGATCCAGATAGTAATATGTGTTTCTATAATACATAAATCAATCCAAATTGTTTTGTGTGCCTCTGTAATACATAACTCTTCATGCAATATTATATTAAAGATAAAGCAGACCGTTATTTTCTCTGTGACAGAGTATATCCTTTCTTAAAATAGTTAATGGTACCCAGAATATCTTTTATTGCAATATTTAATGGTACACGGAATATCCTTTCCTACAATAGTTAATGTCATGCAAATATAAGGATGAAAACCTTGGTTGTATGATGAAATTTCTGGTATTAGGTATAAACTCATAAAAAAAAATGCATTACGTTTCTTTAGAATATTTATGACATGTAAAGTGCTTTTTCTTTCTCAAATCATTCATTTGCTACAGAAAATTGCTTATTTCCACCATTGTCCGTTTGCTTATTGATGTAGACCGATCTGCTGTGAGGCACGTCTAATGTAATGTCTTGTGTATGGTTTCAAATAACGAATAACTTTGATATTTATTTGTAGAAAAATGTGCATAACAAGGGTTAAACTTTATAAGAGAATAATTGGTAAAGTTTAATTGTGCAACCTAATAAATCTGTCACAAATGTGTATTTCAAACGGTATAAAATATAGCATTAGGTCCAGTCTATACGGTGTAGACTCAGGGCCGCTTTATACAGTATTGCCATAGGACCAGTTTATTAAATATACGATTTTAGGGCATGACTATAATGTACTAGCCTTAGGACCTTTTCAGTATAAGCCTTATGACAAGTCTATTTAGTTTGAGCTTCACAACAAGTCATTCGGTATAAGCCTTAGAGCAAGTCTATTCAATATAAGCCTTAGGACAAGTCTATTCAGGGTTTTAGTCGACTCTTGACTACAATAATGTTTGACATTTAGAAAATGCTACGATATGATTTATAGTGTTTGCAAATGTGACGGTCTATGTTTCTTCTTAAGAGGCTGTTCTTTTGAAACTGACTTTACCACCTGGTTATTTCTATTGTCATTAACTATGGTCCCCTCTGTAGCTAGGATACGCCATCTGGTTGGATTGGCATTAGCAATGTGTCTTTTCTTCAGTCCTAATCTCCAACACCGATTTATATATTTCGTTAGTAAAATGTGTACGCACAAAGGTCGCCAGCAAAAGTAGGCTGATGATATGTCTTGAGCTAGTGCAAATAGCATACAATTTGTACTTTTACACGGACTTTGTGTCCAACAATATTGGCATCAAAATTACGGTCAGAAATAGGAGTTCGACTTTTGCTCCACTATCTCTCTCTTCCTCACACACACACACACACACACACACACACACACACACACACACACACACATACACACGGTATCAATAGACAAACCATGCAAAATTTGACATGGGCTGGAGATTATATAACATTTTGGCTGTCGTCAGGTCAGCAAATCTCAGAGCATGTAGTTTGTAAGGATACTTGTGACTGATTGTCAGCAGAAACGAATTCTAAAACACATGGCGTTTTCAATATAGTCTCCTCGCCTGCGATAAATGACAACCCGCCGACAAGACAAGTCGCCGATCTAACATCTTGCTGCTTAAGACTCATCCATGCTACATTTTGCTTTGGGATCCCATTTTAGGCTTTATATTTCTGTCTCAATAGCGAACTTCATATTCATACATGTGACATAAATTAACATGTATGAAATGGTGTCAGTTTTTATTTCACAAAAGTGCAAACTAATTTTATATAATATAAAAACAATTGCAGATATGGGGAGGAGAATTTAACATTTCATACATGAGATATGACTTTAAAACTACCTATATTGAAGCTCATTCCCTCACTACACTTGACTTACTTGGTCCTTTTCTGCTCGTCAATTTTTAGACGACCATCGAATCCCATAGATATGGACAATGTAGAAAGAATGACGAATTCTCAGAGCCAAGATTTAGATTGGTATTAGTCTATCAAAGGTTTATGTATAATCTACAAAAACAAACAACATTACAAACCATAAGAAGATGAGAAAATGTACAATTCAGTCGAAGCAGAATTACTCTTTGCAAGCAATGTATAACTAAAAAAACATGCGCAGTAAAGCCACTTCAGACTGTCGCTAGGTTAGGAATCATAAAGAGATAAATATCAGCCAATGGACTAAATGCATTAAGTGCCGATGATGTGATGAAATATGCAAAGAGCTGCATAACATAATCATTCACAATCGTCGGGTTGTGTCAAGGTATATTTTTATTATTTCAAACAATGACTTAACACAGTACAGACTGGGGTCATTTAGCGAATGAATTGCTCTTTGAATCAATCAATCAATCAACCAGTCACTAACATTGTACAATATGTGGTTCTCCTAGCATAACTAATTAAATTTAAAAAGAATCAATCAATCACTCAGTCCGTCAATCATCGTCAATCAGCCTTGATTCGTTTCAGGCCCCACATGTGAGTGGCAACTTTGTGATGGTATTATCTAATACGGACTGGTTGCTGTTTCGTAAGCTGAACGCAAACCTTGAACGAACATATGTAATTACATTCTGCAGAAAGCATACTTTGCGATACCAATGCAAAGCGAATGTGTGGTAACGAGACCAAACGTAGCTTCAAATATATTTTATCAGCTCTGTATTCTCTAGAATGAAGTCCTTGGTCAACTCTCCCCCCCCCACCCCCCGCATACTTACCACGCATATATAAGTGATGAACACGACAGTGTTTAATATAATCTATCGAATTGCTAATGAAAGGCGTTTCACACCTAATGTGACACAGTTTAGACTGGACACTGTTTCACAATATCAATTCAGGGTTGCATCCACACCATGGAAGAGCGCATTACGTATTTTATTTTAAAATCGGATGAAGAATATCAATACATGTATAAGTCTGTACACTTTATTTTTGGATGAAACATAAGTGTATTAGTCTTCATTATAAGTGGTATGTATATTTAATTTGCAGTGTTTATTGGCTTTTCTCGATGATAATATGTTACGTATATCTGTATTATGCAATTGTCCTTTGCCTGAGGTGTAAAGAATATGCTACATAGCTAATATTTATGTATACTTATATTTTAAACATTCATATGATTATTAATGTAGGTAAGCATTATTAATTGAGCCTGAGATATGAAAGTTAGTTTTTCACTTGGCAGATTTTCAGTTGTGATGTTCACAACTTAGAATGTTTAAGAAAATGAAACTAACCTATTTACTAGCTCCATTATGATGTCATAGTTTTTATAATAATGTTGTTTATTTTAAAATTACTCATTTATGCCTCACCATCAAAAGCGGAATCAGTCGTAATGTTGTATTCAGTTTTTATTTTTGGTGGATTTATCTATTCCAAATATTATTCACTGGAAATACAAAGTGCTCACTAACAATTTCGGACTAGATCTTTAGTTTTGTAATTGCTCAAGGACCATTCGAATAAATTATTGTATTACATCAAGACTAGTGACACATCACCAGCTCCAGGCCATTGGCACGTTGGTTCATTCGAGACTAAAGGCACTTTCATTTAGATTATTCCTATAGTTCCATTGGAACTCTAAACATTTGGGTTTGTGTCAAAACTTTTAGGAATAATCAGTATTTAGTTGACAATATTGTAAATTCTTTTCAAATGTTCACTTTGTGTTCTACTGTAATAAATTTTTTGTTGAATTTAACAAACCTTGATAGTTCTCGCTCATTTCTATTACTCATTTAAAAACCTCAGGATCGTAAAAAAAATACTTTGAATTATAATGCCACCTAGAGACTATACACTGACATGTCAAACACTACAAGCCAAATGGATTTTCCCCTTAAGAGCATAGAAACAAAAGCGGATGTGTCGTTTTTATCTAAATCATGAATCCAATCGAATCGTGCCAATTTTTCACAGCATGTTCTTAATAGACTGAAATGAATTAGGAACGCTGGATACATGCGTTGTACTATATCTTCAAAACAATATGAATGCATTGCTGGTAAGTTTAAAATACCCAATAACTAGAATTATAATATGCTTTCACTGCCTGGTCTCAATGATAGGGATCTTTTATAGTCAAAAGGAATGCTGTGAAGCGATTAACTACTGCAATAGATTGTGCTGCATATCTAAAATACAGCTTTTGCTCAAAAACAAATGTTGCATTATATGCCAATGTCATACAAAATATGTAGAGATACCGTATTCGACAATAATTTATTTCTATTAATATACTAATATCCTCAGATATAGCCTTTTCTGTGTATCAGTAATGACTATACCTATCTGGAATTATTGTTGGTTTCATAAGACATCGCAAGACAAACAAGGAACAATACGATATAAAATGCAAATGAGCGAGAACAAACGCACGTGACTAAATGTGATTTTTCCTGTCTCTTTAAGAACCGTGAAATTTTCCAGGAACGTTTGATACATATTTTTCAACTGCATAGTGACGAAGGTTAAAACAATGCATGTAACCAAATGTCCATTGTGGACATATCTAAGTTACACCGAACATTCTGGACATTTATAATTACACAGACATACAAGAAATGTGCATATCAGACATTTTTCACCGCTGTTGTATCCATAATGGTAAGATCTGATAACATTTATGACAATCTGGAGAATACAAGATACAAACCTATACAACATGCAAAGATGGAGAATGCAATGTACAAAACTATGCAACATGCAAAGCTGGAGAACACAATGTACAGACCTGTGCAACATGCAAAGCTGGAGAACACAATGTACAAACCTATGCCGCATGCAAAGTTTTAGATCACAATGTACAAACCTAAATACATGCAAAGCTGGAGAACACAATATACAAACCTATGCAACATGCAAAGCTGGAGAACACGATATACAAACCTATGCAACAGGCAAAGCTGGAGAACACAACATACAAACATATGCAACAGGCAAAGCTGGAGAACACAATATACAGGCATATGCCACATGCAAAGCTGGAGAATGCAATGTACAAACCTATGCAACATGCAAAGCTGCAGAGCACAATGCAAACACCTATGCAACATGCAAAGCTGTATAATAGATTCCACAAAAGTATTCAGCAAACAGAGCTGAAGAATACAATATACAAACCTATGCAACATGTAAAACTGGTGAATTCAATATTCAAACCCATGAAACATGCAAAGTTGGACAACAAAATGTTCAAACCAATGAAACATGCAAGTCAATACAATATAGCTATCAAAACAAAATAAATGTATCAATACAATATACCAATCAATAAATGTACAAATCTATGCTAAGTAATACAATATTATATCAATATAATATAATAATCAATACAATATGCATATCAATAAAATATATATTAATCAATACATTAAACCAATCAATTCAATATATAAATCAATACAATACAGTAATCAACAAAAATAAATAAATTAATATAATATAGTAATTAATACAATATACCAATCAATTTAATATACAAATCAGTACAATATACCAATCAATACATATGCCAATCAACACATTATATTTATCAATACATTATGAAGATCAATACAGTATACAAATTAATTAGATACACCAACCAATACAACATACAAATCAATGCAATATACAAATCAATACAATATACAAAGGATAATTAGCCATTTTGGGTACAAGTCATGAAACAAATGCGTTCTAAGTTCCACCCAGTCATGTTTCTTTGCAAAATAATATTCTGATTGTTGTATTTCATTGCCAAGAAGCAGCTGAAGAATCAAATCAATTTTATTGGCTTGAAAAACAATATACAGAGAAACTCACATAAAGAATAATAACCTAGACTGGCATAAAAGATCCTGTTTCTTTAACTGATACTCAAAATCCGAAACGTTGTGAATAACAACGTTACGATTGTCTTGCATAGCATTCAGGTTGTGTTGGGGGTATTAAACATTAGTAATAACACCAATAATGATGTTGTTCGTTGTTTTATAAGGACCATTATCGCCTATTTGGTAGTAGGGCGCTACTGCTGTTTTCTATTTTCAGGAGCAAGCTATAGATATTTTTTTATAAAAATTTTGATCATTTCAAACGATAAACCAAACTAAAAGAATTCAGGGGCAGCAAAGTCATGAATATTATATATTTTCAAACTGGCACTAAATGTAAGAATGCAAACTTGAAAGAATAATTTTTCATCTCCTTTCTTTGCTACGTCAATCATTGATTAATTTCAGATGAATTATACTGTTTTTCCTCTTCCAGAAAATCATTGCCTTTTGTAACACCCAATGCGTCTACAAAGTCCACCTTAAAACTGCCCCTTTTCATACGATCTCAGAACTCGTCACGGATGCCTAAAGTGTTTTTAAAAAAATTATTATCTAGAAAATTTCTACACATAATTATTCCTATCTCCAAATATTGAACACATATGCATGAGAATACAAGAGTAAATTTGACAGGGTCCACTTTACGAAACTAATCCATACTACGATAAAGTCCCGCTAACACGCCACAGCATGCATGACGCCTGAATCTAACAATTGCCTAATTATTAGTTTGCTATATAACTGCCCAACACCAATTCCCCATAAAGAAACAAATCAGTAACTGAATTGTATAAACAGAGACGTAGATGAAAACAGCACATACTATGGGTAACATTATTTATTATGGAATCAGCTTTTTAATTTTTACCCATCACTGATGAGTTGAAAAATGGCCGTCTCATCGGAACGTTTATTTTTTCGTGAGTATTCTTAAAAGATTCCATCAGAGCTGAGGTGTGATTGGATACCTGTTCAATACATAGGTAATCTAATTTTTGTCCATCCATCCAACACTACCATCCTAATAAAGCAGCTGTGAAATATAATTAGTGATTGTGTTGGTCTTTAAGTGCAGTGCCATAGAGACCTGACTGTCTGGACGGATTCACCATTTATCATGTTATATTTTACAACGTCCTCTTAGGTTGTCGTACATAACACGCAAAGAAACTAGTTTTTGATTTGCCTTGTATTAATTAGACGACATTTATGAATACAATACTATTTTGGGGCAGTATACCTACCTACCTACTTACCTACCTACCTACCTACCTACCTACCTACCTACATACATACATACATACATACATACATACATACATACATGCATAGTGGATGTTCTCGTTCATTTCTTACCAGATATGAAACAGAAGAAACTCTTTGTATGGAGGCGTAGAGTTGTCAGCCCACCCCCACCCCCATGCGTGTGCCTATTTGTCCAGTTGTTAAACCTGGGAACTATGGATGCTGCTAAAAAATATTTTGGGGTAGGTATATAATCAGCATTCATCTGTGTGCCAATTTTGCCCACAGGCAATATCAGCAGGACTTCATCCTTCTAGAAGTCTTGAAACAAATGATTGTTTTGCAGCGGAAAGTTGCAAATCAAACCTAATATGATAAGGGTAAATACGTGACACACATTCTTGGAAAAAGTCGCTTATGTGTACAAAAATATATGTGAAAATGTGTTGTTTTACCTGAAATATGTTTAACTGTTGCAAGAGCATTGGGACTTCTACATTGGCAGTATCAGTGAAGACAATATATTGCTATACTGGCGATACAGCTGTTACGGGACTTTTCAAGGTTATATTGGCGATATAGCTGTTACGGGACTTTTCCAGATCCTATTGGCGGTACAGCTGTTAGGGAATTTTCCAGGTCCTTCTTGCGATACAGCTTTTTACAGGGTCTCTCGCCCATATGTTTTATTTGCGTTACTGACACGAAATTCAATATTGCATTTATAACTTCATTACCAAGCGCAAATACAAAATTTATGTAACTATCTAAAGAAAAGCACCATATCTTCGCCTATTATATTGTCCAAAAGTACACAAACATCATCAGTCATTTATAGCTTCTAAGTTGCTTTGTCCATTTTTAAAATATTGACATATTTTATTTCTGTAAACAAGGTCAAGCTGGAAAATATTCTTCTCTTCTACCACCACTCCATTCCGCACGACCCCAGGCCCTTTTACACCACTCTCTCCCCACTCCCCTTTCAATTTCAAGGCTTCACATAAACCACCACAACATTATGCACAACACCCACGACCTTTTAAATCACCCTTCCATCGCTCTCCTTTAAACATCTAAGCTACATTTCTACCACCACACCGTTCTATCCTAACCCCACTCCCCTTTAAACGCTAAGGCTTTAAAAAAAATGGGACAATGGAAAAGAAGAAAAATAACTCTTTTCTGTTTTTATTCCCATTTTGTCATTATTTGTGACGATTTATGGAACTTTTGGTTTATATGGCAGATAATGAGAGATATGAGAAGTGAGTTTTAATCCAGGACTTATCCTTATATAATCCGCTGTAAAATTTTCGCCATTCCGCTTACGACACGTGACAATAAGGAACCTAACTTTAATATTTTTGAACATTATTTTGATCTTTGTTTCAAAACATTTAATCAGCGTCTAAATATTATTAGATCTGTTGAGAATAGAAAAACATATGTACTGGTTGCACTTTACCCGATCACCACTCTACAGTGTGACGATATCTTTGGCAAGTGGAAAACAATAACTTAAATGATTTTAAGCTAGTAGAAACGTGCACTAATTTTTTGTATTGTTAATATTATTGTACAAAAATGTGCACCAGTGTCCAAGACATTTCATTGTACTGGTACTATAATTTTCATTCAAAACGATTTCCGCAAATTGGACATCATTCCTTTTAAATGTTTGCAGCATGTTCAGGTTTTAAAAAGCACCCACAATGCATGTAAAGACTATGCCAAGTATTTTCTTAAAAACATAAAGTAATAATATATGAATAATATCTGGACTTAAGAATAATGACTTTGCAAAGACCAAATGTACTCGCCATTTATTGTTCAACCCCTGAAAAACAGTTTCTAATTAAGTGTATATGTTTCCTCTCTCAGTGTAGATGTGGAAACTGAGTCAGGACAAATTTCACATTGATTGCAAAACTGACTCTTGCTAATCATCGTGGAACACCACTCCAAACCCTAAATAGGCTCAACACGTCCGCTTGGATTTATAACGTTTTGGACCCAACCTTTAAGCAGGCATCAACAGAAGGTTAAACATCAAGGTCCCGAACTTTTCTTTGATATCATTCAAATTTTTTGTATTACCCAATGAAAAGACCTTATGTCAAAAGCTGGGAGAAAAGTTATTTCTAGCATAGTCTTATTCATTATAAACTGAATGAATATGAGACTGTTTTGAAAGTATGTGATTACTCATTATCAGGTCGATATAAAGACGTAATGGTCATAACAAACTATTTCTTTTCGTGCAATGTCACACACAATTCAAGTTTTTGTATGCCTTTCCTCCGGTTCCCATGCAGTAAGAGGAAACTCCTATTTCACCGGCTCTATTTCCCAGCTTCGTGTTTGAAAAAAAAACATTTCATATTTTAGAACAAAAATCAAGAGAGCTGGAACTAATCTTATCCACACTTAATTCTGGAAGGTGCCAAAGCAACATGAACCAATATAATACCAGACATGACCGAAATTAATGTGAGATTGATAACAGCAATTTCCTCGCATTAGAGACCCTTTACTGCAGCAAGAAGTCAGCAGACACAAAGGCTGCCGATAAACGTCTACTAGTTCCGATAAGTTCCCACACGAAGGATTAAGTCAGAAGAATAGCTTCCTTGGGGAATATTAATATATATCTGGCCGTTTGGCGTGGAGTAGATGAGGGCCATCAATTTCACAAGAGGGGCCCAGGTCATTATAGCATGTTGGTCTTATCCAAACGATTTAGCAGTGATCCCCCAGCAGTAAATTTATGCACGCCTTTTACTTTGCATTTTTTTTTCCATAGGAATGCGAACGAGGTCTATTATTTATAAATAGCAGTATGAAAACTGTACATTTTTAGTGGTTTTGGTACTTTAATATACAATTCGAGCTTAAAACGAAACACAGACACGCGCGCACAGACACACACACACAGATATATGTATATATGTGTGTGTGTGTGTGTGTGTAAGATAAGCAGTAAGTACATATATCATATGAGACATGCAAAACAAGTAATATAGCGTGAAGTCAGTATCCTATGATAAGATCTATAATCAATTTTGTATAAATCATATACTTTCGTGACAATATTATCTTCATGGAAGAAATTATTTGTAGCCTTTTGTTTGTAACAGAAAGGCTTAGTACATGAGTATGTACATCAAATGTCAAAAGACAATGCGAGTGAAGGGTATGTAAATTTTGGCATTTTTTGCATTATCTTTATTTGCATTAAGCCAACTGGTCATTAACTAGTACATACATATACACTTAGGATTGATTACTGATGATGATGATGATGATGATGATGATGATGACATATTTGATTCTTAGAGTTTTTAAGACTCTATGGTCTTACATTAAGTAATAGAAACGAATAAAACCCAAAACGTTGTGTACAATTCAACAAATAATTGATTTCCCATGAATACAAAGTGAAAATTTTAAAAGAATTTCCCGTAGTATGAGTTAAATCCCTAAAACAAACAATCCAAAACGTTTTATATCCAGTCCTAATGAAGCAAGTTCTAATTAAATTCCAATGGTGTTGAATTTGTTGATGTGCCTGTAGTGGTCTTTGACGTGCTGATGTGACAGTCTTTTTTTTACGAATCACAATAATAAAAATCCAAATATGTATTTGATCTTAATTCATTATAGTTTCAAACTGAACTGACTATAATTCCAAATTAATGTTTCTGTCAATGAATATTCTATATTCATAGTCTCGGCGGGTAATATGTTGATAATTTATGAATTCAGCGGCAGTTGAGTCTCGCGATGAAATTTAATTGAATCTCGGATTGTGATATGTTGTTACCTTATGGACGCATAGACTGAAAGGCAGCTGAGTCTCAGTATGTGATATGTTGAAAGGCAGTTGAGTCTCATTATTTATACTATATGTTGATATTGTATGGGCACGTAGACTGAAAGATAGTAGAGTCTCGGCAGGTAAACAATATGTTGAGACTCTCTATAGACACTGACTGCAAGGACGTTTACCATCCTTGTGTGTTACTTTAGGGACATTGGCGACAGAAATAACGTTTACCTTCCTTGTGTATTACCTTAAGGACATAGCGACAGAATGACAGAACAGTGTTAGGATCTAAATGTTGATACTTTCAGAAAACAGAGACTGAAAGGAACTTGATGTAAAATGTTGATACTTTTCGTTACAGCATGCATCGAGCCGTCTTCGTCGTGAAGGTGATAGCTAGTTACGAAACGAACAATGGGATAGAGCAATACGATATAGACCCATGACTTTTAATTAAATGATGTTACGGCATACATATTGTACATCAAACATGTAAAATTGAAAGTCGCTATGAAGTTCTGTCGACGATTGTCATCCGTTTCAGTCTAAATCGTATAATAAGTCGAAAGTTGACTAATACATTTACTTCTACAAACTACACTATTCATACAGGCGAAAGACAGAAATATAATGTTACGAAATAAACAATTGACCTTGAAGATCTAAGGTCTGACTATACATCCCCGTTTTTTGTACCCCACTTTCTACCGAATTCAATAACGAAGACGTTTAATATGATAAAAATTGCACAGAACTAAGTCAACTGAATCACTGATTTATAATTTCGAACCAGACTGGACCAGAATGGCACTAACACTGGCATCCACTGCACCTGTCATGCTTAACGGACTTTCCATTACTATGGGCTAGTTTATTTCGATCAGACAACATAATGACGTATTTCATCCTATTCGGTAAGTGCCATATAATTATATAATTACCATAACCTTGAGAGTTTGCAATTATATCCCTTTGCAGACATGAACACAGAAATAAAACCGCTTGATAAATCCACATGGAAGGCAAATTTGTTGTTGTCATTCTTTTGTTTTGCTTGATTCGACTTTATAAATATCGGAAGCAGACGACATAGGTATGTAACTCTGCAGTCGTGCACACGCCCTTTTGCTGAAAAAAGACTTGTCCAGGAACTGGAAATGGATCTCGAGCATGTTCGTCTATTATGTTGAAAACTTCCGTTAGGCATGAAACGCGCAGACGATAACGGTGTTAGAGTCACTCTACTCACAATCAGGTTAGAAATCATAAATCAATGAATGAATTGACTAAGTTCCTTGAATTTTTTATCATATTAAAGGTTTCCATTATTGAAATCAGTAGGAGGTACAAAAACGGGTTGGTATAATCCGACTATAATAAAAGAAACAGCAGGTCTTGGTTCTAGACGCAGACACCTATTAGTCTGTGTTCCTTTTCATTTTCAAATTGTGGCAATTAATCAACATAATTAAATATATCCACACGACTTTTCGTATTTATTCTGATGAGTTCAACGTCATGTAATGAAAACAAAAATTAGCCTAAAAGGATGGGGACGGAGGTTCCGATGGATGAAGCGGTCGTCTCAATTAACATTTTTTCCCAATTTACACCAATATGTTATTCAAAATGTTTCAACTTTTTCACTTCCATCGGGGGACATCAAAAGCTACCAGTCTTTCTTCAAGACACTGTAGCAATTGTGTTTTATGTACAAATTGCAAATATTAGTGTTGTTGTAAAAATTCGTACAAAAATGTATCCCCACATTATATTTCTATACCGATTAAGTAACAGAATTTATTTAGGCTGAAGGACAACTCATCTCATGCTTTAGCAAAGCGGTTTATCAGGCGCTGTAGCTCAGCTTCTGTCTGAATGGCTAGAGCAGCATTGTCTGCGAAGAGCATGTCCCTGATGGTTGCTTCATGCACTTTGCTCTTTACCATCAGTCGTACCAGGTTGAACAGTATTCTGTCTGATCGCGTGTGCAGGGAGATCCTTTCTGTGGACGTCCCAAAGGAGTGCTTGAGCAGGACTGCAAAGAAGATGCCGAAGAGCGTGGGGGCAAGGACGCAGCCGTGTTTCATTCCACTGTGGATGTCAAAGGGGTCGGATATTGAGCCATCGTACTGCACTGTGCCTTTCGTGTCATCGTGGAAGGAGTGGATCATGCTTAGCTGCTTTAGAAGGCATCCAATGTTCGCCAGGATTGTGAAAAGTCCGTTTCTGCTTACCAGATTGAACGCCTTGGTGAGGTCGATGAAGATCAGGAAGAGGGGTCTATGCTGCTCTCTGCATTTATCCTGTAGTTGCCTGACGGAGATCATGTCGATTGTGGACCAGCATAATCAAGTTCGCTTCCTTGGGCATTTTGTCGATGAGCGAGTCTAACTCATCGTATAACTCATCCTTGGTATCTGTGGTGGCGCTTAGTGTGGAAGCGTAAACGCTGATCAGTTTGACAGGCCCGTGGTGTGGAGGCGGAGGGATAGCAATCTTCCATTTCCTTGTTGTCTGGTTATATCATCCCAAGCAGAGTGTTCCTGACAGCGAGTCCAACACCAAACTCTCTGGCTTCGTCGGTGATCTTTTCTTGCCAGAAGAACGTGTAGTTCCTGTCTCTGCGGGACCCGGAATCTGGTAGTCGTGTGTCCTGTAGCGAGCAGATGTTGACCTGGAATCTTGCAAGTTCGTCGTTGATGACTGAAGTATTTCGAACATCACTGATTGTCTAGATGATCATCTGAAAGCCCAGTAAGCATTGTCCGGACATTCCAGGTACCTAGCTTGAAGATTGGAGGTTTCCTTGTTGGTTTTCTTTTGTTATTTCTTGGTGCAGTAGTTGCAGTCCGCTTGTCAGGTGCTCACATACGTTATTGGCTGGGGGCTGCCCAGTTTGAGGCGGCGGTAGCTGTCCAGTGAAACCTGTTGGTCTCTCCCATCGTCAAAAGCATTCCCTGGTGTCTGGCTCTACGCCAATCGAGCGGTGACTTAAAACCGGTAAACTGCTCCTTCCCGTGTTGTGTCGAAGCTGTAGAGCGAAGCTGGAGTGTCCTCGCCAGTGCTGAAGCCTGGGCAGGATGATATGGAGAATCAACTGTTGCCCATGCAGCTGATCCCCCCTCTCCACGCAGCTGATGGATCCAAAAGAAAGGACAAGCCGATACGCCATGGCACTAGCTGCGTCGTAGGAGTTGCCGAGATGACACTAAAAGCAATTCCAAGTCGTCTTAGGGACTCCGTTTCCGGAGTATCTGTTGGTGTTTACTCCCTTAGCCTTTCCCACGAGAGGGTATAGTCGCAAGGCAGCGAAGGTTTGAAATCGGAGTTTACCATCTCCTAGATGTACGACCACCAAGGTTAACGAAACCTATCTGCCCGAAGCGTCAGGTTTTGAGGCGCCAGAAAATCGCTTTTCATCCCTTCTCCATTAAGTTTAAACAGGTTCCACAACTCGTGTAATAAGGTACACCGAAAGAAGTAAATAATGCGTAGAGGGGAAGTTATTTAGGTTTATCAGTTACAGTAAGTAAATTTACAAATATAGATACCATTTCAATGGTGCTGCTGTAACGGTCAATTTCAGGATGATAGTATATTTTAACATGGAAAATTAGTTTTCAAGCCTTACACGTTATGGGAGTTATGAATGTTAACGAGAAATATTGATAAAGTATTAGCAGAAAATGTTGGTTTGAAATAATAGTATTTACTGATATTGTACTTTTTTATTTTTATATCCAGACAAGGAAGATAGAGAATCTTACAGATCGACTTGAAAATACAATTTGAAATGGTTTTGAGACGACATTATATGATATAGGGTAAGATAAGTCTGGTGTAATAATAATTCGTCAGTTAAAAGGGTTAAAATGTGTTGTATCATTTTCGAACCGCCTGTGAGTAGCGTTACAAAAACCGCTAGATTTTCTCCATCCTCCTTTATGTAATGTTGTACCATAGACATCGGATACAAAATTGTACACGGGACTGTCTTATGTAACATCGTCATTGCTCCTGTGTAGGATGCATCTTATTATAATATTTTCAAGACATAGTTAAATTTTTTATTCTTTTCAAAAAAAATATATAATCGTCCCTTACTTTCTGACAGTGTTTGAGTTTAAGACTAAAACTTCGTCAGATCACGAGCTCTCTGAATCTTGTATCTATTTCCAGATTAGAACTTTGCCCGGCCATACTAAACTCCTTCACAAGTGGAAACATGAATCGTCCAATCCATGCTCGTGATTCCTTTCAGCTATGCACTGAGAGGGGGACTTTTGGAAGCTGACATTTTGGAGGGATAGTTCAAGGAGGGCAAGCGATCCTTTGCTTATATTCACAGCAGTCACTCAATGATTATTCTTCGCTTGTTAACATCAATGACTCAAATGGAAAACACTATGTTTCAAGAATAATTCAATTTGCCAACATGGTCCCCCTTAATTCATGAGTCAATTTTCTTGCGCAAAGACATTAGACTGATCATCCAACAAATCGTCGACCTCTGCACTTAAAATACCTTTAGTCAAAATGTATGCCATTCAAAGGATTCTTTAGGAACTTGCTGATAACATATATATGTTCCATTTTGTTTTTCAAAACGAAAATTGTTGTTTTTCTTCCCTATTGCATTCTTCCTGTTTTGAGATTCGACTCATAATGTTGTATGTTTTCTTGCTAAAGCCGTTTACTTTCATTTCCCAGATACGCCTGTGAAACAAACTTTCCCTTCGACGTAGCTATTTAGAGTTGAAGGAAATAACTTGGCTTGTTGGAATATATTACATAACTCATTTAAATTGAATGTAAAATAAATTTAAATATTTAAACTATTCCTAAATGACTCCATCACAGCAATGTAAATTTCGATTTTCAAATAGTAGTGTACGTGTGATACGGCTTGTTTTTGCCACCGTTTCAGCTCATGGTCATTGACTATTTCTCTTAACATAAGGACTGTCAGTAGTAAAGTGGAGCGATATAGCGAGAATAGGACTTCCATGTGAAAAGATTCCCCGGGGAATTTAACATGCGTAGTCCTGTATAGCGACAAGGGAAATTGAGGAGGGTTTACGTCACGATACTGGACACTGGGGAAGCAATGGCAACAATGTTGCAAGTGGCTGATCTCAATCGGGCGGAGTAGTGAGGAACAGTGTTTCAAGGGGTCTGACCTGAATACGCACTAATCTAGGGACAAGGGACAAACACAATAGAGACATATACATAGAGACATGGTTAGATATATAGTCATAGACATGAATAAACTGATCTACATAAATCTATCACTCAAACAACTATACAACCGACTAAAACAATGTAGGTAAGAGAGATTAGACCTTTTGTCCAGACATATGAGTGGCCCTGAAAATAGACTTTTTGTGAACACCATCCGGTTAACATGGAGCGAATCTTACAGGTCTTCTCCTCTTCAAACTTCGTCTGACATCTGGACCGTTGATTAAGACTCTCTTCAGACAGCCTTGCCTCTCCACATATATTTCACGTTTTCAAAGGGTCGTCTCGGTGATCTTTGTGATAACCCATGATGATCTGACATTCATGGAATAGTCCGGGTTAAATAGCATCGACGATAGGAAGGTAGACGATTATACGTTAGTAAACACCTTGTGACTTGAACGGGTGAATGGAATGAGGTAAACCGCAGTTATTTATAGTGGAAGATCGGATCGAAAACGGATTGAGTTATTTCACCAATCCTAACACCCGTTACAAAATTCAGTCACAGTGCGGAGTCGGTCTTCGAATCCAAAGAGAGTTCCCTGTGACGTCACATTCCCTATGTAGGTGCGCTATCATCTGTGTGCAGTAAATCGCTGTGACATAGTTAAAACATGGGGAAACTACGAAGACGATGACTTGGGGTGCACCGGCCGTGGAGATGAGGAGTGATAGCAAAGCAGTGGGTGCTAAACCATCCACAGTTCTACTTCCAGAAGAGAACCATTTTAATTGGGATTTAGCAGATTTACTCTCTTCATAAGATGTTGTTCCAGTACCAGCACCTTCAATGCTTTCTCATTTCTTGCTTAAGTCGACAATATTAAACAGAGACAGAAAGAAGAATTGGAGGAATGTTGGCAACAACAGCAAGAAGCAGAACAAGCCTCTCTCATTCAACTAAAACCAGTGAGAAGAAGAAGAGGCAATAAAAAACTAACAGGAAATAGAAGAAGCAGAGAAGAAACAAGGTCTAAGAGAAAAGATGAACAGTGAAAGTCAAACAGTCACGGTATTTATTAGACATGTTGGCAGAGTTAAGGAGTCTGAAGCAAATATATCATACTTCTTTAATACGACCCAAGAGAACAAGAACTTCCCGTACCAAACATTCCAACCCCGTCCACACTCACACTACCCCTGAGATGCCAACATTAGTGATTTCTACCAAATCATCGACAGTAGCAGGTCAAACAGTAGCAGATAAAGCGCTTTACTTCTAGTTCCTGAGATTGTTTAACGAAACAAGCACTCAACGGTCCTTTGCAGGGCCACCCATCTCTCTCAAAAACTCATTTTTTCCCATGATGTACGAATGTGAGTGCGTGTGTGTAGGTCATTATTATTATAAAAATCAAAACCAAGATACACGTTTTTACTCTCGTGTATTCTCTGGTACATATTACAATTATATTTCACAACACATCACTATAGAAAGTTCATTATCTTCTTTTTCATTTCGCTCACTCCTTTTGTTAAATTTCTTTACTTTCACTGTCACATGACTTTTTATCCTCTTCTTTTTCCTCGCTTTCTTCTCGTCTTCTTTTCTTCTCTTTCTGGGTGATTCTGGATTCTTCCTCCTTTTCGCAGGGATCTTCTTCATGATCGGAAGCCCTCTCCTACTGCTACACGTATTTCTTGGATCATTTCGCTTAAATCTTCGAGCACACTGAACAACAATACCTTTCTCTTGACAACAATAACATATATATTGTCCTTTGTGTCTTTTACGCTTGTCTTACTTTGACGTTGTGGACATTCAGAAGATCAATGTCCTTTCTTCTGACAGATATAGCAAGTATGTCAACTTTTATCTCGAAATGGGGGAAAGTAGTCTGCAGGCACCTCTGAAGAAACCTTTCGTATGAAAACTCGCAAAGCTTTGATCAGAAGTTCGATATAAGTTGGCTCTTCCATCTTCCTGGTGAAACTTGTCGTTGGACTGGTGTACGTGTTCAATCTTGTCGATGACTTTGGAAAAACGACACTGTACATGGCCCACGCGTATCTTCCCAAGGGATCGGACAATGCAGAAAAGTGTTATTAGAGGACAACATTCACAGTATCAATCGTATCCTCATCCAAATTAACAACACTCAAGACAAGGTGTCTTTAGCTCGCGTCATCGTCTTAGGATGAACGTATGCAGACAAGAAAGACACGGCAGAATGGAAAAAGAACCTGGAAAACTATTCAACAATCGAACGTAGCCAAACAACAAAGTGGAGCAGTAATCCATGTGGCATTTCTGAAGTGCAAAAATTGCGAGATATCCTAGCTCCACGCTACACATTGAAAATGAATCCTCAAGAAGTGCGTGGAAATCTCCACTTGTTTCGAGGCAAATATTACAAGGACGGAAAAATCATTCACGATGAACATTTCGATGCCATTACCAGTATCTCCGCATTCCTGGGATACAGTTATTACTGTGCAAAATATGACTATGGGTATAACAATCAAAAGCAACACAAGCGGCCTTTTAACCCTGTCTTGACAAAGGACAAAAATGAGTGCATTGCTGAGTTTGTCAGCTCACTTTTGTCAACCCAAGCTGTTACCAACAACATCTGAAGAAGCATGTTTCTCAGTAGAAAAGTGCTTGTCAACTCCTAAGCTTGTGCCCTACATGTGGTCACGTTATACGTACCAATAATGCCAAGGCACACATTTGTACAGAATGAAACGATGTCACATTTGTCACCAAATCGTGTACTTGGAATACAAAAGCGACATTCAAAAATAGCAACCCCAAAAGAAGAAGGAGAAGGAAGTGGAAGATGACAAGAAGAAAATGGATTTAATTTTGTTCGATTTTGAATGCATACAAAAAGAAACTGGCATGCACACTCAAAATTTCTGCATGGCTAATCGAGACTCGAGTATTGCATCCAAGACACTTTCTTTTAACATTGCCCTCACGATAGCACGATTACTGGAGGTTGTGAAAACATCTTTCGAGGACCGAACACGCTGATTTTGCCTTATGGATCTAAGAACCCATTGAAGGACATCTAACGTTAAGCAGATTGCCAACGTTATACCACAATGATGGCTCACAATTTCTCGAGGTACGATGGAAATACTACATGGAACAAAGTATCGAACGTCCTGAAGTCACTTTGAACGGAGCCAATATCATTTTAAAGCAGGTTGGACAAGTGCATTTTAAAGATTCGATAAGTTACTTTGCCATGCCTTTGAGTCGAAAGCTTAAAATATTTGGAATGCCAGAAATGTCCAAAGGCTATTTCCCGCACGTTTTCGATACCTGAGCCAACCAACACGCCTTTCCTGGTGCCTTTCCTGGTGCTCACTACTATGACCACGGAGAGATACGCACCGAACAAAGAGAAGCCTTTTACGCTTGGTACCAGACTCGCGTTTCGGACCCTTTCGACTTTTAGGAAGAAATGTTAAAATATTGTCTATCGAATGTAGAATATTTACGGCGTTGCTGTGAAATTTGCTGAGAATTGTTCACGGAACACAGACGGATCGATCCTTTGATAAAAGCCTGCACGATTGCCAAAGCGTGTTCCTTAGTATACCGTAAACGATTCATACCATAGAAGACCCTGGCTGTCATTTGCTCTCAAACAACCAATTTTGTCAAACGTCGATACTCGATCAAACCCCTACGCTGGCTACATTATATTGCGACAAGGAAGACGAATAGATCTAATATGCCTGAACGGAGGAGGCGAAAATACCCCTTGAAAATACTTGATGGATGGCTGGCAAATAGAAAACCCTAAGATCGTATATGAAATTAACGATTGTTTTTTTTTTTAAGAATTCCCGACCTGCTACCATCAACGTGACACCAAAAATCAATTTTTACAATGTACCATGCAATACTTGTACGAGGCCACTTGTCAGCGCCGCTTAAAGTTACCAAGTCGTGGAAATGTGGGAACACGACTACGATAACCGATTGAAAACGGATCCCGTGTTTAAAAACAGCGTTGAAAGTTACAAATTGATGGACCCTCTGAACCCGCAGTATAGTTTGAATGGAGGAAGAATGAATGTCACCTGTTTGCTGTACCACGACGACGAGGATAGAAGAGAAGAAATAAAATACATTGGATGTGTGTTCGCTGTATCCTTACGTGCGAGAATATTGTCGCCTTTCTGCAGGGAACCCACAATTGCTGACGAAACACATCGTCGTGGAAAACATTTGACCCTGTGAACGATTAATCAAGTGCAAAGTCTTGCCTCCTACGGACTTGTGTCATTCCGTTTATTTACCTAACCAGTGCCAAGGAAAACTGGTGTTTCCCTTGTGTCGTCCTTGGACCGAAAGTTGTAATCAAGAGACCAACCTTGTAATCACACACAGGAAGAACGGTCCATGAAAGGAACGTTGGTTGGCGTGGAATTGTTTAAAGCTCTGGACGTGGGATACAAACTGTTAGAATTGTACGAAATTTACCACTTTTGCAAGATAGAACAGTACCACAAGTTTGACGAGACTCAAAAAGGTATTTGCGCGGACTACATAGATGCTTTCTTGAAATTAAAACAATAAGCCAGTTGTTATTCTTCCTGGTGCCACACTCCCGACGACAACATAAAATTTAAAGATAAATACGTGGAGCAGTATGGGATCGCTTTAGACCACATCGAGAAAAACGAAATAAGGCGACCGTTTGCCAAAGTGATGTTGAATGGATTGTGGAGAAAAATGGCACAACGACGTAGTTTGCTCAGGCATGGATGTAGACACGTAGTTTCATGGTGAGGATGAAAACCAGTTAAAAGCCCACGATAAGAAGTGGCATCGCTTACGCATCCGACAGGTTTGACACGCACATTATCACTTTCTATGGTAGGTGTAGTAGTAGTAGCAGTCATAGCGAAGTTACATTGATGTCCTGCTGAATCCCGAGGTCACGGCGTACGGCATCCCTGCAATCGCAAAGGATGGCATCTCACTGGACTTGAGAATCCCTTAATTTGAATTGTATCTGTTTGAACTCGATTTGTGCTTCTCGGAAAGAATTCATCTCTCTAGCTTAACGCTTTTAGTCGTAACGAACTATTGGTCTTTAACGTTTTCCCTTTTATAAGCTAGCCAATTTCAGCGTGAAATTTAAGTGGTTGGGAAGCCGTACTCGCTTTTGGCCCTTGACTTGTTTTCCAGTGGTAGACTGATTATCTGGTCTGTGGTTAAACGTATAATCTTGTGTTTCGTCTTAAAGTCTTGATCCGCTAAAATTCACCGCTTGAATGGTACGATGATTCAGAGTCAATCCTTTCAATTTACACTCCGCGTACACTTCTCCTAGTTGATCTCTGTATTCGTAGCAGTAATTGTTTCTACAACCGCTAGCAAAACTTAGAATCTTGTCGGGGTGATCGTTTGCCCATGCTCCTAAACGGTCTCCTTCAGGATGACGGTGACTAATGTGATCGATGTAATTGCAACTGTCCGTATCAAAATGCATCACACGATCTCCTAACTAGTGTAAGGCTTGGTACAATTATGTGCGAGCATGGGCTGTCACGTAGGCCGCAATTATGACATTTCCAAATCCTTCGGGCTGTAAAAAGTCCAGCTCTTCGTAAGTACTAAGATCAAGGTTTCCCGAAGGACGTTCACGTGTTTGACGTACTTAGTTTTGTCATGAATCATCTGCAAGTAACTGGAAGGTTCTGTCAAATACTCCGTCTTGGGTAAACACGGTCGGGTTTTAACTACCCTCATCAAAATGAACC
This sequence comes from Sinohyriopsis cumingii, assembly GCA_028554795.2. Classification (NCBI taxonomy): domain Eukaryota; kingdom Metazoa; phylum Mollusca; class Bivalvia; order Unionida; family Unionidae; genus Sinohyriopsis; species Sinohyriopsis cumingii. The sequence continues at coordinate 354,601 of JAPYKE020000085.1, forward strand.
AGTGAAAGAAGAATATTCGTTCCTTGTGCGTTTGTCTGAATACTGCAACTTTGAACGTCGTCACCAAAACTTTCAAGGAAAGTAGCCTCAATATCTTGGACCTACCTCAAAGAATTAGCCAGAGCCGGATTTATCTACTTGGGCGAAGGTGATAAAGTCAGGTGTTTCAGTTGCGTTGAGTCACATCACGAGTGGAAGCAGAAAGATTCAGCTTGCCTAGAACATGTTCGATGCTCTCCGTAATCTCACTACCTACCTTTAGTGGGATTGAAGTTATCTCTTCATGGATACTTTACAAAAGAACATTCGTGACTTGCATGTAGAGTTGAGGAAACGCATTTATCGAGAATTCGTCAAAATACAAGTGAAACACAATGAAAAATCGCATCCTTTATTTCACCAATATTTTAATCATTGGTACCTGAATGCTATAAGAGGGCTGATTCATTTGAAAGCATACCAATAATAAGACATTGATAAACTACCCAAAATTAAAAAGGTTACCAAAATCTTACACAAAACATACTGTCTACAGAGGAAATTTTTGTACGGTGTGTAGTGACTAAACAATTTGGATTCTTGGATGGACGCATCGCAAGTCATCGACTATAAAAAGAAGTGACCATCATGCCCTTCAACTCAGCCTCAATCACCACAGTGACCGCACCATCTCCGAGTTCTTCTCTGCAAGATCTACGAAAGCAACCCTTGTTGGTGTGGTGTGGAGAACGTGTGACTAAATTGCATATCGTCTTTTTCTGCCAAATCTTTGTAGTATAATTGTGATCATTTTTCTGAGCAGTTTCATTGGTTACCTTCTCCCCAACCCTTCCCTAATATACTCGCGTGCGAACAACAGGAGTCTTGCGACCGACGTCAGTCACCCTCCAAGCAGTCACCACCATCACGAGAACAACACTCTTTTGGATACTCCTCTTACCTCGAGTGACCCCTCGGAAAGTATAGCTCTGGATGTATGAATAGTCAATTTTATTTAAGTCTACCCATTGTCAGCTGCACGGGTGTGTTACCCCACAATAATTTGTGCTGTTTCTCAAACGTGTAATCATTGGCGTCGTCAAAAACGATGCCTTGATTGTAGCCATCATTGCCAATCCTTTTGAGTTTAAGCACTACAGAATGTCCGAGATCGAAGTCAGTCGCGATGGCAAGACCTCTACCCAGATGGCAGAAGCTCTACCCAACACGATGAACGTCATCTTGTATGCCGAATTCGACAATACTCCGGAAGTCAATAGTTTGAGAGAAATAATTCTAGACTATTAGAAGCTATGGGAGATTCATATTCCTCTTTGAATGGTGTAACCTCTTTGGAAATGGAATGGGGGGATAACTTGGAAGCAGAACCAAAAGACAAAGACGAAGAGGTGATGGTGAAGTTGATGGCCAGAACAAGAACATTATGTAGTCTCCTGCTTTGCCAATCACCTGACAACAAATTGCAGCTTGTGCCAGAAACATTACTACAGATGTCAAAACGATCAGCCCAGTCAAATGCAACACGCTATAATACCTGATATGAGTCCAGTCTACTTTCTCCCCGATGCTGTAAGAGTAGTTTGATTTGTATGGATTACCGCATTTGTAAAACGACATCATCGATTTCATGAAAAGAATTGCCCAGACGACACGATTTAATAATGTGAAATTACAAAGCACAGATTCCATGTTGTGTGGATAATATTGTGTATTATCTTTATATCCCTTCCAACATTTAGTGACTTTTTGATCGTGACTTTAGAAATTATCATAATTTAGATATATGGTTTAGTGACCATTATGGATATCTGTTGTCTTTAGCTACATCAATGGCCAAATGACCTCCGTCAGTGGAAGTCTAACTTGATTTCACAACGTTGTCAACCTTGTCTAAAATTTGTTATTTAAAAAAGTGTTGTTATTATTTGTTTGTGGATTGTTAGCTGAATAAAAATATTGTATTTTGAGAAAACGTACTTTATTTAAAAAAGGAATAGTGTATAAAGATATATGCTCTTTCACTTATCTCTGTTCCTCTCCATTGGATGAGCTATAGCGTACCTACTAAAAAAGATCTCCGGGATGTTTTTTTTTTATCGCGTCCGCGCTTGAGATATATAAAGCAATGTGGTCTCCAGTATGGCCATCCATTGTTGACTCGTCAACCGATAAACATTTCTTCAAAACTAGCTAAGCTGAACGAAGCCCACGTGCATTTCCACTGTGTCAGGCAAACCTGATGCAAAAGCCTGAGGAGATATGATATGTCAGGATGGTTAAAGTAGCACAAGACCTCAAAGAAGAGGTCTTTAGAAAAGAAAATAAAAAGGAGTAAGAAGAGTGGACAGAGAAGTACAGACCTCAGAAACAGCAGCAGCACCAGCAGCAACAACAACAGCAGCAGGTGCCAGAAAGAGGTTTTGTCGACTGTAGAGTGGGCATAAAGAAATTCTCCTCTTCGTTCCAAAATTTGGTTAAGTACGAGCTGGCGTTTAGGGGAGTATACGACATCCATGGCCGGTCTGCCGAGTTCCTTGCCTCATTGCCTCATTCCAACATCGTACATAGACGGAGATGTGGAACCATTTCCACACGTCTAAAGCCAGGTGACTCGATGTGACGTCATCGCTGCGACCAATCGCGGCGGACGTTACATACTGATTGGGTCGACACCTGGTTCAGTAGACAGCATACTGAAATCTAACACTTTTTTTACCAATAGTGTGTGCTGGATCCATTCCCACTGATGTAAGCCCTTCATTCAGGTCGTTATGGACATCTAGTCCCACGACCTAATGGCTAAATTAGCAGCACTCTTTGAGTACATAAACGCCTGGGGAATGTGGTTCTAATTCCTTTTCCCAGGAACAATTAACATCATGCTGTGCAGGAATAAACTAGAGGCACATGCAATCAGTGCGAACGCATCTTTAATCCAAGAAATCAATCAATCCATCAACTGTTAGTTGTTGTGTAAGGGGGTGTTTTCCTTCACGTCCGTGCTTTATGTATTTAAATTGGAGCGTTCGTCCGTCTGTCTAAGATTTAATTCGATTCGTCGACAAACACAGCAGTTAGAAGTACTAGAAGCATTAAGAAAGTCAGAGATGGAAGTAATATTCGTCCCCAAGACGACAGAACCAAAGAAGACGAAATGAGGCACCAAAGTGGAAACAAAATTCACACCTGCAAACTACAACTAAGCAACAACAAGTGACTCCCAGTGTCGGCCCTGCAATATCTCCCGCCCACTCAATGACATTAAGTACAACCATTAAATCACCTTCAACCGAAATATTAACCAAAAATAGAAACGAGGTTAAAGAGAGGGGCCAGGAGGCGAACATATATCATCAATTGAATGAAATGGAGTCTCTGGTAATAGAGGACATGACGAAACGAGGGAACATCCATCAACAATATCAGTACCGCAGCAAATGACAACTACTTCAACAAATTTATTAAGAAGCAGTATTGCCATTATAACCCAGCAAGTTAACACGAGTTCAATATCAACCCCAGTAGTAGCAGCACTGACACCTTCAACGGCAGCACTAACTAAATTATCAAGTGGGATAATTGCTGAAAGTAAATCTACCAATCCAGGGAAGCTCACAACAACAGCGATAACAAAATCTAAAGAATCCACACAAAAAACAAAGAAAAAAAACAACCATCTACAGTTTTAACAGATCTACATATAACGAAGTCGTCAGCTACTGGTGCCAAATAAAAATTTGGAACACCATAAGGCAAATGCAAACAACAGATACCAACTACGATATAAATCTGAAAAACCCATAACAAGAAGCGGCCAAACCAAGATAGATCCAGTCAAACATCAGCAAGTAGACGTGATCAACTATTTGGCTGACGAATTTGATGTTTGGGATCTTACATACCTACTACAAAATTCTGACGCAACCATCTACTATACTGATGCATTCCGAACAATAATAGAGGCCCACCAAAATTATTCTATGAAGGGTCACTAGTGACAATATTCATTAGGAAATATGAAGATGCAAAAGAATGCATTATAGACATCAGCACCTGAGGAGAACAGTTTTACTACTGGGCAATACAAATCCTGGTGATGCTGATTTACAAGCTTCTAAAATTCCAGTGAGTGCAGTAACATCCAAATCCAAAAGGCCATCAATGGAAACTTTTGGTCATGGAAGACCTATGTGGTATTGAAGGATACAAAGGAGAGAAAAGGGATAGTTTCATCCCTCCACAAGACATACAGCCGTTCCTGTACCAATTTTCTGATGTGTAACCTCAGCGCTTCTTATGGCCATCTCATATTACCATTTATTAAGAGATTTCGATTTGGCTTGAAATTTCGACTTGATAATACTATTGATAATCTAATACGATCCTTTGACCACCGTTCTAAATTATAACCACAATTAATCAAATGGCATTCAGTTTTTTAATTGGTCCCCTAAACCTACCTTTTGGTATAAATTATAAATTAAAAATATATGTACAGTATGTACCTTTAACTTAGGAGCTAAAATAGGAAAATTAATGACTGAATTAGTGACTCTAATTACAATTGTGGCTTACACAAAATTTGTAATAAGTTCTACCCAATATGTAGATAACTGGGTTGAATTTCGCATTATGTTTTTTTCTTCTAAGGCGTTTCAGGCATGTTCCCGTCGGCGTTTTGATGCCTCTTTCCAGGTCCCTATCCTCCCGGCCACCTCGGACATTAAAAGACGGGTGAGTAGGCCGATTCCCATTCGTCTATAAATCAGGTACCCCGTATAGCGTGCAAGCACGGAACCGTTGTGACGTCAGAAGAATAGTGCCCAATACAATTAGACGTAGTATCCTGTAGCAGACAGACACTAAATTAATCTGAGTGTGTCCTGGGTCCATTATCACTTATGACAGCCTTCCATACACGTGGCGTGGGGCTGTATTGTCCCAAGACTTGTTGGCTGAACTAAAAAATCACTCTTGAGTGCATACATGTGTTGGGGGAAGAGGTTCTCTTTACTTCACCGTGAATAATTAAATAACCTTCGTTTGAGGGTATAACCGACCTTCGCCTGTCTTATAGGCGCATGCGACCTCGATTCAAAAGACAAGTCAGTCTGGCTACCCATCGTTTACCGATCAACTTCGAGAACATGTAGTATAATTACCGAATGGTTGGAACTCCAGCTGCACCTAGAATATGTCCGTCACTTCCTGGACGGGCTGGCCATGGAGAAAATAAAAGAAAGTGTCATGCTTTAAAAGGAGCAGATGCAAAATAAAGAAGAGGAGATGGAAGAAATGATCCTTCCTCACCCAATGCTAAGAGAGACCTGTGAAGTCAAACCAATGGTGAGGACACCTCCACAGCGCCAAGCACCACAGCCACTACCCCCAACTAGACCCGTGGTCCCTCACATTAAAATTTGGGACGAGGAATTGGAGAGGCAGAGGCAAGAGTGGGTGTCCCCAGCGCCATTTCCAGGCACTCCGCAGAGAAAGGAGGGAAATAGTCATCAAGGTCCCTCAAAGTGAGAATTGGGATGATAAGGCCACTCTATCTGCCTCCGCATTCCCAACAACAACAGTAAATTGGGAGTGTGATTGGAGTCGGCGGTGCATATGTGGTACTCGGCCTGGGAGTTGTAGACATTAACCAGGTGCATATTTGGAGTATTTAAAACAAAAATCCCTTCTCAGGGCTAACCAGACATCTAGAAAAGAGAGACTGATCAATTTGCCAATAATATGAGTGTGTGTGTGTCTTTCCCTTAACAAAACCCTTGTCCCTACATTCATTTGTGTTTTGTTTTTGTGTGAATTAGGAGTAGTGTAACAATAAACACTGAGTCCTTTGCTGATGTAATAGTGTGTGTGTGTGTTTGTGTGTGTGTGTGTGTGTGTGTGTATTTCTTTTCTCCCATACCAAAATCTATGTCCCTAATCTAATTAGTGTTTATTTTGTCTGAAAGCGGAGTTGCGCAAATATAAACACTGACTCCTTTGGAGGTGTAATGGAAGGTAATTATGTGTTTTTGAAATAAAAACCTTCCTTCTCCACTATGTGCTGGTAGAAAGCATAGTGGGTTTTGTTCGTAGTGGTGTGATGATTTGTGTAAAAAAAAAGTATTGAAAAAGCAGTTAGACACTTTTATCTCTTGTAGTGTATAGGTATGTGATGAGTAGTTGGTAGGAGGGGATGTTTTCCTTCAAGTCCGTGCTTGAGAACATAAAGCGTAGCGTTCTTCATTCGCGCTATTCAACACTGAATAAACCAAGATAGCAACAACAACCTAGAGAAGATGCAGAAGTTTCATGAAGTAGTGGACAATTTAGGGATAGTGGAGGAAATATTAGTCAGGATTGTAAGATGGATGTTATAGCCCACACAGAGAGAAAATGGAAATTGATAATTTAAGGAAGGCCAAGGAAAGATTAAGAGAAATTATCAAAGAGGAAAAAGACGAAAAGGAGGACAAAGAGAGAAAAGAACAGGCGAGAACTTACAATGACAAATTGATGAAACAAGAAGAATGCGATAAGTGAAAACAAGAGGAAAAAAGGAGGCGGAGCAGGCGGAGGAGGACAAAGATGAGATAAAGAAGAAGAAGAAGATAATGATGATAATGAAGCAGAAAAAGAAGAAGAAGAAGAAGAAGAAGAAGAAGAAGAAGAAGAAGAAGAAAAATGTTATGCGAATAATGAGATGCTGTTGGAAAAGAAGGGAGAAGAGAAATGAGAAGAGAGCTAAACGACCCTTTTCAGAGCCACTCACATGTCTCGACAAGATGTCTATTCCCTCTTGCCTGATTATTTTTAGTCGTTTGTATAGTTGTTTGTGTGATGGATTTATGTAGATAAATCTAGGTATGTCTATGTATATGTCTATGTCTCTAACCATTTCTCTATGTCTATGTCTCTACTCTGTGTGTTCCTTGTCCCTAGAGTAGCGCGTATTTAGGTCAGACCCCATGCAACACCGTTTCTCATTGCTCCGAACGATTGAGGTCAGCTACGTGCAACATTGTTGCCATTGTTTCCACAGTGTCCAGTACCGTGACGCCACACCTCTTCAATTCCCTTCGTCGCTATACAGGTCCAATACATTTCACCATAGGGCCGGGGTAACTTTTTAACACTGAAGTCCCATTGTTGGTATTTGACCTCATTTTACTAATTATCTATTGAAATCTCGACCTCAGTAACATGTGTATCGCAACCGATAGTCAAATCGGCATGCATCGTTATCCATATATTCATCTCTGAAGTGCATAATCGATTTCCATTGTAGCCTGCAAAGCTCTGAATATGAATGTGTCCATTCATGTAGTAGATTACTTTATCCATATGACTGTCTCCATAGTGATAGCCTCATGTACGTAATCATAGTGTCAACTTGCTAACTATGGAAACCAACAAAAGATTTCACCCCATTATCCTGAGGCCTTGCTAACTTTGGCAACCAGCACACTATTCCAGTCAATTAGCCAGAAGCCTTGCTAACTATGGAAAATAGCCAACGATTCTAGTCAATTAGCCATAGGCCTTTCTAACTATGGAAACCAGCAAACGATTCCAGTCAGTTTGTCCTATGCCTTGCTAACTATGGAAACCAGTAAACGATTCTAGTCAATTAGCCCGAGGCCTTGCTAAGTATGGAAACTATCAGACCATTCCAGACAATTAGTCCGAGGCCTTGCTAACTATGGAAACCAGCAAATAATTCCAGTGAAATAACGCGAGGCCTTGGCATTACGCTGCTTCAACATATGATGTATGTACTAATTGGCAAGGATTAGTGAGACGCAATACAAGTATTCAAATATCTGTCTGGTTGCTTTACTCTAACTATTCAGAGATTAGGATCAAGATTAAATTGTTGACACAATTGTTGATTATTTCATCTTGTCCTTTGTTTACACTCGGAAAATCCGGTTTCCCGGTATTACGTTAGTATGTACAAATATTACATGCTTAGCTTATCAAACATAATAGTGAGAGTTTAGGAAAATGACCCTGGCTTTGTTTTTTTATATTTTTATTTTATTTTATACAAATTGTATAAATACGACGGTAACGAACATAACATAAATATTGTATCTTTATTGTAAGAAATCACCCCATCGTTCATAAATGTATATTGTACCAGAAAGATTGTGCTCTGGATTTTTAACTGATCAGCACGACTGATCTTTTTTTTTTTTTTTTTTTTGGACGAATCGGAACTGAATGCTCTGCAAAAGAAAATGACACCATTTTAAGTAGAATTTCTTAGACTTGTTGTGGACTCAAACTATGAAAAAGTTTAATTGCGTGAGTGCTGTATTCAAACCCATCTACGCACGTTTTCAATTATAAGAATTTTTGGTGTAACATCCAACTATTCATAATGAAAGGCATAAAGACCGTAACATTTAAATTTTAATGTAAAGTTTAAAGTAAAGTAAAGCAGATAACTTTTTAAATTTATGTTTTACATCATGTTCTAGCCTTGTGTTATACATCATGTCCTAAATTTGTGTAATCCATCATGTCCTAATTTGTATTATATATCGTGTCCTACATTTACATAATATTCTGAATTTATGATTTACATCATATCCTAAATATCTGATATATCGTTAGACATATCCTACATTCGGGATATACATCATATCCTACATTCGGGATATACATCATATTCTTCATTCGTGATATAACATCACATCCTACATTTGAGATATATATCATATCCTACATTTGAGATATAACATCATATCCTACATCCTACATTCGTGATATGACATCATATTCTACATTCGTGATATAACATCATATCCTACATTCGTGATATAACATCATATCCTACATTCGGGATATACATCATATCCTACATTTGAGACATATATCATATCCTACATTCGTGATATAACATCATATCCTACATTTTATATATATATATATATATATATATATATATATATATATATATATATATATATATATATATATATATATATATATATCATATCCTACATTTGAGATATATATATCATATCCTACATTTGAGATATATATCATATCTTACATGTGCAGTAACTCTTATTTGCAGATGATAGGAAGAAATTCATTCCGGAGTGAAAGGAAACATTCTAAAATTTTGTTCAATATTGCGTATTATAAATATACTGTAAATTAAGTTTGTTTTGCACGGACGATGCAGATAAATAAATATATTTTGGAGGGGAACAAATTGGATGGCAAACAGACGCAGAGTGGAGTTACCAAAATTTACACAGAACGGGGTTGCCAAAATTTACACACAGTGAGGGCACCAAAATTTACACAGTGAGGGTTATCAGAAATTACACAGGGCGGGATTACCAATATATACTCAGAGTGTGGTCACCAAAATTTACATAGATTGAGGTTGACTTCCCGGCTCTGAAAATGGTAATTTTCATGAACATTACGGTGAAAAAAGAAGTCCTAATGTAAAATGGCTATCTGCTCTGCGTTGGCGGAGGAAGAATTCCTAATGTACCAAGGCCATCCGCTGCAATAGCGGAAGAAAATTTCCTAATGTAAAATGGCCATCCACTGCTTTGGCAGGAGAGGATTTCCTAATGTATCAAGGCCTCTGAATTCAGATCCGAAATTATGAAGTGTTCCAAATGTTCTTTTACTGTAGGCTGTTAGCTCAAACAACGAGGATAGATTCTCCGATTCCAGGTACAAGAATGATTCGGATTTTGACTCATGACATTTATATCAGAATATGCTTACATGTGTATAATTACTCATGTAATAATACCAAAATTAATTTTATGATGGTACATACAAAAGGGGGACTATATGCGGGATTAATGCACCATATAAAAGCTCTAACCAAAACAACACATCCTATTTTTCGTGGTCACAATTTACAATACAGGAGGGCCGTCTGAGAATCAATGCGTACGAGATTTATTTTAAAAGAGCAATTCTTTTAGGAAATAAGAATTAAGAATGACGAAGAAGTGGAAAAATTCAGCGGAAACAGGCCATAATACATAACAAAAAAATTATAGCGCTGTTCTTCAGTGTTTAAATTTTATTGCTATTAATTAAATATTGTATCTCTGCTTTAAATACTTGAATTGCAAACAGTTTATGTGAGTTCAATTTGTTGCACTGAAAACATATAAGCTTGTTTTTAAATTGCAATTTGACAGATGCACAAAACTGATAGCGTGTTTGTTCTGAGCAGGCGGAAAGAACGAGTTTGATACGGGGTATGGACACGGGTGCGATTTTTATATTTACTGCATATACCCCTTCTCGCTTGCGATATATAATTATTTGTAGCTTTACTTTATGAATGCAGTTCAATACGAATTGGGATTTATTAAAATTAGATTCACTCCGTCTAAAAATATCTGCGCGGACGACAGAAAAACCTAAGTAGTTTGAATACGGGTGGTACAGAAACGGAAATATCTTTATTAAACACCAGATCAGACATGTTAGATTAAACCGGTATGTAATAATTTGTAAGACATCCTCAGAAAAGAGAAAGGAGTTGTTTCGTATGACTGATGACCTTGTTGAACTGGATGTGTTTATATAGTAAGACATTTTGTTTCAGGATTTTGCACACACAAAAAAACCCCGCAAAACAGCAAACCATTTTACAGATGAAACAATAATTTGCATCCCAAAACTTTAAATATTTGTGTCATGTCTTTTTTAACAAAGTCGTCGATCAATACGTTGCTGTGGTGAACTATTTCAGACTTGATTTGATCGTTCTGTTCCTCATATCTTCTAATATAATTTTTCCAACTATCGTTGACCTTTAGACGGTTGAACAAGAATTTAAGTTTCAGCATATTACACACGTTACTGAGACTGCTTTAAGGAGCAAGACGATGTAACCATCTAAACTTGCCAGAACCCCATTGCACACGAAGTAACTATCCCTTCATCATGAAGATGTGTTAATCGCAGACTTTCTCTCCAGCTACATATACAAAATTTTAAATCGGCAGATTCTAACTAATATTTGCAATTAAGCATTCATTGTCAACGAGGCACGCACTCATCATACGCTGTTTGTTCTGTCGCCGGGCTAGCACCATTTCTATCACTTTGGTGCGTGATCTGGGGGAAGTTTTCTAACTTAAGTATGCCTTGAGATGACACCGATACTGCAGAAGAATGAGTCATTTTCTTAACAATTATCATTGTCTGTTTAGTCTCCATGGAAAAGAAGCGTTCTTCTGGTGGTTCTTTTAAAGTTATCGTCGAAGTTAGCAATTGTCGCCCTCAGTTTAGATTTACATTCAGGATTTATGCGTTCTCCACTTTATTCTTTAGTGATTGAAAATTCAATATTAAATGTGCGATAATTTGTTTCAAACGGAAAGGCGATAGCGAAAGTCGATCCAATTTGATTGATAGATGATACAGTGATAGTGGTCCGCTGTGTACTGAGAACACAGCCCGCTTCTGTCAAGATACACACAAAAATATTTAATCAATATCACCCAGGAGTCATTATAACTGTTGACTGGGCATCATTTGTTTTTTTTAAAGTCCATTTGAGTAGGAAGGCCATTCATTACAACTGTTTAGCTAGTACAAAGTAAGGTACATAAATGATTCAATAAAACAAATCAAATGCCCCACTCGTAATTTCGACATTTTCCCATCGTTTATGTATATATATATATATATATATATATATATATATATATATATATATATATATATATATATATATATATATACATACATATACACAAGCACAAAAGGTTTTTAATATAAATTTGCTTTCACGTTTAGACACCAACCAATTCCAGACCTATTGCTTAAATATGAAACTGCAGACATGTATTACGCGTGCTTGAGAGACAGAAATATATTTCAAAGTTATTTCTAAAAATAAGATCGATAGGAATTATAGGGTAATAATGTTTGAGGTTGCTTCATAGTACCATAATCATTGAGGGGAGTGTGTGCGTGTGTGTGTGTCTCTCTCTCTCTCTCTGTGCAAACAAATTTAACTCATTTCATGAAAGTTGGCATGAATGGTCCTTATTGTTAAATGTCTGGCAACAAATAAATAAATTTAAAACATGCAATGCACATACAAATGTTTTGACAATATATATATATATATATATATATATATATATATATATATATATATATATATATACAAAACAATTGTTGCAGTCATTTGCAATTACAGTTCTATGAGGTTAGCATCTCCTAACAGAATATTTAAGAACCATGTCACGTCTGCAAATCGATATGTGATTCCTGAAGACTGTTACAGTTATGTTCTATTTCCCTGATATTGTTACGGTATTCAAATTTGCTATTTATATTGGACTTCGGAGACCGTCCGTGTTTCTCTTAATGAAACTAACGTCCCCAGACACAGGCACCAGTAATTGAAACACCAGCGAGAAATTTTCCTTCTCTTCTATACAGAGCACTTGCTGTCCGTTTCCTCTGATTGGTATCTTTCAGTCTCCAAAGACCTTATGAAGAAAATACGAGCCTTTATGGCACACACTTGATCGCGTGTATGATCAGACTATTCAATTCGTAGCACGTTCAATGTAAAATAGTTTTGAAGCATTGTTCCCGCTTTAGAGTTCTTAATTCTCAGTACGGGCACGTTAGGGTGACAACGTTGAACCGAAGCTCATTGTAAATACTTCAAGTTCATTTTTTCTAACAAGCATGTAATTCTGTAAATTGCCAAACACCGTCTTTGAATAGCTTTGCCACAGACGTGTTTGATTTGTTATCAAGTCAGTATTCCTATACCATATGAAGTCTGAAGTTCCATGACGACAGAAACAGCTTTTTCTATCACCTCTCTGACTCGTGCCTTAAATATCTAAGTTCATATTCATGGGTAAATATCCAAATATACGTAGCTTCCAAATGATGGGTTTATGTTATTTGTGAAAATTTGGTTCATTTAAGGTATTAAGCTTTGCTTCTTTACGTTGATGAATTCGTTTGGTCATAAAAATTAGAAAGCATGTTTTACAGAGAAGCAGAAAGAGATGTAACTGTGTTGTTTCAGTTTATTGATGGCATTTATGTGCGTGGTGAGTGGTATAGTATATATAACAGGTAGGTGTATATTTATGTATAAAGTAGGTATGTATTTATGTATATCAGTCGGACAATATTTATTTATAACCCTTAATTTCAGGTGTGCACAATAATGTCTATATGGTGCGAATCAAAAGTAATTTTTACAAATATTTAAAATAAGGACTTGCAAAACCATTCAAATGAATTAAAATGTTACAATAATAAACAAATCCAAATAAATGTAAATATCCAGTTTGCAAATTTAAGATAAAACTTAGAAACTAACTGATTAAATCTTACTTCTTTGACAGAATAATTCCGAACTATTTAGCTATTCTCATCTTTAAGTTAGAACCGTATTTAGTATGAAATTAGAATATATTGAATGGCTATGGTAATTACGCATTTCATTTCAATACAAATAAATAAATGAACATATTTAATTTAAACATTTTCCGTTGAGGAATATTTAGAAAAATTATTTTACTGATGTCGTAACATAAAATTCTTTCCTAAAAATTAGATCCAACTTGCTTCTTGTGTCCCCGAGTATTCAATTGTTCATTACAATAACATCTCTTATCAATATGGTAAAGATTTCAACCTATTTCAATATCTTCTTTGGGATATTAAGATTTTATCTTAGTATTTATTATAACTATTAAATCTGAACGAGATGGCATGCAAATAGTATGTCGAATTTTGTTATGTTTCATCACACCTTTAAGAGCGAAACCAATTTTCTTCCTTCAAAACTTTTCTCGGTTTAGCGTTTTCTTTAATTTTATAATGAACTAATTTATGCACACTGTGATTAATTAATTATAAACCATACAGTCTTCTCATTCTGCAACTTGTAAGTTAAGGAAAATTATGAAATAAGATATGTTACATAAGAAATGCTCTTAAGTAATCCCAATTTACTTCTTTCTGTCATCATATCAGTAGATTTTATTAATACAGCGTTCACTTTAGGTAGTAGAAGTTTTCTTTCATTAACCTCTTCGCTTCGACACAATACATCACCCCATCTTCGTTAGCCAAGAGTGGTCGATTTGTATGTAGTAATATAGGGTAGAGTGTCAAAGTGACAGTTATATGATCAGCTTGTCATTATCATTTTTTACATTTAAAAGAAAATGGTTGATAGTGTTTAAGCCGGGTTATTCCTTTTTTACCATTATGACAGGTGTTATAGCATTCGTTGTTCTTGCTTTCTGCGAAATTTGATCTTTCAAGAACAAACTCCATTTTTAGTCATACCATGCTCGTCAAATGACCTGACGTTTAATAACAGCTGCTGAAACATCTTATCGAAACGAAATGCAATACATTTTGAAGATTGGCTTGAAAAGCCTGCCATATGACATATTCGGCAAAAGTGTTGGAGTGCAGGAAGGTATGTGCTGTTGCATTGTTTTAACTTAGAAATGGACGTTTTTGATCGGGAGTTTTTAAGGTTTTAAATTTTTCGAAAATCACAGGGATGGGTGACCTATTGTTGTTATAATTATGGGCTAAGGCTTTGATATAGATAAACTTCACATACAATGACCTAGAAAACTGGAAAGCAAAAGTAGTCCGTAAAATATATGAATGAGTGGAAAAAATTCCAGATCAGTATCAGGTGACCGCTTGCATCCAATCACATTGTAGAAAATGTGGTCAATTAATACAAATTGGAACTATATATATATATATATATATATATATATATATATATATATATATATATATATATATATATATATATATATATATATATACACTTTGACTTTGGAGATCTATGCCACGAACAATTTTGTATGGCGGTACACATTAGGGACAAACATTAAATTTAATATTCTGAAAATGGGGCCTGACTATTTTTTTTCTGCTTTATAGCAAAATAACGCCATCTTATACCCATTATACTATCCTAAGAAATAAAAATAATCTTACGATAAAAGAATATAAAATCTCAGCTGATAAAAAATTCTGTGGGCCCCCATCGAAAATTAAATGGTCAGTACCTTATCGTGAAAGAATTGGCTATGTTCATGTTAATGATTGTATTAGCTCTAATCTTGAAACCATCATTAAAAGAGTTCAGATACAATTATATTTGTGATATTAAATATTAATTTGTGATAAATAAGATTGCTTTGGAAAATAAATAAAATGGTGATAATTTTTCATATTATTTTGTCATGAAAAATGAAAAGGTTGCTCGATAATTTCCGTACATTCCTTACTGACGCAAACTACCGAAGTACTGGTACAGTAAAAACAAGTACCATGGTAAGTACCAGCCGAAAAAAAATACCGTGCTAAACCGGTATACCAGTAATGCTTCGCATCTAGTTTATATTATGTCGCGATATGACAATATGAAACGAAAAGAATATATTACGTATAAGTGTTTACTTTTACTTTAGTTGCTTGCGATTTATTCAAAATAAATATATATTTACCGCATGCTTGTTTACGTATGCTTTATCATCCAAAGGCAAGCCCGAGGAATACTTTTACAATTCTGGGAAATTTGTTCTGTGTAATCGTATCTAATGTGACGATTACATTATGAATCAAATGCTAGATTACGGCTCTCTACAAAAGGCGAATCTGTTCTATACTTACTTTCAAATTTCATGCTTGAATAAGAAAGAGTTTAAAGATAAAAGTTGGACTGGTATAAGGCGCCCGATACGTCGACAATCTTAACGCTGTTATAATTGCATTTAAAATTGTTTATACCAACGGAAGATCATTCCAGATAAACTACCCTCACTACTTCATATGAATATTGCAGAACGATAGCTAATTTAAAATTGGCTCAAATATTTGTGATTGGATGTCAGAACTACCATATGCGTGAGTAATGTTTGAAGTCTATTTCGTGACGAAAGCCATCCAAGCAACATAATGCAAATCTATCGAAACAGTCTGCCAGACAGTATCTTGATTGTTATAACATGTTAAGTGGAAAACAAATAGAAAACATGGAAATTAGAAATAAAGAATTAATTAAAATCTATTCAATCGATATGATTACCTGGATAGATTGAGTAAGGTACACAGAATTGGTTTTACCTGTTATAGGTATGATATATAGTTATTGACAACAGGAACAACTATCCAATCGGATTGAATGAAACGTAAATATTCGTCTATCTGTTGTGTTAATGCTGATTATATCTGTAGCCTCAAATTTTAAGCTCAAATATGATTCATGTCACTTTTTAATGCATCCAATATCTTTGCGATCTACCTAAGGGATTCATGAGTGGAAGCAAATATTGGTTAATAAAAATGCCAATATAAATGACAAATGATCGGTTCCATCTTAATGACTTCTACGTTTTCCTCCTCGCCTATGTTTTTAATGTAACGCTGGATGAGACTGACATTCTTGAGGCATTGATTGGAATAAATGAAAAAAAAGAAAAGTTAGGACTGCGCTAATTTAGGGCGACACAAGCTTCGTATTTTCTTTCCGAGAGTCGATTAGTATACTATACCGTTGTTGCACACTAGCAACGGTTGAGGATTCAGAGACATCTGGTAATTTCTGCAATTTTCAAAATCAAGTGAAGGTTTTTCCAACACATACTGAATTAATAGCGTTTCACTTCTACTGTTATAAAGCCTTTGTATATATTATTATTATTATTATCAATACATGTTAGGAATAATATAACCATAGTGCATTTGATAACAATTTGAATATTGCAGTTCTGTTGTTATATTCCATAAAGATCATCACACACACACACTCATATATATATATATATATATATATATATATATATATATATATATATATATATATATATATATATATATATATATATATATATATAATAAAGTCAAAGGTAACTACAACAAAGGTGTTCTAATCTAACATTATATAAGATACCGGTCGACGTGAGTTTTCGTTAAGAACTATTTCCCTCTCTGCTTTATTTTTGTATAAATAAATCATTTTCCATATTAGATGTGTCAAGTGTTTCCAAAAATGAAGTTGACCTTGCGTCAAAAAGTGAAATTCTCAAAACAAATAGGGGAAAAATCCCTAAAACATACAAACGAGAGGTTTCGAGTAAATTTAAGAACCTTGGAATGAGTCTACCAATATCAAAAGCCAGTTTGTTCCATATTCTTTTGCTATTTTGTGGGTCATAATATAAATCGCAAATATTTCGAAATATTACGCCAGGACGAAACACCCCAAGCCCCAAAATTTAACCTTGCTAAAATAGTCTGAAACAACTATTTTTTTATTTTGTCTTCTTTATGCTATTATCTTTCATTGATGGGGTTTATTTCTGAGAACACTGAAAGGTGGTTTGACAGTGGTACGATTCAATCCTGAGAACACTAGTAGATGATTCTACAGTTTATATTGTTACAATGTAATTATCAAACAACTTAAAGGAAGGACAACGGGATCGCATATCTACTTTTTGTATTCGGCAATTATTGGCTAGTTCAACCATTTCGTTTCATCTAACAAGTATAAAATAGCTCTAAAGTGAAACTCATACACTGAGAATAAAATCAATATTAACTAGCTTTCGTTTTAGCAAAACATACTCAGAATCCACAGTGTGTGACAGAGTGACTATGATGGAGATTATTCCTTCTGGCTAGCGTGAAGATGACCATAAAGGCTTTTAGTGAATGGTCCATCATTCTACTGAAAAACGTCACGGCGAGTGGTCAGTCATTGTCCCAAAAGCCTAGTCCACCGCTGTGCCGAAAACATGTATGGTGAGTGCACTATATGAAATTCATCGCACGGATCTGAATGAAAGTAAATAGAGATCCGAGCGCTAACGGACAGCAGAAACAATAAAGCATGTGGCATATCATAACAATAGCTACCCTTGCATCTAATAAAACAGCAAGGATTAGCAAAGGTAAAATGAATCAAAAACTGTGTCCATAAAAATAGATATTTGTTTTCTTTTTAATGGGCATTATCCACGTTGAATTACAAATCCAAACCAAATAAGGTGTCACCATGACAAAAATATAACGTCTGCTTAGAAATGTTTTTTTTTTCCTGTTGATACGCCTCGTGGTATTTTTTCACTCTACCTGCTCCTTGGTAGTTTTCCTCAGTAAGCAATCTACGGAAATTCCCAAATAAGCATGTTATAAATATAATGATATTAGCATTGTTTCCATATTTCTTGATAATAAGAAATTCAAATAATCATTAAATAAATAAATATAAAAATTCAAATGCATTTGTTTCCATAACGGTAATATTTGTCACAAATTAAATTTAAATATTACAAATATAATTATATTTGCTATCCTTTAATCACGTGCTTTCATATATGTAGCCGAGCTGGCCAAATGAAATATTCTGAGAGATAGTCGGGCCAAATGCAATGTATGGATTTTATAATAAACGTCATTTGTTATGTTGTACTAGCGTATTTTAATGTGCCAACAACATTTATTCCTTAGTAACAATGCACATCATATTATGATTTGCAGGCCAGCAGTTGTTTAAATGTGGTTTGAATATTTGTCGAGTAAGTTTGTTTTATGCTTGCCTGCCCTTTTGTCCGATAAATATATTCCCCACGTATTGGCACCCCACACCGAGTTTCCATTCCTTGTATATCAGAAGTGTGTATTGTATGGTTCAGTGTCAAGTATCAGCTACTGTATGAGCATAACCATCCACTTTATTTAAAGATTTTAGATTACATCTTATGTAATGTTTAATACATGCATAGCAATTCATGTACTACAGGTGTACTGATCATTTAACTTTCTGTGGTTGGGTACGTTTCTCGTCTGAGCCGATATATCTTGTTTACGTTTATCTCTAGATGATTGAGTTTTTCAGATAATATAATGCGTATAATATGCTTTTATTTTGCGATAAACCACAATAATACATCTTTCATGGTATTCATAGACGGAAATTGCAAAAACTTGACAGGCTTTTCCCAGAATATTATATTGATGGTCTCAGGTATTATCGTGGCGTTCCGTGTTACGTATCGGGATATTTTCAAAATTACTGCTGTAGAGCATGGCACGTGTCGGTGTATGCAGAGATCCACCGAGGTCGACCGCAGTACAATATTTTCCATGATAACCAGCTGTACAAAATGCATAGCCTGACACTGATGTTCGGTACTCACTCCATTCTAGCCTTGTTTTGGACCAAATGCATTGCCTGTCACTCCATTCTGGCATCATTTTGGATCAAATGTATAGCCTGACACACCATTCTGGTCTCTTTTGGGACCAAATGTATAGCTTGTTCACTCATGGTAGGTGCTCATTCCACTGAAGTCTCGTTTTGGACCAAATGCATAGCCTGACACTCTATTCTAGCCTCGCTGTGGACCAGATGCTTAGCCTCACACTCGGTTGTTGTACTTGATCCATTGTAGCCTTGTTTTGGACCAAATACGTAGCCTAAAGCTCATGTCATTCATTTGTTACTTTCCAGTTTTGTCTTAATACATCAATAATATAATGCCTGATCTTTGTTCGTGAAACTATCACTTTATCACTTGTAAAATCTATGCTATTGAAATCAACATAGCAAAAAATTCATTAGATTGACGGAAACGACCCACTGCATTGAGTTTGAAGCATGCCAGCCAAACCCGAGAGAGGTCTGCTTGCCGCAAAATCTTCTCTCCACCTAGACGGTTACAAATGACTGGGATAGGGAACGTAAGAATACTGCACGAGCCAGAAAAACAGAACAAGTTGCTAAAAGATGGACAGATACAGTTTGGAGATTGTACGACTGAAAATTTTCGATGGACAACATCGGGTCTAATCACCTTGCCATGAAAACATCACCTTTACTCAGGACATCTCCTCCACACACTACCGCAATACGAAGCGACGACGATGACGGGAATGGAGTGGGACTGATGTTGAGCAAGAAGCTAAACAATGCGTATTAGAGTGGGACTCAGGCAGTGAGGGGATTTTGACAGCACGCTTTCAGCCAGAATTCAAAAAGATAACCATTGAAATGCTTCAACGAACAATACATATCGAGAAGACAAGGTTGACTTTTATGAGCAAAACCGAAAGTGCTTTTGACAGAGTACCAAAGATGGATGTAATACTTATGATATATGAAATGGATGCAAAAGTCGGCGGCGGAATAATCATACTGTAACTCATCATGGCTAAAGAGGGTCTATGAGTGATGAATGTCAACTGCAAACTCATTGCTGACTTATGTAGACTGAATGACCGTATGATTAACGGGACAGATTTTCCCAATCGTAGGCTCGACAAAGTTACCAGGAACGGAGAATCAGATCGACCAACTTGCCATCTCTTACAGACGCAATAGGACTCTGATGGATGTGAGAGACTCTAAAGACTCAGATGCTGATGCAGGCTATGCGCCGCTGATGGTAAAACTTAATACAAGAATCATCAGTTTAAAAAACTGGGCAGCAGAAAACACCCTTAATATGAAACATCCAGGCTCATGACTGTTCAGAAACAACAGATGTTCACTATTTTCTTCACCAACAGATTCCGTGGTCTTGTTGGTAGTGCTGATGGTTCCATAGAGAAGATGTGGGAACGAGGTATATTAAAGTCGACGTGCTGTCAAAATATGCAGTCAAGAAGATTTAAGACAGAGAAAGTCAAGAAAATCGAGAGGCAAGATAAGTAGAAGATTACCATAGATGACTCATGTCAGACAATATTGAGGAACGCAGCTAGAGTTGGATTAGCCATACCCTGCAAAGAGACAATGCCAATATCGCTCACCATGCCCTTGTTTGAAACACTCGAGGCAAACGTAGAAGGGGACGACAAGTCATAACATGGCGAAGAAACTTGGACACCTAACAAAGGGCTATAAATATGTCCCAGAGGGAGGCAAATAAGAAAGCCCATGGCCGTGACAAATGGAGAGCCGCAGTGATCATCTTATGTTCCAGTGGAAACAAAGTGGAAGGATGATGATGATGATGATGATGATGATGATGATGATGATGATGATGATGATGACGACGACGACGACGACGACAACGTAGATGATGATGACGACGATGTCATTGATGACGACGACGCGGAAATGGTCACACTTCTATATGTTTGTTTCTTAAAGAATTATTTATTATATCTTTCAAATAAAAGCAATGAAGCTTCTCTTGTGCTTTCAAAACAGCACAGCAAACATGCCGTAGGAATTAAATCGATATTGATTTGATCATTATAACAAAAGGAATTTGTGAGAGATTTAGATTTCGGGTAGACTGTAATATCATACAAGGCGAAATTCCTGACCACCGAACAGTAAAAGAAACAAAAGGCAGACGATTTAAACATCATTCCATGGTAATATGTAGTCCATTGGAACTGCGGCTATGTTTCAAAATCGCGTTGTACTTGTACCACAAGCAAGAGACGGAAGCTTGATTCTATTCTTGCTTACAGTTTATAGCTTTAGTAGAATTAGTTTGATTGGAATGGGTTCAGCCACTACAGGTTTGTAGCGTCATCTAAACTGAGGAACAAAAATTATCACAAAAATTAAATTATTGGGCAAATGTAATAAATAGGGCAGGTTAGAAGGTTATCCTCTTCAACGAGAAGACGAATTGCTTAATCTTCAATATAGTCATTGATGAAGTCAGTCAATCAGTTAGCGAGTTAATAAGGCAGACGTCGAGAAAATTGATTTGGTGTCAGACCTTTCAGTAAAAGCCTACATATACAGAACGAATCAACCAATCATTCAGTGAATCAGTCACATGTCAGTCAATCCTTGACTCAAACAATGTGCAAATAAATCAGTTAGCTTCACTAAAGATACAATTTCGTTATCCCGACAGAATTGTTGAAATATCGTGACCATTTTATGTTATCAAAGAAATCATTTTAGCGATTGGTATTGATATCCAAAACATCAAATAAAGAGTTTTAAAAAATAGTTCAGATTGTTCAGATAAACAGCGTGGATAAAATATTTTTACTACTTTGTGAAGAGAAAGTAAATATCTTAATGTAAAGTCTTGGTCCAATATCATACCTCTGTGCCATGGAAAATAAACTCTTATAAATGATTCATAATGGATGATACTTAATCAATGCATAATGTGCAATAAACATTGACATATATTTAGATTCAACCATACTAAATCCAAACAAAACAAATACAATGACACAAACACGAGTTCCCTTTTTCGTACACAAAGAAACAAAAATGAGTTCCCTTTCTCGTAACTAATGACACCAAAATGATTCCCTTTCTCGTACACAAATGCTTATTTTCGCGGCTAGATTTGGTAGAAATTGTGAGAATCATTCGGTGTCAACGAGTTAGGAATCTATTGCCATAGGTTATTAAGACTCATCTGTATAGTTAATGAGAACAAATGCCAAGGTTCCTCTCTACAGTTAAGGAAAACAATTTCCAAGGTTCCTCTCTACAGTTAATGGAAACAAATTCCAAAGTTCCTCTGAACAGTTAAGGAGAACACATTTGAAGGATTTCCTGACTGAGTATCCTGGCAATTAGGACGGCATTGCATATCTTAGGAACTTTTGTTCTCATTATTTTGATGCATGCTTGTTGGGTATACTTTGGATTATAGAGCGTAAAGCTTGGCTTCACTTCATCGTTTGCACTTCTGAAAATTTCCTGCGTCATTTTTATTTCTGCACTTCAGAGGTAAGTTTGGAAAAAAATACAAAAAAAAAAATATACTGGCCGATAACTGTTTAAATTTTGTTTAAAATACTTTATAACATATTTATTGCATTTTCAGACATTTGTATTGTCTACCCTGGTAATATATTTCATACTTTAATAGCTGCTAAAGTTAGTTTAATTTGGACTAGTTTTATTCTTCAAGTACATAAGATCAGTCACTTGTATCAGCTCTCTGATTTGGGCAGCCCGTTGTTTTCCTAATACTACATATACAAAAATTCAGTCACCATATACGATTTTAAAATAGGGGTGTGCAAGCATTTTCGCCATTATGCCTGTTGCAAATGCACACAACTTCACCTTATAAGAGACTCAGTTTCAGAAGAACGTAATAACTGTAAAGCGTAACCTAGGTCATTTTGATAAACTAAAAGGTATCACTATCGCTTTGTTGTTGGTTTTCTATGCGCTTTCTTTATATTGTATGCTAATTTGGAGTACAACATATAATGGAGTCAAACTGCTTACAAATGAGTAGGCTTTTAAGGTCAAATGAATTAGCGTTGAATCAATGTTTTTTTTTTCCTCGCAAGGATGAATTTAGGTGTGATATGTCCTTAAATGGATGAATCTAGATGATTTGTCCTTTTACGGATGAGTCTATCTGATATGTCCTTAAGTGGATGAATCTAGGTGATTTGTCCTTTTACGGATGAGTTTATCTGGTATGTCCTTAAATGGATGAATCTAGGTGATTTGTCCTTTTACGGACGAGTCTATCTGATATGTCCTTAAATGGATGAATCTAGGTGGTATGTACTCATGTGGATAAATCTAGGTGATATGTCATAATATGTATGAAACTTGGTGGAATGTCCTGATATGGATACATTTAGGTGATATGTCATAATATGGATGAATCTTGGTGGTATGTCCTTATCAAGATGAATCTTGGTGGTATGTCTTTATCGAGATGAATCTAGGTGGTATGTCTTTATCAAGATGAACCTTGGTGGTATGTCTTTATCAAGATGAATCTAGGAGATATGTCCTTATCAAGATGAATCTAGGTGGTATGTCCTTATCAAGATGAATCTTGGTGGTATGTCCTTATCAAGATGAATCTTGGTGGTATATCTTTATCAAGATGAATCTAGGTGGTATGTCTTTATCAAGATGAACCTTGGTGGTATGTCTTTATCAAGATGAATCTAGGTGGTATGTCCTTATCAAGATGAATCTTGGTGGTATGTCCTTATCAAGATGAATCTAGGTGGTATGTCCTTATCAAGATGAATCTTGGTGGTATATCCTTATCAAGATGAATCTAGGTGGTATGTCCTTATCAAGATGAATCTAGGTGGTATGTCCTTATCAAGATGAATCTTGCTGGTATGTCCTTATCAAGATGAATCTAAGTGGTATGTCCTTATCAAGATGAATCTAAGTGGTATGTCCTTATCAAGATGAATCTTGGTGGTATGTCTTTATCAAGATGAATCTTGGTGGTATGTCCTTATCAAGATTAATCTAGGTGGTAAGGCAAATCTCTGTTAATGGTATGATTCCATAAGGCAGGTCTCTATTAACGTAATTGTGTTACAGAAGGCAAGTATCTTTGAATACTATTATATTGCGCATGTTATGTGCTTGAATCTTTCCTCTGGCTTTGTCTGTAACTCTTTATATTTCCAGTAACTATTTCGGATGTTGAAAATAATTTCATAATCTATACATTTTTTCCGGTTTGATTGTTTATAGATGAATATTATATTCCATTGATATTGTCTCTTGTGGTTAGTTCAGTGTAAACATAATTTAATAAGATATAATAAGATACAGTATAGGTAATACAATTACTATGTAATATGGCAATATGATATCTATATATCTGTCTATCTATCTATCTATCGATCGATCGATCGATTGATCTATCTATCTATCTATCTATCTATCTATCTATATATATATATATAAATATATATATATATATATATATATATATATATATATATATATATATATATATATATATATATATATATATATATATATATATATATATGTATATATCTATCTATCTATTTATCTATCTATATATCCATCTATCTATCTATCTATCTATCTGTCTATCACATACACGTACATGCAAAGCGACAGGATTGGAAACAACTCGTCCCGTGTGCAAATTGCTCTAGTTTATAAACCCAATGAATCTATTACTGGGCATGGATGCAAGAGTTGAGGGTTAAAGGTCAAGATTGGTGAGATATGTATAGGTCTTGTCAGTAATGTGTTAACTGTACCATAAAGGAATAAAACATAATCATATATTTATTAATTGCTTGTATTAATTACGCAACTTTACATTTGCTTTTTGAAACGTTCACTGCCGTATAAAATTGTACCATAATCTTAATTTTAATTACCCATAATCTCTAATTATATCATTTCTTCCTATGTTAAATAATCAGCAGTTCAGTTAGAATTGAGCCGACTGAATCTGTTTTGGTCCTAATCGGCCTGATAGCACAGAAGCTAGGCTCTTACCGGATAATAAATAACTGGGAGCCGAACGTTTACGCTCGGTGATTTATATTTGCTAGTGAGCATAGAAAAACTGATTCTCGTGGACGGCGGCAGATTGTTCAGTGAGTTGATAGTTGTTGGCATAGAAGATTTATTCAACATGAAGTTTCTCCCTCAATACTGAATTATATTATTCGAGTTTCTCAGGTTATATGACACTGTATAAGGTGAACATGGTCGAAATAAGTCAGTTATATAATCCGAAGACTGCTTGTTGTTAATTTATAAAAACGACAGTTTGTTGTTTCGACTTTCTGTGAGACTTAGTCATTCAGTTTAAAACTAAAGTGCTTGCAGCATTTGGTTCTTCGCAAATTAATCTGGCAACTTCAACTTTACATTTTGAAGTATTTCGGAACGAATTAGTACAAGAGGATCGTATTTCAGCTACATATTCCAGAATTGAGCAAATAAATATAGGTTCAATACAATTACTTAGGTTATTTTTTGATGATGCAATGTTCAAACTTCTTCTGTTGCCCAATACACATAGATGCAGAATGTATGATATAATCAGTATGGTCGCTCCAAAAACTATTTAGCGATAAAGTAATTCCCAGACGTCGAAGTTTCCACTAGAAGAGTTAAGACAAATAAGTATTCAAATTCCTTGTTTGCTGAAACGAACGCACTTTGTTTTCGATGAATTAAAATTAGCAAGATGGGATTCGCCCAGTCCGATAATGTTGAAGGTCATCGGTTAATACGCCCAGTCCAATAATGATGAAGATCATCGGTTAATACGTCCAGTCCGATAATGTTGAATATCATCGGTTAATATGCCCAGTCCAATAATGTTGAATATCATCGGTTAATATTCCCAGTCCGATAATGTTGAAGATGATCGGTTAATATTCCCAGTCCGATAATGTTGAAGATCATCGGTTAATATGCCCAGTCTGATAATTTTGAAAATTATCGGTTAATACGCATTGAATTACAAATAGGATCTGGCGATTTGAGATACATCAAGAAGAGGGATTGTCTGCAAATGCTATAGTTGGTGATGTTAAACGTTTAGACTGTGTCATTAATGTATTTAGGGACAAGGAAAGGGCCCAGAGTAGTTAAGGGGGGCACTTTACGGACAATGGGAATTAGCATTACAGACCCCCCTGGGTTAGATTACGGACAATGGAAATTTAACATGGCGAAAAATCGTGGGTCAGATTACGGACAAGGGGAATTAACATGGCGATAAATCGTGGGTCACTCTACGGACAAGGGGAATTTAACATGGCGATGAATCGTGGGTCACTCTACGGACAAGGGGAATTTAACATGGCGATAAATCGTGGGTCACTCTACGGACAAGGGGAATTTAACATGGGAATAGTTTGGGCTTGTTTAGGGACAAGGGGAATGGAACATGGGATTTTTTTTAAAAATTTTTTTTAAAAAAGGGGTAGGCAATTCAAAGACTATCTCTTTTCGAGAAATATGGCTGGCCCTGAAAAGGGCCTTTGGGTTTTCTTCTTCTTCTAATTTCTTCTTTTCCTCCACCAAGTTCTTATTTTATCTCCTACACTCTTCTTCTCTTTCTTTTTTTTCTTCTCCTCCTCTTCTTTCTTCTTCTCTTCCTCCTCTTCTTTCTTCCTCTTTTCATTTTCTTCTTCTTTTTCAATTTTTTCGTTCCAATTGCGTATTCTTATTCTTTCCTCTTCATCCTCCTTCTCCTCCTTAATCTCTTTCATGACACCACTAATCTTGTCCTTTGCTTTCCTTAAGTTATTAATTTCCATCTTCACACGATGGGGACTATAGGAATAATGGTCTTCAACCAGTCTTAATAGCATCTGTTCCATTATTCCTAAGTTGTCTAAAACGTCTTGCAAGGTTTGTATTTTGTCGATTTGGTTTGACGCCATCTTCTTTTTATTCTTTGCAGAATGGTTTGAACGACGAACACTGTGGGTTATTATAGTGAAAGCGCGGACGTGATGGAAAACATCCCCCTAAAAAACATAAAATGGATCTTACCTAGATCATGACCCAACAACGCGCGAACGTGAAGGAAAACATCCCCACTTTTCTCATTTCATATAATATAACCCTAACTATACTCTCCACATACGCTAAGAAACAATAAAGAAACCCATAATCTACTATTCACACAAACTTACTTTATTAGTTACTAACACAAACACACAATCACATACACTTCCACTATTAATAAAGAGTTAGTGTTTATTTTCACACTACTCTACCTACACACATTGGCAAATCGATCGTTATTTCTTTTCTAGAGTATTGGGTAGCCCTGAAAAGGGCTGTTTTGTTTGGAACTTCATGGACACCTGGTTAATGGTGGCACCTTCCAGGCCTGGCGCCACATACACATCTTATCCCCCAGTTACTTTTTACCTTTTGGGGGGAGAGAGCAGAGGCAGGATATGTCGCTTCAGAATCCCAATTTTCGCTCTCTGGGATTTTGAAATTTCTTCTCTCCTTTTCCTCCTCCTCTTCTTTGTTTCTTCTTTCCTCTTTATATCTTCTTTCTTCTTCTTCTTTGTATCTTCTCTCCTCCACTTCTTTGTTTCTTCTTTCCTCCTCTCTTATCCTTCCCTCCTCGACAATGGCTTCCGCGGCCAGTTCATTTAATATGCGCCTGGCATATTCCAGATGCACATGAAGCTCCAACAGTTTCTCAAGTCTCGTGTTCATTTTTTGGTGTTGATCAATCAACAAGGGTAGCTGGACTGCCGAACGAGTTTCAATTTATACTGAAAGCGCGGACGTGAAGGAAAACATCCCCCTAATAACATAAAATTCATCTTACCTAGATCATGACCAAAAAAAACAACAACGCGCGGACCTAAAAGAAACACTCACTCACTTTTTTATGCTACCCATCACTATTTTAAAATTTTTTTATAAATCACTTCAATAGACTATCCACATACGCAAAGCAATTCAATCTAACTCCAAATATACACCTCAAACACTAAGAAAAGATATCATTTTAATCTACTATCCACACCAACTTACTTGAGCTCTTACAAACAGAAACACACCAACACATACCCTCACATTTTTAAAAAGAGTTAGTGTTTATTTTCACACTACTCTACCTACACACACACATTGGCAAATCGATCGTTACTTCTTTTCTAGAGTAATGGGGTAGCCCTGAAAAGGGCTGTTTTTTTTGTTTGCTATGGCATTCTTTTTTAGTTTCTAAGAATGCGATGTCCTCTGAGGATAGACTTTCTGGCGATAGGTCTGCTTCTTCGGAAAGAGAAGAAGAACTCTTTGGTGTCGATACGGCAATCGACAAAGCCTCTGTCAGGTTCAGGTTGCTGCTGCTGTTGTTGTTGTTGTTGTTGTTGTTTTTGAAGTCTGTACTTCTCTGTCCATTCTTCTTTCTCCCTGTTCACTTCTTCTCTGAAGAGCTCTTCTATCAGGTCTTCAGTGATTTTTAACATTCTCACATTCTCTATTTCTTCTGGCTTCGGTATCAGACTGTGTCTGACCCTATGCAAATTCACGTAGGCTTCGTTGAGCTTAGCTAGTTTGGAGCACATCTTCGTAGGAGGATGAGTCGACAATGGATGGTTAGACTGGAAACAACCCCGGTTCTTAAAGTGAAAGCGCGGACGTGAAGGAAAACATCCCCCACACGGTTTTCGATTCGCAACGTTCAGTGATTGTCATGAGAGGGATAGTAAGAAATGAAAGAGCATCAATTCAACATTCTTATAGCTAAACAAAAGACAAAAGCATTTTTTCAAAACACAACATTTTTTATTCAAAAATCACTTAACACTAAACAACAACTCTAACATTTTTAACAATAATCCAACACTATAACATCAAACAATTTTTTCAAATCACTAACATTTTTTTCTTCAATTACAATCTACTTTAAACAAGGCTGACAACGTTGTGAATGAAATTGTGATTTCCACTGTTGGAAATCATTAGGCCATTGATGGACACTACGTTTCCTAGCTTGAGACAAAAGATAAGCATAATGGTCACAAAACCATCGATCTACTTTCACATCGTTTCTAGCAGAAGAACGAGGATCGAAATGAGTCACTAAATGTTCTAAGGAATAGCCCAGGCTGCGATGATGCAGAAAATACACACAATATTGTCCACACACCAAGGAATCTGTGCCTTGTAATTTCACGTTATTGAATCGGGTAGTCTGAGCATTTCTTCTCATAAAGTCGATGATATCGTCTTCCAAAGGGGGCAATCCGTACGAATCGAAATATTCCATACATCCTTCTTGAGGAAAGTAGACGGCTACCCAGTGGGTTCCTGGGAGATGACTGTCGTCCGTGTTGATCACGTAAGCTTGATGGTCTTTAGGTTTGCGATGAGGGAGTTCATCTTTAGCACAGACGACAGGATTCCAAGAAGCTGTATACGAACTGTGGTTCAAAAGGTAATAAAGTTCCCAGGTATCCATTGTTTTGTGTTTTCTTCTTCACAGGTAATAATAAGTCGTCAATTCGATCCTGACTTTTTGCTTGAAAATGTCTGACGAATAAACGGTTATTCGTTCTGTTTCCTCACTCTGATTCAGGAGAGCTTCGATACGATGGATCTCTTGAGTGGTTAATGGTGGACAAGAATGTTCACGCAAGTCTTTATACCACTGGTGCAACACGTCTTTGTTCGAGATGAGACTCCAAGCTTCGTCCAGATACTCGTCCAATTTTTCTTCTTGACTTAACATTAGGCATTTATCGTGTTGAATTTGACTGGGATGATCGTTTTGACATCCATAGCAATTTTTCTTGATCAATTCCGTCATTTTATCGACCAAGTGTTTGGCAAAACAGGAGACTAAATGGGCTTCTTGTTCTGGCCATCTCGACTTCATTATGATCACTTCTTCTTCCACAGTCTCCTCACATTTCATGTCCAAAGTTTCTCCACTAGGTAAAGAGGGATAACAGTCTTCCATGACTTCTAGTAATCTAGAATGACTTCTCTCAAACTGTTGATTTCTATGGTATTGTCAAATTCTGCATACAGGATGACGTTCACTGTGTGATCTGGAGGTGGATTTGCAAACTGAAGTTCCACACGAATCTGGCCTGATTTTATAGGGTGGAAATGTCCCTCGTCGCTGCCTTGGTCTGGAGTGAAATCAAAACCCCACAAAGCATAGCCTCCTGCATAATCGTCGTACGAAATACCGTGACTGGTGTTGGTTCCTAACTGTCCCGTGGCTTCGTACAGGGACAAGTACGATCTCAAATAATTCTTTGCGACACCAAAGTTGGGCTCAAAGGGTCGGGTACACAAGGTCTTGCCGTCGCGACTGACTTCGATCTTGGACACATTGTAATGTTGAAACTCAAAAGGATTTTGATCGTGGGTTCCGTTGAAGGCTGAATTCCTGACGATACCAACAATCAAACGTTTGGGTAACTGTCCTTGGAACAGATGATCTTCGATCATAGATCGCTGTCCAGCAGGAATGGTGAACGTTTTCACTTCTACGCGTCGTATCGGATACTTGGCAGTCGTTCTGCTCAACGTCTGACTGACGTCGTTTCCCACTTTAGGTAACACTTCCACACGACGCACGTAAAGTCGGGCTTCTTGAATGATAGTTTTGTATTCGTTGGCATGGGCCATCAAATGGAAAGTGGCACTGCTACGATTCAGTCTCAGACGGATATCCACCCCGTTGAGCAAATACTTTTCTTGTAACCACATGTCCAAATGCAAACGATCCATCAGTTCTAAACTTCGCCCTTGCAGAATTTTCTTACGACGGTCGTTAAACCCCACATTGTGAGGATTGTCATCTTCTGTCAGGACTGTGTCGCTAAACGTGCCTACACCTGCTGTGTCAGGTTTCCATACCACGCAAGCATCCAGATGAGTATTCTTGGCTTCTTTTCCGTACGTCAAGAGATTTTCCAAGTAGGCACGATATGGGTAAGTATCCATGCTGCTGCTGACCAGTTTGTTATTCAAGTACAAGTCCACTTCGCTAAATAAGGAATGCATGAAATTGTTGACAGGAGCTACTCTAGCATCGCCTCCTGGATTGGTGTTGTCCGTTTTGATCACTTTCACTTTCAAATACAGGTAACTGCTATTCAGATCGATGTAATCTTCGGGTTGTCCTTTGATTTCAAACTCGATGGGAGCTGATTCCGTCAAAGAGGAGACGGGATGAAATTCCACCCACTGGGATTCTTGCATGGTCATCATCGTGGGGGGCATGGCAAACAGGTCCAGTTCCGTCTTGGAACAAGCGCAAGACTCTCGGTGCATCATTTTTTTCTCTTTCTCAATAATCGAAAACGTCTAAGTCTCGAACGGTTCTTCTTTTCTTGGCCTTTCTCGCTTGAAGTCTGGTGAAAGGGTGTTTTCTTCGTCGTCTCTTTCTGCCTTGTCCTTGCTGAATGCCTGACTCGGTAGCGTGCAGGGCATTTATAGGTGCGTCTCGTCGGCCCAAAATGTCTTTACCCGTTTGCAGCAAGACATGTTTACCTGCCCTCATGAAGGCTTCTTTAGGGTTTTGTTTGTCAATGATGACATTTTGGAGAAATTCTTTGCCTTGCGTCAGTGCCGCATCTTTCAAGGCGTGCAATCCGCGTGTCACCATCGGTTTCAACACCGGAGCCACCGAACGAAAGGCCGATTTCAGCATGTCTCCTAAACCGTGTCCTCGCTGTCGTGCAACCCCTCGGTACACTGGATACATGACTTACTTACGAATCGTGAGAGAACCGTTTTCGAAAATGGAGTTTCACCGTGACTTTTCCTTTGGTGAATGGAATATTTTGTCCTAAATCTCCTTTTATAGTAATGTTGACCGTGTCCAAATACGACTTGCTGACAGGCAAATAGTGAGGATGGACAAATTCGCGGTGGACGTGATAAGTGTTTCCACCTTCCTCGTCAGCGTTTGCGGCAGAATCCACTTTGAAAGGAATGACACGCAGTAACGGTACGGAGGTGTGTCCCACCACGTTATACTCCACCACATCGGAGTACACAAACATCAAATTCAGTCCTTAGTTCAGTTCTACCGGGGCACGAAATAACTTGCTAAAAGACTCGTTGTCGTAAACGATGGGTGATTCGTTTTTCTTCATCATGGCCATTCTCATGTCCATGTCTCCGCCCAACATGTCAAACAATTCAGGACAAAATAAAATGGACAGGATTTTACTCCCGTCAAATTTCATCAAGAATCGACGAGCTGTTTTGTGGTATTCCATGGTGACACTTTTTTTGACACTTTCCAAAGCTTTCAGAAACACGACATTAAA
Organism: Sinohyriopsis cumingii; assembly: GCA_028554795.2. NCBI lineage: Eukaryota > Metazoa > Mollusca > Bivalvia > Unionida > Unionidae > Sinohyriopsis > Sinohyriopsis cumingii. Next base: position 387,172 of record JAPYKE020000085.1, read on the forward strand.
CCTGGAGGTAATGGTGCTCACCAAATGTTGACCACTAAAATAATACCCTGGGGGAATGAACAAGTGATAGGTGGTGTACTTTTGATTTTTTGTGCCAGGCGTTTTCTTGTCATATTTGCCATAGGTATCCAAGTACTGTTGCAATTGTTCGTCATGAACTTCCACATCAAAAACATTTTGATTGGGAAGGACATTGAGGACTTGGGTTGGGTGAATCATTTCCACTAAAGCCACTTCCCAATGGGCTTCGTGATCTAAGGGGATGGTCTGAGGTAATTTGGCCGTGTAACAGCACAACGTGTTGTGGGGAAACACCTCCATGGAACTGTCACTGGGTAAGGTTAAGTAAAATTGGTTTTGGTGACTCATAATTCCAGAGTTCTGTGGCTGTCCGAGGGGTTATTAATGGACGTCAGAGGCGTGTCTCCGCCCAAAATGGGGTTCTGGTTGTGGTTGTTGGAGTGGTGACTGGCACTGGCACTGGACACAACGTTCCCGTTCGAGGAGAATTTCAGGGAGGGATTGGGAAGCAGGTAACCGATGCAACTGCTCAATAAAATGGTCCACAATTGTTTGTCTCCTTGTTGCAAACTCAAATTGGCGATGGCTGCCCCGATGACACAATACACCACGAAGATTTGGCAGAAAAAGACGATTTGCGTTTTAGGCACACGTTCTCCACACCACACCCACAAGGGTTGTTTTTGTAAATCTTGCACAGAAGAACTGGGTGAAGGAGGAGTGGTCGACGTAGCTGCGTCTGATGTGTGAAAGGGCATGATGGTCACTTCTTTTTATAGTCGATGACTTGCGAAGCGTCGATCCAAGAATCGAAACTGGGTGGATATCCTTTCCAACGTACTTTGACTTCTCTGACACGTCGTTTGCCCACTTTACGGGTTCTGCGTTCGAGAATGCTTTCGATGTCGTACACGTCGTCTTCTTTTTTGGTCACACGTTGTAACTCGGGCAAATAAAACGTTCCTTTGAGTACTTCTCCGTTCATGTCTTCCAATTTATAGACGGTAGGATGACGGCCATGCACTCGTCCAGTGACGCGAAACAATTCGGTCGTCCAGTTAGGTAAGTAACCTTTGTCGAAAGTGCGTTTGGTTTTGCCAATGCGCACCCAATCTCCTACGGAGAACTCTCCACTTTTCTTGGGGATAGCCCTCGTCCGGGACGTACCAAACAGGCGCTCAAACACCAACACTTCGTTGTCGGGAGTCACGTCTTGCGGGGCACGTCCAATGCTTCGATGGTAAGATTGGTTGTACGCTTGCACCAGGTGCGGTAAAATGTCGATGTACTTCAGAGTGTGGTGATGCGTAAAATATTTCCACATGCGTTCTTTCAAAGTGCGTTGAAAACGTTCCACGATGCTGGCTTTGGTTTCGGGATTCTCGGTGGTAAAAAAATGAATGTCACGTTTCTTTAATTCTTTTTGGAAAGCTTGGTTCAGACATTCGGTACCTTTGTCCGTTTGCCATCGAAGAGGGTGACGACCACTTTGTTTCAACACCCGTTGCAGGGCTCGCACTAACTCGCTGCTCGATTTGGAAGTCAAGGGCACGACCCAGGCAAATTTGGAAAAGACGTCGATGACACAAAACAAATATTTGTAGCCACGATTGTAGCTGGCCAAATGAGAGACATCGGCTAAATCGGCTTGCCATTGATGATCGATGCCTTCCACTCGGGTGCGACTTCTGGCAAACTTGCGTCGAATGGGTTTGTGTAAAGTGTAGGTAGCTTGTTCTTGTAACCATCGTTGCACTTGAGGTAAACGGAGACTTTTCAGTCGCGTTTTGGCAGCACGATACAATTTTTGAACTCCTGCGTAACCTGCAGGATGCGAGGGATCGTAGTAAATGCTGGCTAAGACTTTTTCCATTTTTTTGTGTTTGTGTGTTAATAAGGCACCCACTCTTGGAAGAGGCTACTCTTTTTCTCTTGGGGTATTTTCTTGGATTGCAAGGCTTTGCGTGTGCGACCGGCAATAGGTGTTGAAGAGGAGGAGGATGTCTGAGCGGGGGATATCGATTCTTGTTTCACTTCTGTCTTCACTTCTGTCTTCACTTTCTTTTTCTCTTGTGATGAAGAAGGGGTGGCCATCATCTTTTTAATCCATCCAGTTCTGGAGGTAGGTGGTGTTGTTAACTTGCGTACTTTTTCTGGTGGAGTTTGAAACCCTTCTTCTTCTTCTTCTTTTCCTTTTTCTGTCTTGACCACTGGTACTGGTACTGGTACTGGTGATGGTGCTGGACTTTTCATCAAGGTCTTAAAATCTTTCAAAGTGGGTAGAGCTGTTTCGTCTAAAGCTTTCTGGTGAAAGAGTTGCAGTCGTTGCAAGAGTTGACCGTACTTTTGCGATTTTTCTGTTTCGGACAAATCTTGGCGATCCATCAAGGACTGCAATTCGTGTTGTAACTGGGACATCTCGCTCAAATTGGGATTGGGAGGTAAATGCGGGGTGCGTTGTTCTTGCCACCGATGGTATTCCATCCATCGTTTGTAAGGCACTAAAGCTAGTTTTCGTCCTTCCATGGGGTTGTCAGGGGTCGATTCTGAGATCTTGGGACTTCCGAGGGCCTTTTTATCTTGCTCCCACCAGTCCTCCCAACATGGTACCCAAGACTCCTTTCAGTATGGGGCCTAACAAGAGAGGTAAAATGCCTCCACGTTGGACCAACATCTTCTTTTTTTGACGAATGGGAATTTTCTTTCGAACCATTTGGCGAAGAACGTGACGATGTTTGCCTAAGCATTGTTTCTGGTGTTTGGACAAAGGGATCGTGCCTTTCAAAACGTTCAAACAACATTCGCACACGGTATCGATGACCTCTTTGGAGGCCGTTTGAATGAGTTTTTTTCGTAGGGGTGAAGAAGCTTTGGACAGGACAGATAACATGTCCCCATGTTTAGCTAAACGTGGTGGCAGTCCTTTCCTTTTCTTTCCTTGGGGTTTTCTGGAGGGTGACATTTTTGCTTGTGGGTTCCGGGACATTCACCGAACAGACACTAACGTCGATGACTTAACGCACACCCTTTTATCTTTTTTTTGGGACTATCGCTTTGTCATAAAGGTGACAATGTTTTTCCCAAAATCGCCAAGGAATCCTCCCCTTTGTTGACGCCTCTTTTTCTTGGAACGACTGTGTCTTTTCTTAGGGTAATGTCGATGCTTGGCTAAGCGCTTTGTCGGATGACGCGTCTGCCTTTGTCTCTTTCTTTTGTGGCTTCTTGGAGGTGACATCTTTTTACAAGTTCACTGATACCCCGACTTGGTCACAGGCTCTTTTTATACTGGAACGCGTCGCCACTGATTGTCTTTACGTTTTATCAGTTTGAGGACAGGCATGACACGTCGTGCAGGGGTACGCAACGGACTAAATCGAGCCAGTTCTTGCTTGGACAAATCCAGTCAACTTTGTAACATGCCCGATCTTTCTTGGACTTTGATTTTGGGAGAAGGTACTTTGTGAGCAGCAGCCACTGCCACTAAATTGGAGGGTCCTGCCACTGGGGAAGTTCTTTTGGGGGTCATCAACGGAGATGTTCTTGGTGTGATCAACGTCTCCAAGTACTCTTCAGTTCTGGGTGTCATCAACGGAGAAGTGGATGAACGTGAGGATGCCGGAGACGCAGTCACTGCCGTGGCAGGTCGTGGTTTGCGAGTGTAAGGTTGCGTCCTGGCCGAAGTGCCTCTCTTGCGACTAGTTTTCTTCTGTGGACTTTTCTTTCTCTGGGGACTTTTTCTCTGTTTCTTTTTCTGGGGGCTTCTTTTCTTTTTCCGGGGTGGTGGTGTCTGGTAAGAGGAGGGTCCTGCCACTGGAGAAGTTATTCTTCTTGGGGACCTGGTCTTTTTCTTTTTCTTCTTGGGGCTTCGTTGGACTTTTGTCTTGGGGATAACTTTGGGGGCATGAGGATCCCATCTTAAGAGTGAGCGAATGATGACCCCTCCTAGAGTACCGCTCCCTCCAGGTTTCAAAATGATTTGTTTTTTGGTTTGAGTGTCGATGCGGGGATCGGCCAGTTGGACCAAAGCGACTTTGTTTCGATCGAAAAAGCGTTTGGTTTGATGAGGAATCTGAATGATTCCTTGGAGTAATTGACGTGCCGTCACCGTGAACCATCGTAAGACTTCTTTGAGACTAGCTTCTAAGACACGGGCTCGTGTTTGTGGATTTTTTTCTCGACTGATGCCATACAAGGCACGAATCAATTTGACGGGAAGATGCGACTGAAGGGACGTCATGTTCACACTGTGTGAGACAGACGAAAAAGGGTCTGAGGTTTTTATAGATTTTTTGATGGGGAGTGAAATGAAGTCGAGGACGGAGACGTGTACAGGACAGGCCCTCCGTCTTGGCACCAGTGGTGAAACAAGTGGGTACGAAATCGCAAATCCTCGGGGGTCGTAGGTTTCAAATCGACGAGTAAATAGGCGTGTGGCGTTTGAGTGGCATCGTCGTACGCCTGAGTCAGCCAAGGCGTTCCTAACTGTTTGGCTAAGACTTGCACTTGCGATTTATCTCGAGGGCTTTTAAACAAGACCACGTAATGCGCATTGAGACTGATGGTGCGATGGGCTTTACTTTGTTGAAACAAATTTTGGGTGATGTAAATGACACTGGCATTACGGTGATGCCCTTTGCGCGTGAACCACAATTTAATTTCTTCTTCGTCTTCTCCTAACATGTCGTCGAAAATGACCAAATGGGTTTGACGGGAGTCAGAGACGATGCCGTCGTCTTCTTTAGGAATGCCTTCCACAAACACGATGGAATCGCCTTGACTTTCTCGCAAGAGGCTGTACGCCGATTGCCACTCTTTGTAACACCACACGATCCGTTGAGGGGGCCGATCGATCAAATGATGTTTATGTTCGATCAAACGTTTGACGAATTCGGTTTTGCCTGAACCGCTAGGTCCAGCAATGAGCATGTTAAAGGGATGGCGAAGATACAAAGCCTCCCAACTGGCACGATCTAAGTGTTCGTCGATGACTTTGACAGTAGAGGAAGAGGGAGCAAAGACAGCAGAGGTAGTCGTGGTGTCAGAAATGTCACTTGTGACACTAAAACAAACAAGACAAGAGTTTATATACTTTTTCAGAACACGTTTATTGAATGTTTTTTTTCAAACATGAATACGAAAGACAAAAATACATAAAAGCCAAAGGCTTAAGTACAAGGATAAAAGGCACATGATAACGATGAACGTGGAATAAACACAAGTGTCTGTACAACAATCACATCTTTTGGGTAATGTTCTAACCAGTTCAACAGGGGGTAAGGTCACACAAGTGTCCTCCCGAAAGGGTCTTTCAGGCCTGTCCACGACAGTCCTGTCCTGGGTGACGGGTTCTTCTGGCACCGTCACTAACACGGGTTGAAAAGTAACTTTTTTCCTTGAACAACTCTCGTGCATACTGGGCCACTTCTTGGGTCCAAGCCTCAAAATCCCATTCTTTCCAGGCACGGACATCTGTCCAATGGGGATGTAAGTCACAAGCTACACACACATCGTCATACACGTCTTGGGTAGCTAAAAGTTGACGAATCTTTTTTTCCTGTTGAGGTCGAGAAGTATCCAGATGAAAACGCAAGGCTTTGAGCAAAAGGAGTTTTTCGTGACCATTTAAGGCCATGGAGGTGGTAAGTACTGATCGTAAAGAGTCCACAAAGAATCGGCTGGTAAACGAAATCCCAGAAAACAAGTCACTAAGACACACACCACTTGTCGTCCCAAATTGAATGGATACAGTTCTTGTAATAATCGATGGTAATGATCCACGGTTTGAATATGGTCATTGAGTTCCTTCCACGGAATCTGTTGGATGACATGTGACATAAGTCGTGGCATGGCAGCCTGTTTTTATAGCCTCTTTGTTTCGGAAGCAATACACGTACTTTCTAGCCAGAGATCTTCGTTCTCCAGTAGGGAATCTAAATCTTGCATACTGTAACCGAAACTTCAGAGTTCGTTTAGAAGTTTCCTCTTCCTCTAAGTAGATTCCACGTAAAATATGTTGATAATCCTTTAACTTGTCTTCCTCAATGTATTGCTGTAGGTGAATCTCGAAGTAACCAAAATAATGAACATTTCGATCATTCACTAACTCAAAGTGTTGAACAAGGTCTGACCACTGAAACAATTTCTGACGAATCAGTTCTCTTATACCATTCAGGTACCAGTGGTTAAAGATCTGGTGACGTAACGGATGCAATTGTTCTTTACGTTTGACTTGTATTTTCACCAGCTCTCGGTAAATGCGTTCTCTCAACTCCACAGGCAAAGCACGAATGTTCTCTAGCAAAGTATCCATGAATAGGTCATACTAAATCCTCTTTGGTCTGACACAAGAAATGTACTCTTTGCACAAACATGGTTTCACTTCAGTGTCGAATTTAAATCGTTGAGTCACTAATCTACACATTACAATTCGTTCAGAAGTTTCCTCTTTCACTAAGTTGACATTGTGTTCAAGATGTTGGTAATTCGTTAACTCTTCCTCTGGAATTCGATGCAGTACGTTTACAATGATGTAACTACAATCGTCCATACCAAACCAATCCTTTTTAAAAATAGAGGATCGTTGATCAATGTCTGTCCGATGGAACACTTTCAATTGAATCAATCCTTGTATAGCCTTCAGGTACCAGTGGTTCAAACACCGGTGACGTAACGGATGCAATTGTTCTTTACGTTTCACTTGTATTTTGACCAGCTCTCGGTAAATGCATTCTCTCAACTCCACAGGCAAAGCACGAATGTTCTCTTGTAAAGTATCCATGAACAGATTATTATTATGGTAAGAAGTTACTTCAATGTCTCGGTCCCACTAAGGGTAAGTAATGACAATTCGGTGACCATCGAGCATGTTCTACGTAGGCCGAATCTTGCGGTTCCCAGTGGTGAAGTGTCACATCGCAACTGAAGCACTTGACTTTATCTCCTTCGCCCAAGTAGAAAAATCCGGCTCTGGCTAATTCTTCGGGGGTCGGTCCTCCCAGATACTTTGGCCATTTTCCTTTGAACGATTGAAGACGATTTTCAAAGTCGCAGTATTCCGACAAACGCACAGGAAACGAATATTCGTTTTTCACAGGTTCGTTTCGATGAGGGTTGAGTGACATGGGTAGGAGTTTGCTCAAGGCTGGATGACATCCGTAGGGGGGTAGACGTGAAGGTGAACATTCCCCTTTAAACCCGGTAAAATGTCTAAGAGGACGAGCGGCATCACTTTCGCATCCCTCAGGTTTGACACGCACAGCATCACTTTCCATGACAGGGGCAGTGAGAACAAAGTTCCCATGATGCTTTACGGCATCGCTCAGGTCACAACGTACAGCATCGTATCCATTGCAAGGCTCACAATCGCACTCGTCTGCAAACTCCGTTACGCAATTACAATGGTAACCACATGGACAATCGCAGTTTCCTTCTGGACATTTTCCGTCGCAATGCCTGGGTCTTATCCATCCAGTATTAGTCACACTAGAGGAAGATACAACTTTTTTACAATCCCCAAACTGGAACGATGTCTCTTTCAAAGTATTCATCTTGTTCGCTCGGTCTTGGTAGTCCCAATGAACTATCGATCTTGCCTAGGGTTCCTTTTTATATACAGACCAATACCGACGTGACCGTACGGTAAGGTGAAATGATTGGGAAGTCGCACTCGCTTCTGGTACACGATTTGATAAACTTTTTCCAAAGGTCGACTGACGATGTGGTGAGTGGGTAAACGTACAATCTTGTTCGGTTGGTAAGTGGTCACTTTAAAGTTTCCATCCTCTTCCGATTGCAAGGCTTCTTTCAATACCCCAAAGTTGACCACTCGACTGGTACGATGATTCAGAGTCAGTCCTTTCACTTTGCACGTCGTGTGCACTTCTCCTTGTTTGTCCCGGTATTCGTAGCCGTAATTTTTGGGACCGCCACTGACGAAACTTAGAATCTTGTCGTCGGGATGCTCGTCTGTCCAGGCTCCTAAACGGTCTCCTTCGATGTCAGGGTGATGTTGAATCGGGTGATGGATGTAAATGCAACTGTCCGTGTCAAAGTACAGGACGCGTTCTTCTAACAGTTCTAAAGCTTCGTACAATTTTAAGCGAGCATGGGCTGTCACGTAAGCCGCAATGATGACATTTCCAAAGGGGTCGTCTTGTACAAAGTCCAGATCTTCTTCGTAATTGACTAAGATCAAATCCTCGCGAACGACGTCCACGTGTTTCATGAATTTGGTTTCGTCGTGAATCATCTGAAAGTAGCGGGAAGGTTCTGTCAAATATTCCGTCTTGGGTAAACACGGGCGTTGTGCCATTTTACCCCACAAGCAATTTAACATCACTTTGGCAAACGATCGCCTGCCTTCGTTTTTCTCGATGTGGTCTAAAGTGATGCCTTCTTGTTCGTAGTATTTCTCTTTGAATTGTATTTGGTCTTCGGGAGTGTGACACCAGGAAGGATAGCCGCTGGCTTCTTGCTTCAGTTTCAAAAAGGCATCCACGTAGTCTGCGAAAATGCCTTTCTGCGTGGGGTCACCCTTGTTGTATAGTTGTGTCTTGGGAAAGTGGCAAATTTCGTACACTTCTAACAGTTGGTATCCCATGTCCAGAGCTTTGAACAATTCTACGCTGACCCAGGTTCCCGTCAAGGCCCGTTCTTCCTGGCTGTGCTGACAAGGTTGGTCTTGCTTGCACGTTTCGGCACAAGTACGGCACAAGGGAAACATCCGTTTGCCTTGACAATGGTGAGGTAAGACGGGATGGTATAGGTTCGTGGGAGGCAAAACTTTACACTTGATCAAGCCTTCGTATTGTCGAATGTTGACCAGGTCGATGTGTTCCGTCAGCAATTGCGGGTGCCCTACAGGAAAGCGACAATATTTGCACACGTAGGGATACAGCGAACACACGTCCAAGTATTTGATTTCTTCTCCTTTCTCTTCGTCGGCTTGGTACAGCAAACAGGTGGCATTGGTCCTTCCTCCGTACAAACTATCCCTCGGGTTCAGCGGGTCCATGAACTGGTAACTTTCCACGAGGCGTTTAAACTCGGGATCGGTTTTCATACGGTGATCGTACTCGTGTTCCCACATTTCCACCACTTGGTATCCTTGCTGTTCTAACTTTAGGCGTCGCTGACAAGTGTCCTGGTACAAGTCTTCCATGGTTCGTTGTAAAAACTGATTTTTAGTGCCACGGTCAGGGTAACAAACGGGACATCCGTGAAATAAGCAACCGTTAAACTCGTACACGATCTTGGGGTTTTCTAAGTCCCAGCCATCGACCGAATACGTTCGGATGGTCTTTTCGCCCCCTCCGTTGCGAGCATGCTGAATCCACTTGTCTTCCTTGTCACACAAGTAATGTAACCAGCGTAAGGCTTTGACCGAGTATTGACGTTTGACAAAGTGGGTCGTTTGAGGGCTGATGACAGCCACGGTGTTTTCAGGCATGAATCGTTGGCGGTACACTAAGGAACACGCTTTGGCAATGGTGCAAGCTTCTTTCAAAGGATCGACCCCTCCGTGTTCCATGAACAGTTCTCGAAATTTTCCACAGCAACGCCGTAAAATGTCCACGTCGGAACGACAATACTTTAGCATTTCTTCCTGAAAGTCGAAGGGGTCCGAGGCGTGAGCCTGGTACCAAGCGTAGAAAGCTTCTCGTTGTTCGGTACGCATGTTGTCGGGGTCGTAATAGTGAGCCTCAGGTAAATGGGGTAGAACGGCGTGTTGATTGGCTTCCGTATTGAAAAAGTGTGGAAAGTACCCTTTAGCCATTTCTGTCATTCCAAACGTTTTAGGCATTCGACTCAAAGGCATGGCCAAGTAACTCATCGAATCTTTAAACTGTACTTGTCCCACTTGCATGAAAATGATTTTGGCTCCGTTCAAAGTCACTTTAGGACGCTCGGTGCCTTGTTCCGTATAGTACCTCAAAAGAAACTGTCCATCGTATCCGGAGAAATTGTGAGCCATCACCGTGGCATGACGATGACAATCTCCGTAACGTTCGATATCCTCTTGGCTCCACGTCTTGTCGACGGGGTCTAAGACCCATTGGGCAAAATCGGCTAACGTGTTTGACCCCCGAAAGATTTTTTCACGTCCTCCGGGAATCTTGCTGCAGTGAGGGCAATGACTGAAGATAGGTTCTTGAATGCACTTCTCGCACGCTCGATGAGCCACGCAGAAATTAGGAATGTGAATGCCGGTCTCTTGCATGCATTCGAAATCGAAAAAGATGAAATTGCCTTTCTTCTTGTGACCGTCCTCTTTCTCTGGTGGGGGTTGGTATTTTTGCACGTAACATTGGTGTTCCAAGTCCACGATGTGGTGACAAATGTGACATTTTTTCTTTCCTGAACATACGTGTGCCTTGGTATTATTGGTACGTATGACTTGTTCACACGTAGAGCACAATCTCAGCAGTTGACAAGCGCATTTCTTCTGTGAACCTTGCGTCTTCAAATGTTGTTGGTAACAGGTAGGGCTGACAAACGTGCGCAGACAAGTTGAACAAGGCACTGGTTCTTCGCTCAGACAGGGTGAAGAGGCCAAACATCCTGTGCATTTCGATCCGCAATGCTTGTGTTGCTCTCGATTGTTATAACCATGGTCACATTTCTCACAGTAATAACTGTATCCCAGGAATCCAGTGATAGTGGTAATCGTATCGAAATGGTCATCGTGATAATAGACATGAATGTATTTTCCGTCCTTAAAGTCTTGCCCTCGAAACAATAGAGGTCCGCGCACTTCTTGAGGGTGCACTTTCAAGGTGTATCGTGGAGCTAGGACATCTTGCAATTTTTGCATCTCAGGAATGCCGCAGGGTGTGTCTTTGGGCAGTCCGGCTTGTTGTAACAGGAGTTCTGCTTCATTTCGTTGTTTGGCTCGGTCGGAACGTTGAATAGTGTCCCAGGTTCTTTTCCATTCTACCGTGTCGTTCTTGTTGGCATAGGTTCGTCCCACCACGATGGCACGGGCTAAGCACATCTGGTCATGAGGGTTGTCAATTCGGACGAGACTCTTTTTGGTGTTGCGAAGGTCGTCCACCAATAACATCTTTTTGCGTCCTGTCCCTTGAGGAGGAGAGACGTGGGTCATGTCCAGTGTGGCTTTACCATCGGTGATGTCAAACTGATCATTAGATTGTTGTACGTGTTGAATCTTGTCCATGACTTTGGAAGCAGTCAATTCTGCAGGGGTGCTAAACTCGATCCAAACAGGGGATTTCAAACCGTCGTGTTGTATGGAAAGTCTCAAGCGATCGTCTTCTTTGGGTTGACATTGTCGCTTAAGTGCAGTGAGCAGAGAATACCACACTCCGGTGATGAACCCTTCTGCTTTCTCTAACGGCACTTCGGACTTGAAATCTTTAAACTTCACCGTGTATTTGTAAGCCGTGGTTCTAAATTTTCTAGAGGAGCGCTTTTCCGTCTCTCGAATGGAATAGTATTTTTCAGGGTTGACTAAGGGTGGTAAACTTGGTTTAGAGGTTTCAAATTCTGGTTCACTCATGTCCTCTTCAAAATCACTGGCATGAATTTGTGCCAAGATTTCAGCCCTGGTACGAGGCGATAGATCACGTTTCTGCCTCTTACTTCTTTCTTCTTCTTTCTTCTCGAATGAATGGGATCGTTTCATCTTGAAAGCAAAAAGTCAAATGACTCAAGTTCAAACACCATAAGCTACTTTATAGTCATAGCAGACCAGCGTATATAAAAGGGTGTGTGTCTTGTCCTTTCACTATTCATTTCACTCTCAAGCCGAGCACAACGATGGAAGAGACTAACCAGATGGAACGTTTCGTCAGAGCTTTGCGAGGGGTCATTAGAAAATTCTCTTCAGACCAGCCTACGGACTACTCTCCTTCCTTTCGAGATAAAAGTCAAGATACTTGCTATATCTGTCAGAAGAAAGGGCATTGGTCTTCAGAGTGTCCAGACCGTGAAAAAAGAACAAAAACAGGGACTAAAAAAGACAAAAGTCAAGATACCTGTTATTATTGTAAAGAAAAAGGACATTGGTCTCCAGATTGCCCAAAAAAGAAACAAGAGGAGTCAGAAGAAAAGAAGGATTCTTCAGAAGAAGAGAGGAATTCTTCAGAGGAAGAGAGGGATTCTTCTGAGGAAGAAAGAAGACAGGTGAAGAAAAAGAAACAGGAGAAAAAAAGAAGAAGGGAAGAAAGCGAGGAGGAAGAAGAGGAAAAGAGTGTGACGGTGAAGAAATTCAAAAAACAGAGAGACTAAACAAGGAGAAAAGAAGAAATCAATGAACTTTTTATTAAAGTGTTGTGTTGTGAATTGTGAATTGGATTGTAAAAAATGGAGAAAAGAATAAATGAATGATATAAGGTAAGAGTCTTTGAGTTTTGATTTTAAAATAAGAAGCTACACTCACGTACTCATACACAGACACGTACTATAAGGGTAAAATGGGTGGGGTTTATTTTTGAGTTATTGGCAAATTGAAATTGTATTTCTTTTCGAGAAATGTGGGTGGCCCTGAAAAGGGCCTTTTTTCTTTATGGTGCAGGAGTGAGTTTAAGCAATCAATTTTAACTGCCTTAAGCCTTTGCCACGGCCAAGGCCTACTTCTGGACTGCGTAATGATGATAATGATTGGGTTGAAATCACTAAGGGTGGTACGGTAGGCTTAGTCACAGGGTTGACGTGTTTAGCTCGGGAAGGTCGTATTCTCTTCGGTCGTGATAAAGAAGTCTGATACATTTGTTTCAGACTTCTTAACTCCGCTAAAATGTCCAACAGTACCGTGACCGTTTGATTTTCACCCTCTTGTTTCTTTGCTGCTACTTCTTCTTGCTGTTGTTTTTTTCTTACCTCTTCTTCTTGTTGCTGTTGCTGTAAGAGAAAAGCCTGTTCCGCTTCCTTTTGTCGTTGTATAAATTTCTCCAATTCTTCTTTCTGTCTCTGTCTAAAATTCTCCACTTGCGGTAATGAAGAAGGTAACGAAGGTTCCGGAACAAATTCTTGCGAGGAGAGAAAATCGACAAAATCCCAATTCACCTCTTCTGAAAGTAAGTCCGGGTTCCCTTGGGCGGTCTCCCCTGCTGGTGCACCCCATTGGATCGTTTTCTGAGTTTCCGTCATGTTGAATCGCTGTCGCATAGATTGACTGCACACAAGCGCTAGCGAATCTATATAGACTACGTGACGTCACAGACTGCTCTCTTCGGATTGGATGCGGGCTGACTGAATTCTGTAACGCGTGTTCGGATTGGTGAATGAACTCAATCCGTTTCAATCCTTTCTGTCCCTATAAATAAGCGCAGTTCACTGCATTGATTCACCTATTGTAGGAGCCTCAACATGTGGACCGACGTTGAATCTTCAACCCTTGTGTCAACAATGATGTTCAGGACGGACATGCTCATGTATGTCCGATCCAAGTGGACCGTTGTCCACAGGACCAGCAGCAGCCTGTGGATAAGAAGAGTCTATATAGAGAGACAAGGTTGCCTCAAGAGGACTCTGATGTACGGCCCTGCTGTAAGACGAAGTTTGAGGACAAGAAGATGTCGCAAATGCCCTTTATGTTAAGGGCATATTAACATAAACCAAAGGCCCTTTTCAGGGCCAGCCATATTTCTCGAAAAGAGATAGTCTTTGAATTGCCTACCCCTTTTTTAAAAAATTTTTTTAAAAAAAATCCCATGTTCCATTCCCCTTGTCCCTAAACAAGCCCAAACTATTCCCATGTTAAATTCCCCTTGTCCGTAGAGTGACCCACGATTTATCGCCATGTTAAATTCCTCTTGTCCGTAGAGTGACCCACGATTTATCGCCATGTTAATTCCCCTTGTCCGTAATCTGACCCACGATTTTTCGCCATGTTAAATTTCCATTGTCCGTAATCTAACCCAGGGGGGTCTGTAATGCTAATTCCCATTGTCCGTAAAGTGCCCCCCTTAACTACTGCCCAATATTGATCCCTGAGTGGCATGTCTAGTTAGTCTTCAAACATATGACATCTGTGTCATGTTAGTTACGTAAACATCACTCCATTCCAATATAGTACCGTTTCCTCTATTACTTTTCAGTTTTAAGGATTAATCCCACACTTTATCAAATACTTTGTATATGTCACAGAATATAATGAACGAGATTTCAGTTCAGTTATGTGCATAACAGATGCTATGATAGATAATATCATACATTCATTCCCAATATAATGTAATCTTATTTATTTAGAGAATTATCTTTACTTTGTTTTCCTTTTGCTTAATTACAAATTTCTTTATCAGTGACATTTATGACCTTCTGTGAAAAGGCGTTTCACTTAATTTGATAGAGGTAAGAAAAAACTTATTGTGTGCTAGAAACAACATACGCTATCCAGTGTCATTAGGAAAAGTTACGCTTTCTGCGTAAACCGCTCGTTGCCAATGTTCTAAAAGAAATCGCTATTTAGAAATAGTTCTGTAGAGCTGTTGAATCTAAACCAATTTTCAATAAACTTTAGGCAACCTATCAGATACATGTCAATGCATCCCCAAAAATCTATTAAAATGTATCATATAAGAATAGGAAACTTCATGTGTGATTTTGGCACTAAACAAACGTTGCGAATCTTCCATCAAGACTTTGTTTTAGAGTTGATCAAACGCACCTAATGAAAGCGATAATTGAAATATAACAGGGATGTTACGACTTGTATCTTTCGTTTGGTATGGTTTATGTTCTTTCCTGGCTCTACACTATGTCAAAAATGACCTTGGATGCTTTATTAAAACATGACAAAGTGAATTGGATTGATATGTAACACAATTTCAAATTATTTCTCTGTCAAATTATTTTCTGTTATGCTAGTTACACCTTTCCTGTTCCAATCAATAAAGAGCAATGACTCAGTCATACTATCCTTCACCTATCTTGCAGCAGTCTTTACTTTAACTTTTTATATAACTGTTGGTCGAGTCTCGGATTCGGCTAATGTGGGTATGTGAGAAAGCTTGCCAGTAGCTTCTAGTGGGTCGGTGGTTCTTTCCGGGGTTTTCCCGGGTTCTTCCTCCACCATTAATACTGGCCGCCATGCATAGCCTATCGTGTGCTGAAAAATGGCGTCAAACCCTACAACAACAACAACAAAAACAACATATAACTGTTGGACAATTTATCATTTCGTATTTAGAAACACTAACAAAAAGCATTTATTTTAATGACAGGGAAGAATTCAAATGTGACGTCATACTTTAATGAGGTTAGTACGTACATTTACACGTCACACATTAAAATAGATCTTTAATACCAGTATTCTGTATCTGGGATTTCCTAAGATGAATAGAGTGCACGCGTAATAATTTGATGTTTTCGAAAGGCGAGCTTAAGATTAAGAGGTTCGGATTAGGGGTTAAGATGAGGGGTTTTGGATTCGGGGTTTTCGATTAGGGGTTTGTGATTCGTGATTTTGGATTAGGGGTTTTGGATTAGGGGGTTTGGTTTACGGGTTTGGGATTAGGGTAATGTTATTCAGATCATTTCATAATCAACCAGACACACGGACCGAATTTCTTTTATATGTTTGTTATAATACTCATCCTAAAACAGTTGTAAAGAGGAAAACATCTTGTCCTTTAACGCTACTAATACTATACTGTCTATGGTCACCTTAAGCAACTCGCTAGTCATCATCCTGTCACTATAAATGCTTATAGATAGCTCCCTTCACGAGTTAAAACGTTTGCATTTAGACTGGGACCGTTGCCGTACTTTGAATGTGACCTCCAAAGCATATGTTTATTTTTCAGTGACAGCATACGGGCGTATTGAAAATGAAACGTATTAAATGCAGTTCGTGTGGTGTGTTCTATCATAAATATCGACAACGCCAACAATATTGTCCGTTAACATTGATTTATTAGTTTAATAATGGGCATTATAGCTTTGTGAACGACCCCCAAGGTTCCTTGTTTGGGTTATATGAGTTAGTTTTGCAATTAATTTTATTGACCAAAATATACTTTACAGAAACAATGGGATTCTTTTTTATACAGGCTTGGGAAACATGCTACGCATTACAATAGTCGCCATTGATTGGTTGTCTTTACCACCTGTTGTCAAAATGCCTCTAGGTCAAAGCAGCAAGAGAAGAAAAAAAGTTCTGAAAATGATAATTATTTGGGCCAATTGGCATTCTATCTAAAATGGCCGGATGTTGCTCTTCGAACTATGTTACCGAATATACATGGTTTGCACTAAATAAGCTATAAATAGTAACATATTAACACTTGCTACAAAACAGTTTCAGTTACTACATTCTTCTTGGATGTCCTAAAAGTGCATGTCATCTATCCTGACCTACCAGACCATATATACCAATCTGTTTAGTGCAATCCGTGGAATCTTCCTATTGAAACATGAAAGAGGCCATGACATTTGAGCCGGTACACACATTTGTGTTTGTCTGGAAAAGGCTGGTGTGAAATTAATAGGTATTTTCATTATCATTTCAATTCCCTTCATATCATGGGAAAATGTAGCAATAATGGCGGAACGAAGAGATGAAGTTGCTTCAGAACTGTAGGACGTACGAGTGAGGAGCATGTGCAGTGTATTCCTAATGTGGCGATCCTAACACGGTTAATTATATCACATTTATTCGATTCATATTAAATTTAGCAGGATAAGTTGATTGATTGAAGCCAGTTGTAGTATATGGGATGTGTACGCTCAACTAGCATGCATGAATATCATACATACGTTGAATATACAAGAACATTCAAATGCTTTTTAATAATTCTCGACTCAAATTATTATAAGCAATCATGCATAGTAGTCGATAATCTGTGATTCGATGCTATCAAAAATTCATATTTTTGAGCGCTTTGACATATTTGATATCCATACAAATCCTTGCACAGGAATTTTAAGATCTGTTTGATTCTATACATTACTAAGCCTCCCTTCACAATTTGTCGAAGGATATCACACTCATAATACATCCAGGAGTCAAATTCCCACCCATAAAATATCCATGAGTGAAAGTCACATTCAGAAATTATCCAGAATGCAAAGTTCCATTCCTAAGATATACAGGAGTCAAAGTCCCACTCATAAAATATCCGAGAGTTTATGTCCCACTCATAAAATATCTGTGAGTTAATGTCCCACTCATAAACTATACAGGAGTCAAAGTCTCACTTATAAAATATCCAGGAGTCAAAGAACCACCCATAAAATATTCAGGAGTCGTATCTTGTGTTTGTCACGGTCAGAAGGAAAGTTAAATTTAACATTGTGGTTTGAGTAAATAAATGTTTCAGTTCGTACACTGCATTGTTTACTTAGAAATAGGTTGATTACCTCAACATATACTACCTGTTCTAACTTGCTAACCTTTTTATTTGTTATGTTATATGCGTCTCTTTTAAAATTTTGACGTGAAGAAAAAAATATTTTCCCATTTTTGCATCTACTCTCTCCCAGGGTAAAAACACTAGTAGGATATATGTAGTATTCATAATTAATTTTCTAATTCCTACTTTAAAGTTCAAGTTTAATGCAGGATTCGTTAAAAAGTATTACAGGTATACACACATTATACAATACATGATAGTCGACTTACAGCGTTATCGCGATTTTTATCTCGGCAAAGCAGTTCTCTCTGGTGCGTTTAAGATAGATTTTAAAACAGAAGTTAATTCAGTGAACCAAGACAATCTATTCGTAAACGACAAAATCCACTACTGCTCCCATACAAGCTTGTCGTATAGATCCATCCCTGTCAGAATTCCGCAAATTTCAGTTGAAAGAGTATTATTCATTGTTGCAATTTAAGATCCCGCAAATCTCTAATGTATCTTACGAGACGAATATGTCATATATATATATATATATATATATATATATATATATATATATATATATATATATATATATATATATATATATATATATATATATATATATATATATATATATATATATATATATATATATATATATATATAAATATATAGCTCACCACCACATCATCTCTAAGGTATCTTATAAGACTGATATGTCCGAACATCGATGATACAGCCGCTTAAGGTCTACGACCAGATAAGCATGTTGATTCTCAAAGCTTTAACCCCGATTTGTCAAGTTTATTAACGTTGTATAATAAAACTGCTTCGTAAATAAACAATACACACAAACTAAATTTTCTTAGTTAAATCTTCATTCACGAAACGCAGAAAGCCTGCAGAACTTACGTGTTCTGCGTCATAGCAGCACGAGTTTCTCTTGTACTAGCAACTATATTCTACCTTGGGAAATGCGTATTGACTATCTTTAGCAACGTTTGTTTTGAAGTGTGACAACTCCAAAGAGCCAAACATGTTTAACGTTAAAATGAAGAATGAACTAACCAGTTGTTAATATGAAGATTTGTATTGCAGGTTTTAACAGGTTTTGATTATTGTTCCAATATTTGGAAACATTTTAAATCTTATATTGTTTAACCTTATCAACAAACTATTGCAAACACCACCTTTCGCATGATAAACATTGAAAGTTAGGAAGATTTGTTTTAAAAGTTCTAAACGGTTCATTGGAAAAAAGTGTCAACGGTAATGAATCAGCACTTATAAAATTCGTTACAGTCGTGTACCAATCGGTTCTAATAAAGTTCAATACAGTTTCGTAGCAAATAGTGAAACGGTAATGATTATGTCTTGACAAAGATCCATATAGTGGTGTATCAGTCAGTTCTTATAAAGTTTAATTGTTAGTGTTTAGGCTCAAATAAACAGTAACACTAAAAGAGTGATAACAACAAGCTTTGAAAAATGAATCTATTTTCCTGAACAATTTCTGTGAAAATGACAAAATGTGATCTTCTTTTCAGAATCAAACCCACAAATAATCCAAGAATATTCCAAGAATAAAACTTTTGAAGTCCTAATAATAATAGGTTCTAATGATTTCAAGTTCGAGTCCCACCGAAGAATCCAAGATAGAAGACGTTGAAGTATGATGTAATCTGTAGTGTTGAAGTCAATAGTTCCTTGTAGAAACAAGAAATACCACTCCAATTTTGGAAATCTGAATAAATATTTATAAAGCTGAACTTATTCAACAATTTCATATGAGCACACGTATTGTCCAGGGGAAGAAAAAAAAATCCTTTTGAATCTAAGTACTTTGAAATAAATCCAAACAGAACAACTTACGACTTCCAGTGTAAGAGCCCAACTACTGCTGAGAACATCTCTCCAAAACAAAGGTTTTATCGTATTCTAAAACGCATAAGGGGGTCATGTGATCCAGTTACAGAACCTCGTCGAAATTATGTACTTCTTAAAGATTACGTACACTCAGTGTGGCCCTGACGAAAACCAATCATTTTACTCGAAGAAATACCAAATAAATTATTTACATCTTAGACACGAAGCCCGTCATGACCTCGAGAACAACCAATCATTTTGAAATAAAAATAGAACTTACTTACGTGGTTGCTACTAATTTTGACTCAAGGTCAGGATCTAGATCAACACCTGGTGTTTACAAAACGAACAGTCAAGGACAAACTATTTTCTGATAAAGGTATCATCTCTAGTGAATAAATTTACATTACAATAGCATGTAATGAAAAAGAATAATAAAAAAACTGATAAACAAACAATGAAATTAAGATATATATATATATATATATATATATATATATATATATATATATATATATATATATATATATATATATATATATATATATATATATATATATATATATATATATATATATATATATATATATATATATATTTCTTTATTTGGTACAAGACAATATATATATATATATATATATATATATATATATATATATATATATATATATATATTTTCTTCTGATAAAAGTATCATCTCTATTGAATAAATTTACATTACAATAGCATGTAATGAAAAATAATAATAAAAAGCTGATAAACAAGCAATTAAATTAAGATACATACATATATGTTTTCTTTATTTGGTACAAGACAATATATATTTATATATTTTTTTTTCTGTCGTTAAAAGAGTATCAATGTGGTTAATATATTGTCTTGTACCAAATAAAGAAAACAGTAATGATTCAGGTCTTATCAAGTTAAATACTCTCTTGCAGCAAACATGAATCAGTTCTTATAAATTGCAACAGTATTTCACCATTATGTTCTGTTATGTATATTTGATTTAATTCAAAATTTGTAGCAATCAAGTAAACAAGTTCTATGTTTATATTAAAATGATTGGTTGTTGTCGAGGTCATGATGGGACTTCGCGTTTAAGATATAAACATTTTTTAATTTTTTATTTCTTAAATTAAAATGATTGGTTTTCGTCAGAGTCACACTGTGTGTACGTAACCTTTAACAAGTACTTAATTTCTATAAGCTTCTAGAACATGATCACGTGATCCCTTGTTTACATTTTAGGAGACGATATAAGTTCTGTTTGGGAGAATTATTCTCATTTGCAGCTGGAAGTTTTATATTGTGCTGTTTGGAGTTATTTCAAATTATCTTGACGGGATATGAGTTAGTCCCTGAGGCTTATCGGCAAAATCTCAGAAACTATAAAATTTAAAATGACCAAACATATGTCGAATTTGCATGGGAAAAACCATGATAATTTGGTAGGTGGTGATCTTCTAGAAAGGTTAATAAAGATTACGAAAGTCTCAGACAACTCATATTGGTTGAAGAGTTTCATAACGTGTTCATAGTGACATCAGGGTCTATCTTGACGAACATAAGATCGAAACCTTGGAAAATGCTGCTCGTACCACTTACAATTATGCTTTAACTCATAAAGTTCCTTTTGTAAATAAGACTTCTTCTCAACAGTCTTCTGGCACAAACGTATTTCATCAGCCTAATGCAAGCCCTTCTAAAACTCAGACTAGCACAACTTCTAAAAATCAAACGTCAGATAAGCTTGATTCAAGATCATTGTCTCTTCCTACGTGTACCTATTGCAAGAAAAAAGGCACGTTATTTGAAAAGAAGACACATCATAATCAAGACAGACCTATTCCAAATGCTCTTATTTCTAAGAGGTCAATGTCACGGTAATGTATTGAAAGCAATACATTTGTTGGGGCAAATAAACCCCAATTTTATTATGAAGATTATGAACAATTCATATCGAAGGGTTCTGTATCACTCTTGGGTGATTCGGCCAATCCTATCCCTTTTACAATTTTAAGGGACACATGAGTTTCTCAATGTCTTTTATTGTCTGGTTCTTTGCCATTTTCTGAGTAGTCTTCTTCTAATGAGAACGTTCTTATTCAGGGAGAAGAGTGCGGCTTTGTTAATGTTCCTCTCCATTGTGTAAATTTGTCATCAGACTTAGTCTCAGGACCTGTGCCGGTCAGAAAAGTCTATATTTTACCCGTTAAGGGCATTCATTTATTACTAGGCAACGACCTATTTGGAGAAAAGGTTGTAATTAATTCACTTGTAACTGACAAGCCTTACTTGAATCAAACAGTATATCCAATTGAAAAATAATTCCCTGATGTATTTCCAGCCTGTGCAGTTACCAAAGCTATGGCAAAGAAAGCTCTTGAGAATAATGTTGATAGGAAAGTATTCTTTTACCTAACACATGTATTGTTCAGGCTTCTGATGATGTCACGTTCACTCCTTGCTTGGATCAATCAGAAGCTTTTGACCACAGTGATCCTCTTTTAACGACAGAAAAAAAATCATGAGATCGCCTGTATGTTTCAGAAGGTCATTAGTGAAACTGAAGCTACTGAAATTCCTGTCTGTTATTTCATCAAAACTGGAATTCATATGAAAAAATGGAGACCTCCCGAGGTACCTGCTAATGACGAATGGTTAGTGAACCATAAAATTGTAGTTCCACAAACTTGCAGACAGGAAATACTTAGTATGGCCCATGAAACGCCTTTGGCTGGTCATTTAGGGATTAATAAGACTTATTACAAGATCTTAACTCACTGCTATTTGCCAAAAATTAAACCTGATGTTGGTAAATACTGTACATCTTGTCCTACCTGTCAAATGGTCGGAAAACCAAATCAGAAAAGTCCAAAGGCTCATCTACAACCTATTCCTGCCTTTGACGAACCATTCGGTAGAATTATGGTAGATTGGGTTGGTCCCTTACCTAAGACCAAGTCAGGTAACCAATACTTTTTGATCATTATGTGTGCGTCAACAACATTTCCAGAGGCGATTCCCTTGAGGAATCTAAAATAAAAAATAATAGTAACAGCTTTGATAAAGTCTTTTACTGAATTAAGCCTTTACAAATCTATCCAATCGGGTAAAGGGTCAAATTTTAGGTCTGGAACTTTCCAGCCTACTATGCATGAATTTGGTATTCAGCAGTTCATGTCAAAAGTGAACATATGGTTTGACAGAACTATATCGGAGAGAACGTTTGAGTTTTTAATAATGGATGTATGTCTCTCTTGCTCATTATTTCAATTTTTCTTCAGTTGAATAATATTAGTGCTCCTGGGACCTAAATATATCATAAGAGTACCAGTATATTGAAAGAGATAGCCAGGTTAAACATGCAATTAATTTAGTTGTACCTATTTCACTCAGTGAAGATTTAAATGAAGGAATATCATCAGATTATACCGGTATTATAGTGACAAATCTTCGGAATTCAAAATCTTATCAAAGATCTCGACCAGAAACGTTCACATTTGCAAGTGAAAGAAAGAAATGACCTTCAACAGTTATTATTTGAAAATGTGCACTTATTTCCAAATGTTCCTACAAGAACCAACACAATTTTCCATGATGTGTATATTGTAAATTCCAAACCTGTCAAATAATATCCGTACAGGATGAACCCTCTTTAACAGGAATACTTGAAAAAAGAAATTCAATATTTGCTGGAGAATGATTTTATAGAGCCCAGTAAAGTGATTGAAATTCACCATGCATAATTGTTCCAAAACAATATAAAATGTTCTGTATGTGTACTGATTAGAGGAAGGTGAATAGTGTGACAAAAAAAGATTCATTCCCATTACCAATAATCGATGACTTTATTGATAAGATCGGGAATGTCAAGTATATTACCAAATTTGACCTTCTGAAACGATTGTGGCAAATTCCACTATCGGAAAGAGCAAAGACAATTTGGGCATTCGTGACTCCAGATGGACTTGACCAATATAAAGTAATGCCGTTTTGTATGAAAGGGTCGCTAAGTACATTTCAACGTATCATGAGTATGATTACCTCTGGTATAGACAATTGTGATGCTTATTACATCGATGATGTCATTATCTACAACGATGCCAGGAAAGAACATTTAGCAACAATTCGGAAATTCTTTGACAGACTCACTGATGCATGTTTGACAATTAATTTATCTAAACGTGAGTTCTGCCGTGCTATTGTAACTGTTCTAGGGACACACCGTGGGACATGGACAAGTTAAACCAGTAGATGCTAAGGTCAAGGCTATCTCTGAATTTCCCGTGCTTGTTAATAGAAAACAACTGATGCGATTTTTAGGTATGGCCTGATATTATCGAGAGAAAAAATTCCAATTTTTCTATAATTGCTGAACCCCTGACAAATTTATACAGTAAAACAACAAGTTCCATTGGACTGAAAAATGCCAGGAGGCTTTTGAAAAGATGAAAGCCATACTTAAAAGAGAGCCAGTTCTTACAGCTACAAATTTCAGCCAATCTTTTAAAGTTTCTGTTGATGCAATTGATGTTGGAGTTGGAGCAGTTTTGATTCAAGAAGATGAAAATGGCATTGATCACAAAGTGTACTATTTTTCTAAGAAATTAAATAAACACCAAAGAATGTCTTGTTTTGGTGTTGGTATTAAAACATTTTTAGCTTACCTAAGTTCAGCTCCTTCTTCGATTATTTTATTTAGTGGCCACAACCCCTTTACTATCATCGGCAAGATGAAAAATAAAAGTCAGAGACTACTAGGTATCAGTTCGTTATTACAGTAATATAATATTGACATCAGGCACATCAAGGGAAATGATAATTTAATAGCAGATGCACTTTCCCGTGTATAACGATGTATTATATAAGGTACACAGTTTGTAATTTATATGAGTTCTTTTAAACCTCATGTATAATTATTATATGGTAAAAATAAAGCTTTATTTATAACTCTTTCTTTTTCTTTATGGGGGCAAGTGTTATGTATATTTGATCTAATTATATGTGATTTAATATATATCTTTTTCAATTTAATTGTTTGTCAGTTTTTTGTTCGTTACATGATATTTTAATGTAAATTTATGCACTAGAGATGACACTTTCTTAGAATTTTATTTTGACCTTAACTGTTAGTTTATAAAAACCAGGTGTTGATCTATATCCTGACCTTATTTCATAATTTATATCAACCTTCGTAAACAAGTTCTTCTCTTTTTTAAAATGATTTGTTGTTTCCAAGGTCATGATTTGACTTTGTCTTAAAGATATAAATAATCTTTTTATTTTTTATTTCTTAGAGTAAAAATGTTTGGTTTTCGTCAGGGTCACACATTTGTAAACGTGATTTGTAATAAGTACTCCTATAATCTTCCAAAAAAAATTACGTGACCCTTGTTTACGTTTTAGAAAGCCCATATAACCCATGTTTTAGAGCATTAATCTAAGTAGAAGCTCGGATGTTAAACGGTTAATTGTATGTTGTGCTGTTTGGAGTTATTTCAGGTTACTTGGTTTTGGAGTTATTTCAAATTACTTGAATTTTTTGTTGTTTTGATTACATGAATTGTAATGTAAATGTATTCACTAGAGATGATACTTTTATTCAGAAAAAGTTTGAACATGACTGTTTGTTTTATAGACACCAGCTGTTGATCTAAATCCTGACCTTGTTTCAAAATTTGTAAGAACAACGTAAACAAGTTTTATTTTTATTTTTATTTTAAAATGAATTTTTTTCTATCGAGGTCATAATGGGACTTCGTGTTTAAGATGTAAACATTTTTGTATTTTTTATTTCTTAGATTAAAATGATTGGTTTTCGTCAGAGTCACACTGTGTGTATGTGACCTGTAACAAATACCTAAGTTCTATAAGCTTCTAGAACATGATCACATGACCCCTTGTTTACGTTTTAGGAGATGATATAAGTTCAGTTTTGGAGAATCATTTTCAGTTGCAGCTGTGCGTTTTCTTACACAATATGTTCTATGTTTTGCTGTTTGGAGTTATTTCAAATTACTTGGATTTTTTTTTTTATTTTTCTGGAAAATACGTGTGCTCATGTTAAATTGTTGAACAGGGGCAGTTATTTTAAAAAAGGTTTTCAAACCGGAGTGATAATTCTTGTTTCTACAAGGAACTGTATACTTCAACAGTACAGATTGCAACATACGTTATCATCTTCCAGCTTGGATTCTTCGCCGGGATTGGAACTTGAAATGAACAGAATATTTTGTTATTAGGACTTCAAATATTGTATTCTTGGATTATTCTTGGATTATTTTTGGATTTGATTCTATAAAACAGTAAGTTCATATTATTTTTTACAGATTTTTTCAAGGAAAATAAATTATTGTATTTTTTCAAATCTTCTTGTTTTCACTTTTTCTTGTGTTACTCTTTATTCGAGCCTAAACACATGACTTAAGAGTTCGTGTAAAGTTCGATATAGTCTTGTGACATGTGCCCGACTGTTCGTATAAAGTTCAACACATTCATGTTCCGATCAATTCATATAAAATTCGACACATTAATGTCCCAATCAATTTGTATCAAGTTCGACACATTCATGTTCCAATCAATTCGTATAAAGTTCGACAGATTCGTGTCCCAATCAATTCATATAAAGTTCGACACATCCATGTCGCAGTCAATTCGTATTAAGTTAGACTAATTCATCTGCCAGTCTGTTCGTATCAGTTTCGATACGTCTTGTGCCATATTATCTAAACAGTTTCATTCCAATCAAAGACGCAGCACTCACACTTCTTATAAAAATCAGACGAGTATTTCAGAACACAAAACTGGTATTATTAATAGCTGCTCACGTACAGCGATGATTTCTTGTAAAACATTTGACCTAATGTTATTAAAAGCCATGTTCAGCACATAAAGAGTTCGAAAAGTACAATGCAGGTTCAGATTTACTCTCTTTAAGTTGCAGCATATATTTCGTGACCGTTTCTTCTTTTCCTAATTCATGTTATTAATTAAACATATCGTAAATATTTTTGTATTCTATGATTGTCATGTAGCTTTCCTCAACAATCTTTCTATAATAGAATTATTATTATTATTATTATTATTATTATTATTATTATTATTTCGGGGCCCCGAATGGCCGAGTGGTCTAAAGCGCTCTCCGTTATAGATCACTGCCATCTCACCTCTGTCCGTGTGGGTTTGAGTCTCAGATTCGGCCAATGTGGGTATGTGAGAAAGCTTGCTAGTAGCTTCTCGTGGGTCGGTGGTTCTTCTCGGGGTTTTCCAGGGTTCTTCCTCCACCATTAATACTGGCCGCCATGCATAGCCTATCGTGTGCTGAAAAATGGCGTTAAACCCAACAACAAGAACAACATTATTATTATTTACTTGCCACGTCCAAAATCTTTGAAGCTGTATTGACCAAGCAAGAGTGTAGCATGTTAGTTCCATGGGAATCATGATATTTCGACACTTATTGTGTTGTGTTATGTTTTGTCAGCAATCGATTCTGACCACGAATCTTATTTTGGAATCGAGTTTACACGGAACGTACCTTATATGTTACATTTCACTCCTAGGCAGGTAGTTCACTTTACCACACACACCCGTGCACGTTTGTTTGCCTCAGAAACATTAAGACGCGATCAAATACCATGTACCGCCTACCTCAAGAAGCGAGCATTTATAAACCACATATTAATAATATAAGTTCTTGATTTAAAATCATAAACATGTATTTGAATACAAATAGGAAGAGAACCTAGCTGTTGTGCATCATTGGCCTTAGCAATAAAGTCTAATTTTATTCCTCAAACATAATGTGTATTCCCCACACTATAAACGAAGCGTTCACATATCCCCTGCCTTAAAATATATCGATCACGTATTCCTTACCCTATAAATATAAATATCACGTATTCCCTACCCCATAAATATATCGATCACGTATTCCCCACCCTATAAATATATCGATCAAATATTCTTTATATATCGATCACACTTGGAAGAACTTTTGCTAAGACATATTAACTCGAGTATGGAGCATTCTTGTAGCAGAAGCCAAGTATGCCTCCAGACCGAACAGTCACAGCTATTCAAATTCTCCACACTTTGTTTATCGCATATCTTTTCAAGTCTTATCCCGAGAAATTAGTTAAGATACCCCATGTAATCTGCTGCTAGTATAATGGATTGCGGCAACACAAGAACATACGAGATTATAAAGAGGACAATAACAAATTAGGCCAAGATCTTTATTAAAAATGTAGAGTGGTGTACGCACCGAACACATTGTCGTCATGCCAAATGCGAAACAACGTTGACATACACGTGCTACCGATTTCGCCAGTTCGCGAATTTAGGTCCTTAGCAGTGAAGCGACCAGCTTAAGAACTGATCAAGTAAACCATTGTCAAACATTAATTTTCAGAACCTAACATTTGAGATGGGCTTTTACGCTTGTATAAACATGTACGTCATGATATAGTAGAAATAAGACTGAAGAGCAAACATGTAGCAAGACCGTCCTGGTAGCCATTGAAGATCTGCAGACCGTGACAGCTAAGAAAAGGCGTGATAAACCCTTCGGCGGGACGGTTGTTAAAGTTCTTTCAGGCCAGGTGAAATATATTTACTTCATTATCTACTCAAGGGACTTAGAAATCAGACCGGAGATCATTTGATAATAAGTATTATAGCTTTTAAGAACATGCCCTTCTTCGTGCGATTGAATTATATATATATGTATGTGTGTGGGGGGGGGAGTATATAAATCTAATGCATCGTATTTTCATTCCTTGCAGTATTTAGTCTAATGCATGCGACACAGTCCAACAATTCATTGTTAAAACCGTCCTAAAGTCAGTCATGATGTTGGATAATCGTATTTCTAAGAGTGGTCATGCTTTTTGGAAATGTCAGCTTGATTAGGGTGTTTTATATCAGGGCTGGATAATTGTAGTTACTGAATCATATCTCATCCTTGTAGCTTCTATCAAGCTGTTTATGTACTATCAGGAGTTGTCTAGTTCTTCTTTGTTGTGTTTTCCAAGAAAAAATTAATACAAATTAGATTCATGATAATGTGCTGATAACGGTGCAAACGCTTACATGTTACTCAGTCTCCGTTCATACTTAAATCATGGTTAGAGGATAAAAAATTGTGATGTCACAATTGCATTATATTTCGTTTTATGTGTAACCGCTTATTTTTCTCATCCTTATTTTCCCAACGATACACACAATCATGCAGAACATTTCTGCTCTGCCCGATGTGCATTCAAAGTGTTTCAAACCTGTCTAAGGCCTATGAATTTTTTTTAAATATGTGGATTTTTTCTCTTTTTTGAGGATTCTGTTTGTATAGAACACTAACAAATGCAAACAAAATCTCTGCATCAGCATTTATTTGCACATTTTTAATTAATGATTTTATATGCAAAGTACGTCAGGAAAAAAAAATAAACGAAGAAAATTAAGTACTAGTGCAGAAGTATATTAATACAATGGAAAGATTGTGCGAATCGTGACTGAGAAAAAGCGTATTTCCTGCCACTGAAAGAATGACAACATTATTTTGACAAAACCAAAAAAGTATTTTATGACCGCACATATTTATTATATTTGCGTTTTATACTGAGCAAGTTGTAAATGCTGTAATAAAATGTGCAACGTTTTTAGTCTATAAAAAGGCGCATATCAGATTTAGGATAAACAGAATTTATCGCAATTATTATATCTTCCAATGTGATTGTTTATGACAAGAAATAGTATCTGCTACCATCCAGTTCAACCATTTGATGTGAAATATCAGACCTCTGCATCGTTATTGATGGCTGCTAATCCCAAACTGGGTAATTATGGATCATTTTGCCCCATGGAAAGCACTTAATACGAGATTCCTTTCAAGCTTAATTTACTCTTTTCTTTCTTTTATTGGTTTCTAGCAGTTTTAAGTTGCAGGTATCTGATTACAGAGTCTAAAAAGAGTCCCAGAACTGCCATCTTCCATTAACCGGACATTAGGATAAAATACAAACCCATGCTCCCAGGTAGCTCCACAGTAGAATTAGGGCCGCGTCCATAAAAAGCACAACAGGAATTTGTTAGTCCATTCTCTACTTTGAATCATTTGGTAAATATAAAAGAAATATAACAGATTAGGCAAACCATTGTGCTAAACAAGTCAGAAACGTAGTAAGTCCTGAATAAACAACACCTAGAAATCTGCCACAGAGAGAGAGAGAGAGAGAGAGAGAGAGAGAGAGAAGAATATTAAACCCGCTGCCAACCCAGTTAAGCAATTGCAATGTATCACGCAAAAAATGTTTACTTAAGATTACACGTACGATATTACTATTTCGTCATTGTTTGAATTAACGGTATACTTCATTACGCGACTTTTTAATTTGTTTTAAATTCTTTTAGTTTTATTTTTTATCTAGTTACTTGAATCGTACACTTGAACAAGGAAAGCAGATTTCAACTCATTGCTGATTCCTTAAATGTCGCAAAGGAATGTCACCACTGGTTCAACTCAAGAAGCTTCAGCTGAAATTTTGTTTTCTGAGACTACTTGCAACATCACGGTAGTCCAAATGCTACGGTAAATAAAGTTCACATTATCCAAGAAACTTATACAAGTATTTTCATAAAGGAAAACATTTTTTTTTAAAAATGATTTACACATGTACTTTTAAAATAGATTGTTTATTAAAGGTAAATAACATACAAAGGTGTAGGCTAAATATAATTTAAGAAAATAATGAATTCTGTATCTTATAATTGAAACCAGTTGACTAAATCAATATTATTATTAGATATGCCGAATTTCTGAAAACAAAGGAAGATATGTTTGTGTAAGGTAGATGAGGAAAACGCGTTCATTTAGAAGAACACTAATAATAGTTAAAAAGGATCAACGTACTAACTTAAATTTATTTTTTTAAACATTAAATAACTGATAAGGGCTGAGCGTGTGTGTGTGTGTGTGTGTGTGTGTGTGTGTGCGTGTCTGTGAATTGGATTTTTAACGTAGCTTTAACAATTTTTCAGTCATATCGCTACGATGTCTGCAATGTGGCAGTTAATAGTGATGACTAGCACTGGGGCATCATGCCACAGACATGTAGCATGATGTCCCACCCAGTCACATTATCCTGACACCAGGCCGACCAGTCCTAACACAGACCTGTTAATGCTGAGCGCCAAGCGAGGCAGCTGTTAGTACCATTTGTTTAAATTTCTTTGGTATGACTCGGCCGGGGATCGAACCCACGACCTCCCGCATTCGAGGCGGACGCTCTAACCACTAGGCCACTGGAGCGGTCGAACAGCTTGCGAATTTCGTCATATGGTATCATATTTGTATACTAGTTAGGGATATATCGTTTTTTGAGAAGTTCAACGAAACATAATTTGGTTGTTTACTAGTTGTCTCTTTCTCAATCAATAACGCAGTGTAATATTAATTGTTGTCATTGTTCTTAAAGTCTCTCCATTTATCGTTGCTGAAAGATGTATTTGAAATCTGGGTAGGTAATATTGTCTAAATCAGAGCAATATTAGACTATGTCTTTGCTGCCATTAAGAAAAATGATGTTATGCATTACGTTTTTCCTCTGAAGAACAATCTGTTGCAAAATAAATTGACTCGTGTTATTATGCAATATTTTAAAGTCACCACGACTAGATAAAACTATGATTTACGCAAACAAAGCGATGTAATATTAGAAACATCTGATATCGAAGATAAAACCTTCAATTAAATTGCTTTGAATAAAAGATCACTTAGATAAACACAATGTTTGGCTGCTTCCCAATAAAATATTCACGTGACAATGGATCAGGGTGTTGATAAAGGCAAGAATGTTATACGGTGAACTAGCTGTGAAAACAAGGATAAATGGGGTGAGAGAAATAAGACGACCCTTTCACTTATAACGTGATACCTTCATTTGGTAAAATTGAATTCAGTTTGAGAGCATTTAACTTCAAAAGGCTGATTAATTTGGCATTATAATTGTCAGTATTCAAGATAGTAAGGCACTCAATGTTAAATGAATGATGAATGTAATTCTGTTAAGTAATCTTGTATATAAAGTATGCATAGCATGCATATAACAATTTGACTGTATAGTATGCGTAGCATGTATATAACACTTTGACTGTATATATAGTATGCATAGCATGCATATAACAATTTGACTGTATAGTATGCGTAGCATGCATATAACACTTTGACTCTATATATAGTATGCATATCATGTATATAACACTTTGACTGTATATATAGTATGCATAGCATGCATGTAACAATTTGACTGTATAGTATGCGTAGCATGAGTATAACACTTTGACTCTATATATAGTACGCATATCATGTATATAACACTTTGTATATAAAGCATGCATAGCATGCATATAACACTTTGACTGTATATAAAGTATGCATATCATGCATATAACAATTTGACTGTATAGTATGCGTAGCATGCGAATAACAATTTGACTATATATATAGTATGCATATCATGTACATAACACTTTGGCTGTATATAAAGCATGCATAGCATGCATATAACACTTTGACTGTATATAAAGTATGCATATCATGCATATAACACTTTGTCTGTATATAAAGTATGCATGTCATGCATATAACAATTTGACTGTATAGTATGCGTAGCATGCGAATAACAATTTGACTATATATATAGTATGCATATCATGTACATAACACTTTGACTGTATATAAAGCATGCATATCATGCATATAACACTTTGACTGTATATAAAGTATGCATATCATACATATAACACTTTGACTGCATATAAAGTATGCATGTCATGCATATAACACTTTGTATATAAAGTATGCATATAACACTTTGACTGTATATAAAGTATGCATAGCATGCATATAACACTTTGACTGTATATAAAGTATGCATATCATGCATATAAAACTTTGTATATAAAGTATGCATAACATGCATATAACACTTTGACTGTATATAAAGTATGCATAGCATGCATATAACAATTTGACTGTATATAAAGTATGCATATCATGCATATAACACTTTGACTGTTTATAAGTTTTTATAACAGAGTCGGTAATTTGAACATGTAACTTTTTGAGAAGGTATTTTTCAAGAAGGAAAATAAAAACTAGAAAAAAATAGAAATTAAAACAATGATTAAATTGTATCAATATCATTAATGTCATTATCATTATTATTATTATTATTATTATTATTATTATTATTATTATTATTATTATTATTATTATCAG
Source organism: Sinohyriopsis cumingii (assembly GCA_028554795.2). Lineage (NCBI taxonomy): Eukaryota > Metazoa > Mollusca > Bivalvia > Unionida > Unionidae > Sinohyriopsis > Sinohyriopsis cumingii. The sequence continues at coordinate 419,647 of JAPYKE020000085.1, forward strand.
CAGTAGTAGTAGTAGTATTAAATGGATTAATAATCAATAAGATTTTGTGTGGATTCTGGCTTAACAAATTCAAATGCGTTAATGATAGAAGTGTCTGGAGCACGTTTCGCGTAATAAAAAAGAAAATCATTGTACGTAGCGAAATATTTTGTGCAGAATACGGTTTATGACTCTAGGCAAAATATTTGAGAGAGATCAAGATCGAAAAACGTATTTTCCAATGAGATGCGGTTCGTGATAGCATTCGTTTACAATGATAAAATGCGGAGACAGCATTCTATCGTATACCGCCCCAGGACGAACCCTACAAAAGTCCGTCAGCTGCATTGCAAACTCAGACGTGTGGCTGTAAGGCAAACTGAGTCTGAAAGATGGACTTTGCAATGAACAAGTACTGGATTCATATCGTTAAGGAAATCGAACTTTATTAGACAGATTGCATATCGATCCGTGAGAACACGACACTAAACGATTGACGGGATGGAGTTTGTGGTGTGTGCAGATCCATGATAAAAAGACACTGAAAAATTTACGTGGTGGAGATGGTGGTGTGTACATCTCCATGACAACAAGGCACTAACACATTGATGGGTTGGAGGTGGTGGTGTGGGGAATATTTTATCTGCCTAAAGGTTCCTGGGCCCGACAGTACGTACATAATTAGTACATTTGCAGAGTGCAAAAGTACCAAGCTAAAAGGTAAATGGCAGGGCCCGATCAAAGGACGGGAATTGGGGGGGGGGGTCCAGGTTTATCGACCCCCAGGCTAAAATAAACCGTACACACAACCGCAGTCACTTGTCACTTGCAATTTGACCATCGTTTTATTCTTGCATACGTTTATTTGGTAGTATGCACATTCTGAGTAAATAGACAAATAGACGTTTGCCTTAGTGCCCTTTGGAGGAAAGTCAGGGCCCTTTAAAGATATTGGTGACCACCCTCACCAAAGAAAAAAAAACAAAAAAAAAAACCCCCACTTGACAACGTTTGAAGAGTTCAAAATGTACAAAACTAAAAGGTAAATGGTGTACGGGTACGTCTATAAAATAGAAACAGTACCGAGCTGAACGGTAAATGGTGTACTGGTACGTTTATAAAATGGAAACAGTACCGAGCTGAACCGTAAATGGTGTACGGGTACGTTTATAAAATGGACACAGTACCGAGCTGAAAAGTAAATGGTGTACGGGTACGGTTTTAGATTGGCAAAAGTACCGAGTTGACAGGTAAATGCTGTGAACGGGGACAAAACAATCAATGCTCAGACAGTGGCCCTCATTATCTAAACAGTTTGCATCATGCATAGAATTAACTAAAACATAACTGAAAGACATTGGTAGAATGACTATAAAGCTAATATATATCCTAGTGAGCGGTGTCCTAACAACACAATGGAATCTAAAAATTTTCATTTATAATAATTCAGAATGACAAAGAGAGGAATCTACTACACTGATGCTCCCTCCAAGCTACTACACGTTTTTAAAAATTCCGCGTTTTCTTCTCAATTTAAATTATATAAAATAAATGCATCGAAACCCATATATTTATCAAAACGTTTTATAAAGAATGCTTATATATCATATATATCCTAAAGGATGCTTTGATATCATACAGTTTGCAAAGAATGTTTAGATATCCTACATTTTATAAAGAATGTTTAGATATCATACATTTTGTAAGAAAGATTAGATATAATAATTTTGATATCAGTCATTTGGTCTTGCACGTCACTATGCATCAAACCGTTCAGGTGGCCTAGTGGTTAGAGCGTCCGCCTCGGATGCAGCAGGTCGCGGGTTCGAACATGGATGTAATTATACCAACAAAATATCATTTTCAGCGTCATTAACCCATTAATCATTAATCTTATGATTTTGATTTAATTAAGTGCTTCGACAAAAGATTGACATAAATCTTTACCACTGGAGACCATTGCTGCCTGGATATTTTAAATGCTATTTTCTAAGTGTTATCAACCGCATTAATCGCACATTGAAATAATTTGCAATTGGATTCATCTAACTTCTCTTTCACCGTCTGTCTGTCTCTGTCTCTCTCTGTCTGTCTATCTCTCTCTCAGAAATATTAATTTTCATCGAACTGTGATGCATGTTATTTTTTCCACTCCGCCACTACTTGTGATAAGGGAACTGGTTTAGTTTGGCGTCGCATTGTACGTCAGTGTAACGTCCAGTACTTGATTTGATTTAGTTTATTATTGTAGGGCAATGTAACATTCGAGACATGGTTTGGTCCGGAGTGGCACTGTACAACAATACAATATCATGGCAATGCAACATTCGAGCCTTTGTTTAATTTGGTTTGTTGCTATATTGTACGGTAATGAAACATTAAAGCCTTAGTTTGGTTTTGTTTGGCACGTACAGCAATGCAACATATGATGGTTAAATTCAGGTCAAGGTTGTTTTGCCACTCTACCACTATTTATGATCCGGGACTCAGTTTGGCTTGACGTGTTATTTTCCGGGTGTGCAACTATAATGCGCCGTAGAGGACAAAAGCTGGTCCAGTTAGAAAGTAGCAGTTGAAATTTCAATGTCGTATGTTGAGAAATCCAATATCACGTGTTGGATTAAATTGCATGTCCTTAAAGTTCCATTTTCTAGATCTAGACTTTAGATTTTATATGTTGAATTATACAGTGGTAGTGTAAAGTTATATTTCCTATGTCGACGTTTTACAGTGCACATTTTGAATTATACAGCGGTGGTTGAAATTTCAATATCATATGTCGCGAATCCCTAATTCACAGGTTGTATGTAGCTGTTTGTGATGAAAGTTCCATTTCATACGGTGAGTATTTAGATTTCATTTGTTGAATTTCACAACAACGAGAAGCAGCCTCCTTGTTTAAAAATAAAGCGGTCCGTTCACTAAAGTGACCTCTAGCGAAGACATTAATAGTAATTCTCGACCCGTGAATGTTAACTTTCAAACTGTAAATGCATGAAATGTAACGACGCCTCATAATTGAATACACGAACGATGTATCTTAATACTCGACTTTATTTTGAATTGTTGAAGTCGACATTGTGTAATGTTACTTTTAACACATACACATCATTTCACCACATACAAATACAAATTCTGACAAGCACAATAAAATGTCCAACCACCGCTGTGTAATTCAGCTGATACAATCTAAAAACTCAGCATACGAAATGAAACTTTCAGCACAATCAATGTGACTCCACGTATTAAATTGAAACTCTCAACATATGACATTAAAATTTTAGCAACCGTAAATCAGAAGATACAATCTAAAAACTCGACATTAGTCATCGAATTTTCAACCTGCGCTTTGTATTTCAACAGATGAAATCTAAACACTCAGCATATGAAATGGAACGTTCAACATAAACACTTTGAACCAATAATTGTATTATGTATGACATTGAAATTGCAACCAACGCCGTGTAATTAAAACGACACAATATAAAACCTCGACATAGAAAATATAACTTTCAACCACTACAGTACTGTTAATTCAACAGATACATTCTAAAATCTCGACCTAGGAAATGGAACTTTAAGGACAAGCATTTTTGATACCATACGTGAAATTGGAATTCTAAACATATGCCATTAAAATTTCAACAGCAATGTTCTGACTGGACCAGCTTTTGTCCGCTTCGGCGCCTCCTAGTGCAGCTTTCGCGACTTGGAAAGGTTTGCTGTTGAATTGTACAGCAATGCAACATCTGGGACTTGACTTGGTTCGGAGTGGCATTGAGAAAAATAAAACATATGCTGTTGATAAAGTAGTGTGAATGTCTATTACCTCCTGTGATTGTTTTACAGTCTTGAAAATACACGTGAGTTTTTTATACGTTTTGTGCTTAAAACTATAAATAAGTAATGAAATAAGTAATGATGCATTTGCCCATGGTTTTGTTCACTTTGCCGTATTTGAAATATAGCCTTACCATTGAATAGCAGTGAATCAGCCATAATATATAAAGCAGTGAATCAGCCATAGCATATGCAGCAGTGAATCTGCCATAACATATAAAGCAGTGAATCTGCCATAACATATAAAGCAGTGAATCTGCCATAACATATACAAGCAGTGAATCTGCTATAACATATAAAGCAGTGAATCTGCCATAACATATAAAGCAGTGAATGTGCCATAAAATATAAATAAAAGCAGTGAATCTGCCATAAAATATAAAAGCAGTGAATCTGCCATAAGATATAAAGCAGTGAATCTGACATAACATATAAAGCAGTGAATCTAGCATAACATAAAAAGCAGTGAATCAGCCATAACATAAAAACCAGTGAATCAGCTATAACATCAAAAACAGTGATAGTCACTAGAATCAAGTTACAATGTCTTTGCGTTTTTTTATTTTGATTGTTAAGAAAAATATATATTTTTTCATTTAGTTTGTTTTCATGCATGTATAGTTTAAATTCTGCATACAGTTCACATCACGTTACGTTCGGCTTCTTGTATGGGAAATTCACACTCCAGTTTTAGATATGGTTGACCTATTTCACATCTCTATGTGGAGGAAACCAAATGTATGTGAATAAGAAGACTCATTTCCCTCCCAAACACCACTCCCCCCAACAAACAAATAAACAAACAACAAATTATCTGTATGGACTGGGCGAGCATCAACGGACGCCGTCATTTTTTAGTTCCTATCAGAATAAAGTAATGTTACGTGTCTAGGCTCTTACAGAAAGTAACAAGAACAAAGCTAAGACAACAAGCGTTGTAAAATTTAACAACTAAATCTTTCCCCTAGAAAAACAATGCAAAAATGAGAAAAAAACTAAGGTTTTACGAATCAAATAAAAAATTAATCCAACAATTAAAAAATAGAAATCCTATTATTAAAACGTCCTAAATTAATATTGGTTCGAATCCCGATGAAATCCGAAATGGAAGACGATGACGTATGTCGTAACCTGTGAATTAATGCAGTGTCAACGGTCTCTTGTTGAATGGCAGAAAATATTATTCGAGTTCTTTAATTCTAAATAAATTTCGATAAATGTCCTTGTCCAAAAATTAATTTAGAGCGCAAGTATTGACAGGGAAAACAATAACTTAAAATCCAAATAATTTGTGGAAAATAAAATAGTAAGCTCAAAACATGACGCAACATAAAAGATCTGGTCGTCTCAAGTGTTAAGGCACGAGTGTCAGTTCGTTCTCAAAACATTAACAATAAGTCTAACTAAGACGCAAAACAGATTAACGGATGAGGGTCACATGGTCATCATTCTAGAACCAAAATAGAAGCTTTTCTACATGCCTAGCGTTACGTACTCCCATTATGGCTTTAACTGAAATTAATGGTTTTTACTCTGGGAAAGAATATAAATTAATTAAAACGTTGTTTACTACAACTGTCACTGATTTCTGAATCAAGGTCAGGAACTAGGTCAGCATTGGATACAATGTCTCTATACAGTCGTTTACGTCAAAACATTTTAAAAAAAATAAAGTCAGAATTGAACTCTATTATGGACAATATCAAATCCAGTAATTAAAGTTACAGTACAAAAATACGTAATGGAATAAAAAGATTAAAACTATCAAACAAACAATTAAATTAAATCAAATATAAATTAAATCAAATATACATAACAGCAACAAAAATAACCTTGAATATGCCTACAGAAGAATTAAAAATATATAGGAAATTTTCTATCATTTTATAAGTTCGTTATAAATAAATCAAACAAGAAAACTTCACAATGTTGAGACATAGGAGAAACACATGCAATGTTTTGGAAGTATAGGGCACATAATCCATATTGGAAGATAAAATACGAAATATTCAGTAGAACAAGTTGTAAACAGAAATGGTATCGTTATGGGCATAGATTGAAAGCGTCAACATTCATTACGCAAAATACAGCCATGAGCTAGAATTCAAAATTGTAATAGAAATGAAGAAGTCAACAAATTTTATTAATATCATAACACTTAGCGAAATAAAAGGCCAAAATGTATTTGCCCTTCACGACTTCTTTTTACTACTCTTTGTCAAACATCAGTGTAAGAAAGCAGTCATACAGCGATGTTTTCATGTTCTATGCAAATATCGTTCTCAAAGCTCTCCGTATTGATATTGGATCCGAGTGGAATACAGTAAGAGACAGAGCAAAATGTGATAAGTAACTCTTGATTGACTGTACAAGTAGAATACGCTGAAAGCTCATTTCCATATCAAATATACCGCGAAATTTAAGGACGCAAAAAATGTACACGTGACTAAATATTGAAACTATAATTACCCAAATAATGAAATAAATAAAGTAAAAACAATATTTGATTGCATTTGTATATTTCTACCGAATGTTCAAAGCCGGATTGAAAGAGGGGCAAATGGAGCATTTGCTACACGGTCCCTCCTGGCGAGGAGAACTAAGATGCCGGAAAGGGGGCGCTTTTCAAATTGACCTAGGGAACCATGCCTCCATAATATGGGAATGTAGTATAAAAATGGCTATTTTACAGGAGATGAATTATTGCGTAATCATGTATATGTCACTGAACACATATTCTACTTTAAAAAAAATCAAAATAAGATGTGTACTTACCACAATACAATTGGTCCATAAATATAACTGTATTACCCACATATTGCAATTACTAATAGGCTGTATAAAACATTACTACCCACATATAGAAATTACAAATAGGCTGTATAAAACGTTACTACCCATATATAGAAATTACAAATAGGCTGTATAAAACGTTACTACCTACGTATAGAAATTACAAATAGGCTGTATAAAACTTTACTACCCACATATATAAATTACAAATAGGCTGTATAAAACGTTACTAGCCACATATTATAATTACAGATAGGATGAATAAAACTTTACTAACCACATATTGCAGTTACAAAAATAGGTTGTATAAAACTATACTACCCAAACAATGCAATTACAAATAGGCTGTATACAAATGAAGTACCTTCATATTGCAGTTAATGTCTGTTGGGCTGTATTAAACTATTGTTCATAGAATGCCATTGCAATTAGGCTGTATGAAACCGTATTGTCCATATATTGCAATTGCAATTAGGCTGTATAGAACTGTATTGCCCACATGTTGCAACTGTACCTATTACGATGTATTAAACTGTATTACATATTACTGCACTTGCAAAGTGTCTGTATAAAACTGTGTTACCCACATATTGCAATTACAGTTTGTCAGGCTATACAAAAGTTATTACCCACATGTTGCAATTGTATATTAGGTTCATCAAAGCACACTGACGTCGTTATAGAAACTAAACAAATACATCTCTAAAATTGAGTTGAATATATAGTTGAAAATATTAGCGCCAACGATCTTCAAATAGACAATCGTCAGAAAGGAAACAGTAATTACATAAATTACGTCAGTATCACTGTGGTTGTAATTTAATATACTATAATTGTTTCCGTCTACTGGGACAGGTTAATATGTTAATGTTATGAAAGAGAAGAAAGAAAGAATACCGTAATGAATATTGATAGTCATATTCAATATATACATTTTACTACTACTACTAATACTACTGCTATTACTACCACAACTACTTCTACTACTACTACCAATAATAATAATAATAATAATAATAATAATAATATTAATAATAATAGTGAAATTCGATCGATACAATTTGTCAATGGTAAATTACTCCCTATCTAGAGGAAACACTTTAACAAACTTACGGCCATTATTAACTTTAATAAAAGTATTTTTAGAATGACAAATGCGAGGTATCCAGACAAACCCTAGGAGTAAATGTTTTGCAGATGTCAAGTCTTTTTTGTTTTTTAATACATTAATATAATAAAATCTCGGCTTAGATACTTCGAACATGTCTTGCACACTGAACCGTTCCAGTTTCGATGCAACGAGATACACACGAGTACACTATAATCAGGTTTCCTTTCGAAAGAATACATTTCTAGAGTATATGAAAATGAGCAAGATCATTTTTTTCCTTTATTCTTAAGAATGCTCTGATTAAATTAGCATAATCGTTGAGGGGTTCAAAATAATCTTCACCAATGTAAATGACATCAACGTAAAAAACAAAACAAAATTCAAAAATCCTATACGGATCTCCGCGTAGACTGACATAATTGTTTTTTTTTTTAGTCGTTGAGTAATTGGCTTGGTTTATGCTAGGGTATAAATCGTGTTATTCATCAAGTTTACAGTTCGTAACCGCCGTTAAATTAAGGTTTAAATCAAGAATTGATACTAATTCGCAAAGTTATTTGCTTTCTGTACGATATTGCAAGCTCAGAAACTCCATATAGACTCCAATACATTTTTCTTTTAATGGAGAAAAAAATCACTGACGCACACACTGGAAATTGAGCTTAAATAATGTCATAATAACCAGACAAGACATCTGCAATTCATATCGAACAAAACAAGAAAAGAAAAACAAGAGAAAACGATATTAGTTTTGAAAGATTAGCATAATACAAAGGGAATAATTAGAAAAGACTTGTTTACGTTAACATAATTGCAGAATACCGAAATTATTGTTTGAGATCAATATATCACTGTAGCTTTGTTTCGTTTTAGTTTCTTTTATTATTTTTGTTTTTGGGGGGGGGGGATGGCGGTGTAAATGTAATATTTGCATAAAAGGACACGTGTAACAACTGGGTAGCTTACGCACACGATTTAAAAGTTATTATTTTTAAACTGGAAAACACACCTTCGTGAGTGTGACTTGTTGTCAATTGTTTCTTTTATTTCCAAAGAACCTCAAGACAGTAGTCGTTGTCAACAGAAGGGTTCTGAAAAGAACGGATACTAAAAATAATGTTTATATAATCATTCTATGAAAACACCTCACAAAACACTAATTTTAAACTTGTTGATTTTTCCTTAACATGGTATGACTCATTAGTAAGCTTTTAAAAAAAAAAACGGAATATTGGTACTTTGCGCCATACACCACAATACACGACCCAAACAAAAAATATTATTGCAACTCTTTGGTTTAAAACAAGTAATATAAAAGAGTGAGAAGTAAGAAGCTTGTTGTAAAATTCTGCAAATAATTTATTTCTCTAGAAGACAAAGTAAAAATGTAAAAAGAACGTACGGTATCACGAATTAAATCCCAGATAATATTAGAATTTCAGATTCAAGTCTTAATGATTCAAGTGACATAATGGAAAATAACCTTCTAGAAGCTTCTTAATGTTTACAAAATAAAGTTTAAGTTATAATTATAATACCTGTTACTACAACTATTACTATAGAATGTGTAATAGATAATTCCAATAACCTAGAACCAGACCCAAATAAATATATTAATTCTATAGATGATAATCCTAATATGAAACCCATACTTATAGAAAATATTTTTGCAATGTATTACTTGTTTACAGAATTTGAAAATAATTAATGAATCAGATCAAGCAGAAAATTAAATTGTGTTTGGGCAAGATCACGTCCAACAAACAATGTTACATTATCAGTAGCATATAATGAAATATTTTTTTCTATATAAAAACACAACAAACAACGCAAATTAATTATGTATAACAATATAAAGACTTATTCATATATCAAATTGCTAAAATCTTGTACATTAGAATAAAATCGAGAACTTCTTCGGATAAGAAACTAGCGTGTGTCCATTTCACAGTACCAATCAACGCTACCATAACGTCTTGTGAATAATACACATAATGACATCTATTCCTAGTAATTGATAAGCAAGTTACATGGGGTCCCAACACTCCATAATTACTAAATATTTACTTACCCAGTCTGGATACAAGACAAGCAAAACCAAAATATATTTGTGGGTTTATATCGGCACTAAGGTCCAAATTATATAGAAATTAACAGTCTTTCCAAATGCACCAGATCATTCAGAGACCTTTCTTCTTCGGATTTTTTAAAAATGTTAATATATTGTACAAGACAGTGATGTCGAAGTAATGTTAAAACATATATGCACCACTAATTTTACAGTCGATATATCATCTTCCCGTAGGCTATTAGGTCCTTAGTTTAAGCATTATACTATCTATTATGGACAATAATAATGGCAAATTACTATATTATGTGAACTAATAATTGGTCCTGCTTCTTAAACAAAATTTAATTTCCTGCGTCCTAGACTTTTTAAACCTCCGAGGATAGTGTTACTTGCACAATTACATTATATCAGGTTTCCTTTAGAAACAATATTTACTGAACCGGTGCGATTGGATGATTGAGCTATTACTGTATAGCTTACGTCAGTGATTAATAATTGGTCAATGCAGCGATATGAGACTATCCGCATGTCAAACTCGATGTCATAATCTTACTTCCAGCGTTAAATCGCGTTCGTATATCCAATTTTAACCAAAGGAGCGGTCACTGTATCAGAGCTTTTCAATTCTTTCATACTTTTGTAATTATGATTTGGATTGATAGAAACGCAAATTTGATGGCAGAAAGCAGTAATGTAACACACTGGATGCAATGAGAAGAATTTAGAAATGGACACTTGTGATCAATATTTAGATTTTGGCTTGGGATATAGTGTATCATGTTACAATGCAACTAAATTAAACGTACGTTCATTCGTCTCTCCTAAAAAGAAGAAATCAACCGTGTTCAATTTGAACCCTTGCTCAACAGTGACCAACCAAAGGTAATCCAGAAAATAAAAAGTGACAGAAGTTTTATTCTTGCTTTCTCGGTTTTGATTTGTAGCACTTGTTTGAAAGCTACCAGCGAAGTTTAGAAAATGAAGATAATTATTTTCTCATCACGGCATTGTAAAAGTGTATCTCTTTTCTCTGAAGCTTATAATGTTAAATTTTCGTATACTCTTTACGGTCGTTAATTTTTCTTTTATAGCAGGGTAGGTAGGATAATGTTTGCTGCAAGAAACTGACACGTTTGGACTTACTATCAGTGAAGTGAATCTCATTACAATACTCCATTTACAAAATATAGGTAAAGATAGAGAAGAAGGAATCTTTACAAACCAGTTTGCAGCTTATTAGTGTGACTGTCAGTGTAAAAATCATCGAGACGGTTTCAGATATTTAAACATTCAATTTGCATACATTAGCAGGGGCATCATCTTGCACGTGTTTTGTCTAAATAGTACTAAAATTACAAAGAAGAATGATTTGCAATCGGACACAACCGCCGAGATCGGATCTGAATTTAGTGTTGCTGAATTAACTTCTATAGGGTTTAGTTATTGTTGGGATCTTGTCTCAATATGGCGAGAAAAGCCTTCAACCAACACCTTCAAAATCGTTCGTCAGCAACACTACTTCCTCGATATCCTAAGTCTTCTGAAAGAATTAGTTTCTCTTCCGGAGATTTCCAGTTAGTTACGTGTGAACGGACAACTATGCATTTTATTCGTGTTTACGTGTTTTACGCGGAGCTCATTGGTTAACAACATACACATAGTTACAGGGAAAAAAAGAATCATTCAGTCGTCAAAAAATCTTAAAATGAGACTTTAAGACCCTTTGCTGTATTTATTTTGTTTATTGTATTATTTCATGAAAATGTAACAATCTCACTGAAGGGTTTCGTGGTTGGCATGATCCAAAATAGAGCATTTTATTTGATATTTATTTTAAACATATAACATCAAGCAGATCAGGAATAGTACATTTTCTCTGATTTCTATTTTGAATTTTGTATATGAGGTTAATCAGAAATAGGGAATCTTATGTTATTTTTATTTTGAACTCATTTCACCGGGCTGATCAGGCTGATAGGGTAATTTAATTGTTTTCGTTTTGAACATGTTACAGCAAGCTGATGCTGAATAGGGCATTTTTAAACTTTTAGATGGCATGTGTTACTGTCAATGGATATTTGGATGAGTACTGAATGTAAACGACTATTCTTTAGTACCATTTAATAAAATACAACGACATTTGAAATGGATTCATTTGTGACATATGAACAAAATTAGAACAGCATCTATTCTCACGTAGTCATCCAATTTAAAGGATTGTACTGCGCCATATCTCCCCCACGTGACTGAACTTTAGTGTACTTAATCTCCGCCAAGTGATAGAAATTTACTGTACCAAATATCACCCAAGTGATAGAACTTTACTGTACTAAATATCACCTAAGTGATAGAACTTTACTGTACCAAATATCGCCCAAGTGATATAACTTTACTGTACCAAATCTCACCTAAGTGGTAGAACTTAATTGTACCCAATTCCACCTATGGCATCTACCTTCGCCCATTTGAAAGAACTGTACTTCATCTAATCGAAAGAAATGTACTGGATCTAATCTCACCAAACTGAAATAACTGTTTATGTTTTAACACACATCATGAGATTACTACTGAGTATTCTAACCGTATGATGTAACTTTTTAGATTTGAATTCCTAATGGTGGATCACTCAATATTCCTACCTCATAACGTGATATGTTAGATTTGAATTCGAATTGGTAGACTACTCAATATTCCTACCTCATAACGTGATATGTTAGATTTGAATTCGAATTGGTAGACTACTCAATATTCCTACCTCATAACGTGATATGCTAGATTTGAATTCGAATTGGTAGACTACTCAATATTCCTACCTCATAACGTGATATGTTAGATTTGAATTCGAATTGGTGGACTACTCAATATTCCTACCTCATAACGTGATATGTTAGATTTGAATTCGAATTGGTAGACTACTCAATATTCCTACCTCATAACGTGATATGCTAGATTTGAATTCGAATTGGTAGACTACTCAATATTCCTACCTCATAACGTGATATGTTAGATTTGAATTCGAATTGGTAGACTACTCAATATTCCTACCTCATAACGTGATATGTTAGATTTGAATTCGAATTGGTAGACTACTCAATATTCCTACCTCATAACGTGATATGTTAGATTTGAATTCGAATTGGTAGACTACTCAATATTCCTACCTCATAACGTGATATGTTAGATTTGAATTCGAATTGGTAGACTACTCAATATTCCAACAATATGACATGACATTATTAGACTCTATTTTCAAATGGTCTACCGCTCAGTATGGCAACCATACAATATAATAGTTTTAACAGCAGTAACGGCCTCATTCTTTTAACTTAGAATATCGTTACAATAATAAAGAGATGGCTTTTATATTTTCACTGGATTTTAATTGTACATTTGTGCAGATATCGTATAACTGACATAGTATCGGCTCAGTACCTTTTGCAAAGTGTAAATAATAATCAACTAGGATTCAAGAAAAGAATCCATTATTTCTGGGTTTGTTTGTACTCTTATTCTATCTTTAAAATATGGTTGCTAAAGAATGCCAGCTGATATGTCTTTTTTAGATTCTATTCTTAAGTTATGCAAGTTTCGGTCAAAGGTGTGATCATATATGATCTGATGTTACGTGTTTAAACTCTAATAAACAGTAACAATAGAAAAATGAAAACAACAAGCTTTGAAAAATTTAACAAATAATGTATTTCCCTGGAAAAACAATATAAAAATGAAACAATAAGAACTTACGGTTTTGAAAATCAAATCAAAACAAAATCCAAGAATAATCCACGAATTAAATATTAGAACTCCTAGTAATGAAATGTTCTAATACATTCAAGTTAGAAATATCCCAAATGGAGGGCGATGGCGTACATTGTAGCCTTTAGGTATTGTACTGTTCTTTTTTTAATTCCTCAGTCAATAATATTCCGGTGTTTGAATTTCCGAATAAAATTTAAATATATGTCTTTGTCCAAGAATTCTTTATGAACATTCAAATGTTTACAGGAAAAAGGAATTAATCTTTTAGAATCCAAAATATTTGAATACAAATTATAACTCCAAACTGTCACAACACAACGAAAATCTTTACGTCCCACTGTTTAGAAACCTAACTAATTAATTTTTTTATAGACATCGGTATAAAACCTGAATACTGCGCAATTTCGGAAAACCCAGAATTGCGGAATAGAGGGTGTTTAATATAAACACGTACTCCCAGTAAAAACCAATAATAAAATAAAAATAAAACGGTGTTTACTTGTCTCAGTGATTTCTGAATCAAGGTAGTAATCTAAGTCAAAAATAGAAACAGTGCTTTTATTATTAGTTATTTAGAAACAAAGATTCAGGTCAAACTGAATTTTCTGGAAAATATCAAACGCCTTGTAAACAAAATTACATCATATTGACATGTAATGAAATAAATATAAAAATAAATGAAACTTACAATCAGACAATTAAATTAACTCAAACATAAATTAAATCAAATATACATGAGAATGTAAAGTCGGGTCAATATTCATTAAAGGACAATTTCCAATCCTCTTCGTTAAGAAGATGACAAATGTTTCAGTAATAAAATTAATGTCAGAAGGGCCATTTGGTACAATTTCGTTTTCGGTTGACGAAGCAAGCAATAATTTAAACTTTGTAAAATATGAATAAACTACAGATAACTGAAGTTTCGGATTACATCATGTCTTGTAATCATTATGCTTCTGTTGAACAAAACAGATTTCCAAATACGGAACGTCTTAAAAAGTCGACTTTAGACTAGGATTTATCTTTGATGGCCATTGATGGAACATCGTAAAAAGCGGACTTTACACTAGGCTAATCTATGTTAACACATGACAGAACATCTTAAAGGTTGGCTTTAAATACTAGCTTATACATGATGGCTAATGATGAAACATGAAAAATCATTTTTAATGGACATTTGGACGATCGTTCTCAAATCAATTTTATGTATGTTATTAAGACTGTACGAAATCTGAGGGTCATAAATTGGCATAATCTAACTTACCTTCAAATATTCCTTGTATGAGCAAAAATATATGTCCGATACTTATGGCTTGATCATATTATAAAAAATGTTATTTTAACCTACAACAAACAAAAACATGCGTGTATGTATGTATGTATGTGTGTGTGTATATATATATATATATATATATATATATATATATATATATATATATATATATATATATATATACATTTATATTTTAGTATTTTCACATTAAAAGAATCACATTCACTTTTGTTTATCTGCTTTAGATTTTACGTACCGTTTGTACTGATTGAATTTTGCAGTGATGATAAAATCGCCATATGTTACAAGTCAGACAAAGATGATACCTTAGGCCTTTACACTGTATTTGAAGTGTGACGAGAGCTATGTTAGTGTTTCATTGCAATCGCTGCAGATTGAATAACAATCGATTATAATATTTCATTTCAAAGAATGAGTAGGAAGGTAAAGTTGGATGTCTGTTAGATCAAACTATTCACGAATGTTGCATATTTTAATTATTTTGATTAGGCAATGTGTGTATCCAGTTTACAGCATACGGATAGATGACAACAATATAACATAAATCACGCTAGATCTAGAACGGAGTTTCAGAATTATATTTGTAATAAATATTTGTTATTATGCCATATTTTCATTTTGGTCAATCTGATTGGATAGCTGTTGCTTATGGCGCTAGGTTCTGATCAGATAGACAACACATAAAACTAATTCTGTACAGCGTACCGCAGGTAATCATTTCGCTTGAAGAGAAGTCAATTAATTCTTTAGTTTTAATTACCATTAGCGCTTTCATTATTTTATTTCTGCTTTGCATAGATAACAACATAGGAGCATTCCCAGATCTTGCAGATATGCCTGGACACTGCTGTTTGGAAGGCTAGATTACTAAATTGAGAAAAATATTGTTGTCATGTTGATAGCGAACACACGTATCGTATTGAAATGGTTGGACATGGTAATGGATTTGCAATGTGTTGCAAGTTAGAAACGAAGCAAATTAAAATAAACTGTCTGCTGTTCTTGATAGACCTATAACAAATAAGATAAATAATACAAACGTTACCGCCATCGATTCTAATGTTATATTGTGCACCTTATACAAAACATACATTTTAGTTTTAGATACTCATTATTTTGTGTTTTGTTGTTACAAGGATTAACGCCATTTTTAGCACGAGTTAGTAGATTCATGACTGCCAGTATAACTGGTTGATGAAGAACGCGAGAAAGTCCCAGAAAGAAAGACCAAGCCACGTGAAGTTACGGGCAAGCTTTCACGTTCCCACACAGGCAGTGTCCGAGACTCGAACGCATACAGACAGACGTGAGATGACAGAGATTCGTAACGGTGAGACCACTCGACCACTCGATCATTCGAGGCCCTCTTTATTATTCAAACATTTAAATAAAATAATTAAACATGTTCCTTTTTCATAGTTTATAGCTTTGTATAGTCTAGATTCAGCACTCATTACAGTAACAATTTATGATCTGATTTCAGAGCTGACAACAAATGGCGCGTACACTAAAACCACAAAGTTAAGAAAAAAAATAACAATGAACCTGTATCAATACTTCCCCACACATTAGCTTGTAATATCGTTCATATTACCTTTTTCTTTTCAGTTTAAGTCATCTGTACAAAACATATGATCAGTTAATTCAGGGTTATCTTTTTTGGTGCATCAACGAGCTGCAAAGTAAACTGGCAAAACGTTTCTAGAAATTGAATATTGAATTCAGTTGTATGGGTGTGATATTTGCTACTCTTTTGACTGTATTAATTCAGCCAACTCTATGCGATATTATTTTTATCTAATTCAGTATCGGTTGCATGTTTTCATTGTCAACTCAATTATATATTTTATCTTTTTCTATCCCTTTGGTATTTCATCAATATTACCTTTGACAGCATTAATCAGTTCGTCTATAATGTTTGTGCTAAAATTGTTATTTACAATAAAAAAGATATTTCCAATTTCTTGATTGCCCTTGTTACTTTTGTTACTCCAATCTTTCGGTAAATCGCTCCAGTTGAGATCGCACAGTATCATATTCATGCAGTAAGTTATTCCCCCTGGATGTCACTTTCTAAAGTATCTATTTCACTTTTATACTCAAATGAATTGATTGTACATATTGTTAGATGTTAAATATCTTATGTTATGATTGATTCTATGTATCAAGGTTCTTTCTCTTTCGTTATCAAAGTGAATGTTCAGCAATGAGAAATATACGCTCTTTCATTGACATGATGTTCCCAAACAGGTAATATATAGGTTTAATACCCTGTTATTTTAATCGCATTTCGATTACGTTTTTCTCTCTCTCAGTTTTGTCTCGATGTATAATGTAGTGCGGAAATCACTGTGATCGCTTGAATGTTGCATGATATATGTTATTATTTAAATTCTATTTAATTTGTATGACAAAATTACGCTCTCAATGGGAAGAATATAATGTAAACAATGTATGATGACTTCGTCTGTGTATAAATGCCTCACTGTAAGATTAAATCTTCACATTACGGAACGTCTTGTCAGTGAGCGATCTACTTTAAGGACTTGCACATCTTCAGTTGTAGAGGTATGTGAATTATTAATTTCTTGTGTATAAGTTATAACTATTGTACTACCACGTTTATTTTTGTATGTTTGCTATGCGGCTCGGTTTACGTAGTGTAATGCAAATATTTTCTATTCAGGTTTGTGACTTAGCAAGGGCTTTACATTAGCAATATAAAGCTACATTTTTAAGAAACGTTTAGTACCGTAGGATTCTTGTCGGGAACGGTTAGGTTTACCTCTGAACCTGTTTGTTGTTTTGTAATTATTGTGCCGATAATGTATTCTTTATAACTTACTGTATATAATGTCATTACTTTTTATCGTATATGCCCGTGTCATGCATAGTACACGGTGATAGATGTATTTTCAGCTGACCCGAGTGACCAGAGCGATCCGAGTTATCGGAGTGATCGCTGTTCTTTCTTTTTGAAATCACCGTGAATCATTCACACCTCGTGCTTGTACTGTGTAAAGTCATTTATTTGTATTTTCATTATTAAGTCCGTGCGTTTTATGTTAATTGATCCAATATTTGGATCATATACACGCACATATAAATCGTAATAATTGCTCACTCAAGTTGCTCGTTATTAAACATTGTATTTGTATCACCATCAAAAGTGTTCTGTTGAAAATCCGAAATCCCACCCGGTTATCTTGTTACAATTGTGCCATGCTGGTTTTATTCCCAGCCTTATAACAGAGTTTTCAACAACGGAGAAAGATTGTGCTATACAGGTTGTATTCATAACTTGAAAATATGTTGATTACATAAAGCTTGATACTATATATATTCATTTGACGTTTATCTTTTGATTCGCTGTTCCTTACAAAAAGAAACAAGTCCAACATATTTGCTTTAGTTTGATCTGCAAGATAGCTAATTTTCATCAACTGTCAGTTTTTCCAGTATTTACCAGTACCTCATCAATGTCCATCATAACGTTTTAAAGCAGTTAGCACATTAGCGTTGTAGCCTATACGAATGTTCGGGATACAGTTATATATATATATATATATATATATATATATATATATATATATATATATATATATATATATATATATATATATATATATATATATATATATATATATATATATATATATATATATATATATATATAAATATATAGATATATATATATATATATATATATATATATATATATATATATATATATATATATATATATATATATATATATATATATATATATATATATATATATATATATTAGTCTATTGTCAATCACAGTATTTGCATGTGTTTGCCGTTTAGATGTATCCATTAATTAGGTCAAATTAGATGTTACATCTGAATAGTTAAATAATAGTTAAATGATGCTGTTTTTTCATTTGGATAGCCGTTTCCAAATATTGTGTCAAAACTTATATTGTTTTTGTACCGAGGTCATGAAATCTATCTATAGGTTCTTCAAACGAACTGCTGTAATTATGCTTGTATCTATTATCCAATATTTAATACGATATTGAATCTCATTGATTTAACATGCTGTCTATGTCCGTCCTATTTTGCAATAGGTTTTTCGGTTTATTCTAACGGCATTATCTGTTATATTTACAATATGTTACGACTGGCTGCCCTTCCGATCATGATTGCACCATTTATCTGTGTAGTTGAATTTCAATTGCAAGTAAATAGTTCATGAAAATTGATAGAAACTAATGATTTCAAAATCAGAGTATCTTCACCTTTTGATAGTTTTACTGTTTTTGCATCTATACAATATTAAACAAATCACATCAACCGGTTATGAGTAACTATGCGCTAATTCTATGAGAATGAATGTTGTATGGATGATTTGGAATAGAACATGGAAATAGTATTGTCAATAAAACAATGCATGTTTTATGTTGCATTTGCCGGACGCGCTGCGATACAGTTTTTAAAAAAATAATTCATATGAAGTTTCATTGTCCCCTTGTCCCCATGATTGCATCAGTATTGTCATTAATTTTCGTCATGTCAAACTCTCCATCTTTTAGTCTTCTTCATTGTATTGATTTTTATGTTATTTTCGGATGTAGTGCGAATTGACTTTATAAATTATTGGCTTACAGATATTATCACTTGTTATGTATTACAGTATTTATTTATACAGTTTGTGGTCAACCTATCACGTTTTTCATGTGTAACATTTTGTTGCATATATGCTTTCTTTTTCTCTCTACTTCAGTTTTCACTATATGTTATCTGCCTTTATGTATTCGAGTTTGCAAACTATTTGAATACCTAAAATTACTTTCGTTATTTTAAATATTTCATTGGTAAGTATGGAAAGGTATCTAAATGTTTACTGTATTTTGAATTTAGGTTTTCTATTTGTACCAATCATCATGTAATATAAATTTGTATGCTTATTTTTGTGTATTTTCCTATATGCAAATTAGCAGAACAAAATTAAATAGTTTTATTTCATTCAAATCTTATTGGTTGCAGAATTTTCATCCTTCTTCAAAGTATCTTTTCATTATTTTCATTTTTTAACATTTCCTTGATAGCAGCGTGATTATCGTCTTACTTGATTTATTTATTTCAGTCCATATAGATTGCGAAAAATGTTCGTTGTTCACATGCGAACTATGTCCGCTTGCCACTGACCATCCAAATGACTGACAAACTCATCGTTGGGAAATATTTTTATTGTGACTCGTGTTTATTAACAAGGGGGCTTTTCTTTCAACAGTTTCAAATCTCTCGTCACTCTTTTCAATCGTGTAAATGATTTCGAACTGATACTAAATTTGTCCATTTCTGCGGTTGACTATTATATTACTGCATTAAATACTGTCTTGCTGTTTTGTCAAGAACTTGTAACTTGTAAATACCCAAGAGAGGCTAGACAAATAATTGTTAGAGAAGTGTTAATTTATTCATTTATTTTTTCAATGCAGCTGGGCACAGCGCACGTTAAAGAAAATGTGCGGTCATATTAAATATCAGTATTTTTCAGAAATCACTAAATGTACACTACTCATTGTTTATGTCAGCTGCATACATTGATCTGCCCTTCAGTATCATTAATGATATGTACGGTTATAGTTGGGGATCTTATAGCTTCTATGTTATAATCAATTAGTTGAGTTTTGGAGGTAGGGGCAAATCCCAAGGTAGGGAAAAATCCCGAGACATATCTACAGGAGCTCAAGTCTTATATATGTCCTGACACGATCATGATAGATCACACCTTTTTACCACATACATGTCTGCATAGAGCTCAGAACTGATTTCGAATTTATGTAAAATCATTCCAATCTGAACGTTGCTACTTTTTAAGCTGCATCCTTATAAAGTTAACCTTGTTCAGCTCTTTTTATTTATCACACCATTGCATCAGCTAGGAAATATTTACAGCACACTTCCGGTATATTCTGTAGAAGAATTACAATGCCTTTTTCTTATTTCCCTTGTGTAATGGTTTTAGAAAAGGAATCGGAAGATTCCAAAAGCTCTTGGACTGGCTTAACACCGAAGTTTTGCACAGTTGTTTATGAGCTTTACATGTGTGCGTGTGTCTAAAAAGTGAGGACAGAATGGACAAGAAGTATTGTTAATGTGCGAAACCATCAGCTTCACTCCACTAAAACAGAAATATACTTCGCGTTTGGGATTCCAATAGCTTGGACGTGGGGTTCGAATATTTCGCGTTGAGCGTGCTATGAATTGAATATTGTGATCACACACGCAACCAAGTGTTTTCCAAAAAGGATCAAATTTTCTCCACAAGGCATTATAAGTCTGTCAAGGCAAGTATATGCAGTGGAAGTGCTCCTGGGAGAAAAGAAAGAGAATCTTCTGCGGATCTTTATATTATTGGTACCGTTGTCAGGAGGCTTTCTTTTATTAGTAGGAAAGCTGAAAAGGTCGCTATCAACCAATATAAATACAACTCTTTAGTGCCCTAACAACGTCAAGGAAATAAACATTAATTGCACCAGTCTTCAGAAATTGCATATCGATTTGCATTCGTGACTTGCATAATAAGTGTTATATTAGAATACAAAGAGCTTTATAAATACAGAGAAACAGGACATTCTTGGATCAATTCGGTCCAGACCTGCCTATTAAAATCATTTCAAGCTAAGTATACATTACCACAGTATGGTACACAACATAAGGCCCCACTTCAGGGAAAATGCCTCATGATTCAAAATCGAAATCAGAGACTGTGTAGTATTGTGTAGTATGGTCCCATTTCAATCATATGAGATAGTTCGCACACAGACCAGGTTCTATTAACATACGCAGCATGTAGGAGTGATTCAAGAAAAAGTTTCATTCATATCCCATAGGTCATGTTATAAAACGTGTCCATTAAAGAAGTAAATGTGTCATAAGAGAATGTAAACAAAAAGGTAACGATTTCAGATTTCAAAAGATCACAAGTGCCTATAAAGCATTTGAAAGGCTGAAAATTGCTTAATCCGACGTGTAGGACATTTTCCTGAAATCATTCATTTTATTTGGTAGAAATATAGGATAAAATGATCGTTATAATAAGCAACGTTAATGCAATTTGATATCACTATGAAACTGAAATTTCCGAAACTGTGCACATTTGTCGCTTGTTTCGTTGTTTTCATCTATTATAAGCTAGCGCAACAACCCAAGCTGCAAAAGCACATCTAACATTGAGTTTGCTGATAATATCTAAGGGCTCAATATTTATCAATATAGAATCAGTTTATTTGCATTAGGAAGGTATGGAATATACATTTTCTTTGAAAGTTAGGTTTATATATCTTTTCGACAGAAATCTTTCTATCAGTTTGATAATTGATATCAAGAATAAATTTCATTTAAGGAATATGCCGGCAAACCTCATCACAAATATTCAGGGTTGCACAGGACTGTTAGCATTATGCCTTGATAGACAGGGAAATGAACCTGTCAAACACCAGTCTTTAAAGTTGTGTGAAAATATGACTATACTAACATTGGCATCAACCTATTGGGGCATGTGAAAATTAAACCCAATATCCCCAAATTTATTTCTTCATGATTTCGACGGATTGCGTTTATCATGATTTGACAGTGAGATGGCATTTTGTTCAAATAGATTGCAGCCAGGATATAATTTCACTTTAAAGGCAGAGTTTAGAAAAGACGTTTCAGATAGGAGAAACCTTGTAAAGCAAATATAAAAATCGATCACATTTGCGGAATCGCTTCGTGCAGACTATTCGGAAAAGAGGTTCTGAAACGATGTACGGAAGAGGATTTGTCATGAGTTAGGGCAGATTTACTGACACGGTTGGGATTTTTTAAAAAAAAGCACCCATTAGGCTGTGTTGTTGTTGTTGTTGTTGTGGGGTTTAACGCCATTTTTCAGCACGATAGGCTATACATGGCGGCCAGTATTAATGGTGGAGGAAGAACCCGGAAAAGCCCGGAAAGAACCACCGACAGGCTGTGGTCATATGAGAGTGCTATTGTTGCCCTCGTTGGTACTATGAATGCAATTACATGGCTTTTAAATTACAATGGATATTATAATAAATACCACAGTAAATAGGGAATGTTTATATGTATTTATTGAATTTCTCCCTTTAAATGTGTCCAATTCCGTACCCGAGCGGTTCTATCATCAACATTAATCTGTCTTTGAAATTACATGATGAATCTATGTCGGTATACCGATCTAAACAACTTCCGGTTTGTTTCAAACTGATACAGTTGTTGGTGTCTTATTTTCAACAATCACCCGAGTAACACAAGAAGTACCCATATGTAGACTGAATGCAAAATGCACGTAATGGATTTGTCCTTCTTTTACGAATGCTTATCAAGTACAATAGTTATAAAAGAGCAGATGTGGCACAACGAAAAAGTAAAATGATTTCTATTCTTTTCAGGATGTCTTATCAGCATCATCATAAGACGCATTTAAGTTTTGAAACTTCCTTTAGGTCGTGCGAGTAGGTAATCGAAGCTGCTTTCACTTTGTTAAGCAACAAACAGCTTGCGATGAGCACCTGCCGACTAAACAAGATATCCTTACACAATCAGCATTTAATGCTATTCATTTCTGATTGGTAAATCAGAAACCTTCTGATTAGAATTTTGGAAACTTATTAGCCCGAAACAAATTCTACAATGGAAACATACATTTAAAAAAAAAAAAGATTTTACTTTGTACTCTTATCTATTTATGGTGCTCCAGGATAAATAAAGAAACCTCTTGAAAAGAACATTTTACTATTTCCTTCCATAAAGAATACACACACACACACTATATATATATATATATATATATATATATATATATATATATATATATATATATATATATATATATATATATATAGTAGCAACGTTATAAATTACTTCACAAGTAGGGACGTTATAAATTACTTCACACGAGATATAATTAATGCAATCATTCATGTCAAGATCATAATAAATTGCATCAAATATTGATATAAGAATGCATAGAGTGGAGTTAACGTTTTGTGTCATAATTATGTAAATTGTTGTGGTTACTGCATGTAGTTGTATGCTATATTGTATGTATTGTATAATGTTCTGTTTACAACACGCTGATTGTCGTTGTACCCTGTATTGTGGTCTATGCATTGCGTCGTGCCCTGTTTAGTGTACGTTGTTCATTGTCGTACTCTGTGTTCTCGTCTTTGCATTGCATAGTATCCTATTTACTGTACGTTGTTCATTGTCGAACTTTGTGTCGTGGTCTATGCATTGCATAATGTTCTGTTTACCGCACGTTGTTCGTTGTCGTCCTCAGTATCGTGGTCTATAAACTGCATAATGTTCTGCTTCTTGCGCGTTGTTCAATGTCGTCCTCAGTGTCGTGGTCTATAAACTGCATAATGTTCTGTTTCTTGAATGTTGTTCAATGTCGTCCTTAGTGTCATGGTCTATGCATTGCATAATATTTAGTTTACTGTACGTTGTTCATCGTCGTACTCCGTGTCTTGGTCAATGCATTGCTTCGTGTCCTCTTTATTTCACGTTCACGTGTGTCGCGCCCTATATATTGTACTATATCCGGTTTATTGAATGCTATTTGTCGTTCTCCTTGTATTGCATTGTGTCCTGTTCGCTGCATGTTAACAAGTGTTGTATCTTATGTATTGTATGATATTGTTAAGACCCTGTGGTCGTAAACTATGTAACGGAAATAAACAAAACCAATAAGTATTGTAAAACTTAACAAATAATTTAATTATTAAAGGTATAACTGAAAATGTGGGAGAAAGTATTATGTGGCGAATCCAAAATAATCCTGAAAGAGTTATATAAGTCCGAAAGAATGAATAGTTCTGTATAAACTTCAGAACCGGAAATGGGCTGGTCTGCCATGAATCGGGAAGTTGTCAAAATGGCGTTGTAATGTACAATAATCTCTTCAACGAATGTTGTTTTCTTTTCTTTTTATATGAATAGTATAATTTCATGGTTACTTCACATTGATATATTTCGTACATTGTGTACTGCATAAATTCATATGTATCGTATTCTGTGTATTGCATAATGTCCTGTTTACACTACATTTATAGTTGTCGTGGCCTGTATATTCATAATTTTCTGTTTAATTCACATTGATATGTACCGTATTCTGTGTATTGCATAATGTCCTGTTTACACTACATTTATAGTTGTCGTGGCCTGTATATTCATAATTTTCTGTTTAATTCACATTGATATGTACCGTATTCTGTGTATTGCATAATGTCCTGTTTACACTACATTTATAGTTGTCGTGGCCTGTATATTCATAATTTTCTGTTTAATTCACATTGATATGTACCGTATTCTGTGTATTGCATAATTTCATGTTTTCTGTACATTGATATGTGTCGTACTCTGTGTATTGGATAATTTCATATTTAATGCGCTGTGATATGCGTCGTACTCTGTGTATTGCATTATTTCTTGTTTACTAAATGTTTGTATTTGTTGTATTCTTCATATTCCACAATATTCTTTTTATTGAATGCAGTTATTTGTTGTACAATGTACACGGTACAATATTTTGTTTACTGGCACTCCTTATATATACACAGGCAGCATGGACATATAGTATAGATGTTTTGCAAAATTAATTGTACACCTTTATAATAAAATGTCAAGAAGAGATAAATTATCAAGACATCAAATTAAAGATTTGAGTAAGTGTTTTATCTGATAGTTATACAATTTTAAAAATAAGACTACCGGACTTTAATTGGCATGAATATTTCCTTGCTTTATATACAACCACCAAGCTACAATTGGCATGTATTTATCATTGCTTTATGTACAGCGCATATAATTCCTTGTTTTATATACAACCACCAAAAGCACGCAGGCAAAGAATCTAACTTTCCCCGTCTCATAGTATTGCTTATATCACAGAAATAGCTTTTATTGCTCTACACAGAAACAGAGGGAGAATAAATAAAGAGTTAGCGAATTTCACTAAACCATATTTGAAGATACTCAGAACATTGCAACAAGACCAATATTGATAATGAACAGTATACTCCAGATTATGGAATATTTGTTTCTTTACATACGGAGACTCGAACCAAGGTCTGCAGCTTACGGTAATAATCGCCGTTCCCAAAAAAACCTGTAGCCCTCGACCACGCAAACACCTCATACCTGCATAGCATACCCACCCGTTTGGTGCTCTCATCTAACACACTGTCAGTCAGGATTCTTACGCCAGAAAAGAAGCCATATGGTAATTAAAACAGACAAGTTTATGCTATTTGTACAATTGAGCCCACCCCCCACCCCCCACCTCAATAACGAAATAATTGGCATGATAGCAGGAATAACTGTTAAATATTAGCCACAAAACTGGACAGTATATCTGACGTTAGGTTATCGGTACACAAAAGTATTTAGAGCACGTATTGTTATAGTTCAACAAATTCGTCCACAATAACCTATAGGAAATATATATGGTTAAAATAGACTTAGTAACATTTAAAACACACTTGGTTAAAAAAAAATCCACTCTTAACGATGCAGCAGCTTATGATAATTTAGCTTGACGTTGTCCATTCGGAATTCTTCGCTGTCCATCACATTCACGAGAATTGCAAATTTTAATCTCATTTCAAGCCAAGCAAATAATGTAAATTCAGGTCAGCCCACTATATGTCGATTTTCGATCCAATTCCCCTATTCTAAGGGAAATCACCCTTAAATATATTTATATTATTCATGAACGTCTCGCTCGTGTTGCCAATACTGAAAATGAACACCGGGATCTGGCAATTAAATGCCTGCTAATCCAGTGCCTGCTGAATTTTAACACCGTCATAGTAATTGAATCTAATTCTCTTGAATAAATTCATGTTTTTCATACACTCTGTCAGTTATTGTATGGCAGTAAACGAGTGCGGACATATATGGGATATATGTATATATTCTGAAATATACTTTCTGGGTATTTAGTTGCTGAGATTCTTTCCTGGAAATCAGTCCTTAGTCTGATGGATGTAACTTAGTGGAAATTATAAACTGAAAGCTGTAGTTTTCGAGGTAAGATATATTTAATGCTTAAAAAGGGATTAAAGTAATAAGAATGATACAAGTCAAACTTTTAAAATGATTTCAAGATTTTTTTTAATCGAAGCTAGAGACAACAGTGACTTCATCCGTTTCACTCTAATTTCATTTTTTTTAAAGGAAAGAGATACAACTTTCTAATACACCAGAAACAGAAATAGCATGTGTCATTCTTGTATCACTTTCTTTGTATTTGAGCTCCAGAATGTTAGCTTTCTAGTCTGACTATTTTAAAACCATGTTACGAATGAATAAACGAAGCCAAAACCTCCGAAAAGATCAATTTTAAATGAACATGAACTTACGTTGCTTACCAGTTAACAATTTGCTCATTGTGATATTTTCGCACAAGAACTAGGTTCGGAAACCAAACCCAGCTCCATCGTTGTGTGAAATAAGTTAAAAGAAAAAAGTATCAGAGGTAAACATATTTTATCTGCTACCTTATAATACGCTTAAAGAAAGCTAGGAATCCCATAACATGAGACAAAATAGAGAACAAAGAAATGAACATCGTAAGTAGTTCAAAGAGAGGATATGGCTCCCAGATAAAATTAACATTACATAAACTTGGGACGGATATTGGGTCTAATGGGAATTTAACATTAACGGTTTTTGACATATATGAGCTTATGTGGGAAGCAACTCTGTGGTAAGTACGATCGATTGGTCAATATTGAAGCCGGTACATTAACGTGGCTCTATGTGCTCTTATAAAATGTAAAATTTGGACTTTGGGACATGACGCTGTACATGAATTAACATTACTAGCAGACCATGAGTCCCTATGGAAATTAACATTATGGCAAATCTGAGATGGCATGGATTCTAACATTAGCGGTTGTGAGAAGATACAAAGCCCTACAGGAATTTAACAGATGGATCACCATGGTGCTCAGTGGGAGTAACGTTATCGGAACCTCATGACTGTATGGGTTCTCAACGGAATTTAACATGACATACGAAACTGTGGCCCTTATGGGAATTTAACGTTATGGATGACATTGTGATATAAAGGGGAAAGGAACAGGGTGGATGTGTGGGACAAATGAGAATTAAACATGATATAATTGAATAAGCATGCTATAGTGGACGCAAATTCATGGAACTTGAAAATAAATACGAGTCAGCATTGTTCTAGTCTTACCTTTGTATTTTGTGATAAGAAGCAACCTAATTACAAGCAGTGGTTTAGTTCTAAAGTAATATGACATACAGAAAGGAGTCGGCGAAGCTGATTAACATTCTTTTACTTACTATCGGACACACCATCACACATGCCAGGTGTGTGTAGTTTATGTTGTATATTTTAGGTATATTTTTTGTAACACATACAATCGCACACACTATGAGGGACTGGTATGGTCTAACAAGCACCCATAAAAATGAATGTCGACTGACACGGACTATGATGGTTTGTAAAAGAAAACGTGGTTTTCATGTTAACACATGCATTGCCCATCCAACCCACTTCATTGTAAACACATATATATAGTGTAAGGTGATACTATTATAGCCAACACACATATATTAAGAAAACACTTGCAAGTACACTGATTACGAATAGGGAGGTGAGCGTAGTGTAGTTAAAAAAAAAACAAATGTGCATGTTTAAAATCCGACACACACACACACACACACACACACACACACCCCTTGCAAACAACCTGATATTGGAAAGGGAATAGAGCATATTATCGTATGATGGCCAAGACATACAGTTGTGTACAAACAAAACAACTGTTGCAATACACAGTCAAGGGTGTATGGGTGTGTGGCATGGTATAATGACCAGACACGCACCCGTACCAACCAACACGTCATTACAATTAAAAGTCTAATATGTATATGTCTCTGATTCGGTACGATCATAACACACTCTTACCAAAAAAAATATTCCTTTAGAGACTGAACCCAATAGTAACAAACCAATAAGCACACTTACATACCAATATGTAATTTGGCAATTAGTATAGTATGCTGATTAACATTGGATTGTACACACCGAAGCGTTTCTATAATCCTATACACACATACAAACCATTTAACTAATATATGAGGGATGTTTGGGTATGCGGAATAAAAAGCACTCGGACTAACACATAAAGAGGATAGACACGCTGTTTATAGATTTAGGAAGTACGCTGTGCACATCGTTTTTATTTGGGAAGTAATCTGTGTACAGCATTTTCATTGTGGGAAGTACGCTGCGTGCATCATTTTAATTTGGGAAGGAAACAGCGTACATCATTTACATTTGAGAAATACATAGTCTACCTCATTTTTATTTGGGAAGTACATTGCGTACGTAATTTACATTTGGGAAGTACACTGTGTCCATCATTTTCATTTGGGAAATGCACTGTGTACGTCATTTTTAAATGGGAAGTTCGCAGTTTCATCATTTTCATATGTCAAGTAAGCTGTGTACATCATTTTCATTTGAGTACACTGCGTACATCATTTTCATTTAGGAAGTACACTGCATACATCATTTTCATTTGGGATGTACATTTTGTACATCATTTTCATTTGGGAAGTACGCTGTGTACATCATTTTCATATGGAAAGTACACTTTGTACATCATTTTCATTTAGGAAGTACACTGCATACATCATTTTCATTTGGGAAGTACACTGCGTACATCGTTTTCATTTGGGAAGTATGCTGTGTATATCATTTTCATATGGGAAGTACACTTTGTACATCATTTTCATTTAGGAAGTAGATTGCGCACATCTTTGTCATTTGAGAGGTACAGTTTGTCAATGATGTTTTATTATATAAATATAAATAAAAATGAAAATGTTGTACACTGTGTACCTATTGAATTCAAGTGATTATTTCCTGTGGAAATACAAACATGCTTTGATAAGATTCCTGCATAAAGACATTCACGGGAATTTATACTGAATTCAAACTGGAATAATATTTCTGTGATTCAACCAGAGACTGTTGATACACCAGCACCTCGTAGGTTATAAAAAGCACGTAATCGCCTTCAATTTTGGATATTTTTGGGATTTGAACTGAGTTTTATTCGCGACCTTTTATTATTAGGATTTGTGTCTATAATTCTTTGGTTATTTTTTGGATTTAATTCGCAATACAGTAAGTACTTTTCTCTCATTTTCACTTGTTTGCGGCAAGTTCTATTCCAAATATATATATAGAAAGAGATAAATAGATAGAGAGAGAGAGAGAGAGAGAGAGACAGACAGACAGACAGACAGATAGAGATAGAGAGAGAGATAGAGAGAGAGAATTAGAATCGTTTGATTGAACTTTCCTATGACTGAGGATAGGAGCTGGGTCTACATAACTAATGCTATGTGTGGTAAACAAGTTTATGAAGTTTGAGCTTTAGATACTGATTCTGACGTAGAATATTCACAGTTTGAAAGACAATTCAATTACGATGACACTCATCCTGGTCCTCGAGTTGTGTCATAGGTTGTTATATTACGGTTGATTATATTATAATCACTCCATTACTCACTTCATATCTTAACATCATTCTCAGTGGAATTAATTAAAGATGTGTTTCCATTAATTCGGGATGACTTATTATATCATTTATTCACTGGAATTACAATGTGCTTATCGGTTTTTTGTGACTAAGCCACTAAAATGGAATTACCGTGAATTCATTGACGAACATTTTGGATTATTTAATTGTGAAACAACAAGACTATTGGCTCATTAGTACATTGGTGACTACTGATATATACGCTCATTCAAAACTAGAATTCTTTCGGAACACCAACTGAAATCTTTCTAAATAATCTATACATCTACACTTGTGAAAGAACGTTTACGTCCATTTAGGATTTTATTCACACACTGGTAACTTTATATTTTAACTTTGTAAACAAAGGAAATGAAATTATTTGTTGAATTTTACAACACTTGCTAGTTTTCGCTCTTTTCTGGTACTTATTTTTAGGATAATAGGTCGCGACACAATGAGACATCGTTTTTGTGAATGCCATTTTCTATTAACTTTGTAAACAAGGGAAATGAAATTATTTGTTGAATTTTACAACACTTGCTAGTTTTCGCTCTTTTCTTGTACTTATTTTTAGGATAATAAGTCGCGACACAGTGAGAAATCATTTTCATTTGGAAAGTAAAATGTGAATGCCATTTTGATTTGGAAAGTACAATATGTACACTATTTTCATTTGAAAGGTACAGTGTGTGCAACATTTTGGTTGACGAGTACTCTGTATGCAACGTTTTGGTTAACGAGTACAGTGTGTGCAACACTTTGACGAGTACAGTGTGTGCAACGTTTTAGTTGACGAGTACAGTGTGTGCAACAATTTGAGGAGTACATTGTGTGCAATAATTTTTGTAAGGAGTGCAGTGTGAACATCATTTTCATTTGGGCTGTAAGACTAGTGTGTACTTCATCTTTGTTTGCCAAATAGGCCCAATATGTAGTTCATGTTTATTTGAGAAGTACAGTGTACACATCCTTTTCATTTAGGAAGATACGAGATAAACCTTGCCTAATTTTCTCTCGAAAACGTGCAATTCTAGTTCGATGGAATATATATATCACCCTCAAGTCTTATTTTGGATTTGCGACTCAGTCAGCAATTTAAGTAACTTGCAAGCTAAGGAACAAACGACCAACAAAGCAACAATTGTGAAAAAGTAAATAGAAGAATGCATACAACATTAACTAACAGAAACAAATTAACAGGAAGGCCTGCTTCACTGCAGCTATCATCAAATGTAACACCAGGGACGTTAGGTTAAACTTCAAGGCTAGTTAGATGAAAAAGAGAGTACAAATTAAATCTATGACATATTTAATCACACATTTTATGTTTTCCTTAGGCACCTGTCTCGGACCATTGAACGCTGTCAGTATCTCACATAAGTCATTCAATTATGAGTGATTCTAAACTAAAATTCATAAGTAAATAGTGTCATTGAAAATAATTTGAAGACGTAGATTTTGGTTTATTTGCCTTACAGCTATGTTGTATCTGGGGAATAGTTTTTTCTTCATTTCAATTTGACCAATGAGAAATTTGTTAACATTTTCAAATGACATTCATACTGAAGATACTCACAATAATAATTAAAATTCAAAATGACTGCACACAATTTATAGCAATATTGCGATTCCAATATATGTTTTTCTGTGCGTTAAATTTGGTCTTATTTCGAGGAGTCGTTTGAATCTAAGGAAAGTTCTGAGCTGAAATTATTTTCCCAACACTCTTTACTAGAGTGACTTTATGCTGAATAGTGTTCATAGGCTCCGACATAAGACAAACGTGATCCATCATTGTGCTTAAAACTATGCATAGATAATGTTAGATTCGATACAAAAGAAAGGATTATACACGTTTGAATTTTGAATTATGTTGCAATATTCATTTTCTGAGGACTTACTGCATGCTAAATGCTGTAAAAACATGCGCTATCTATATACAAGTCTCCGTTTATGGCTTTACAAGATTTTCGTCACCATGTGTTGATTATGGGCAGTCGATGTTGGCAAGATATTTTTGAAACAGAGATATTTCTCAAACCGAGTACTCAACCACTGTCTAGGAGAAGAAGTCATGATTTAGAATATTAGTTTCGTAAAACAGACCCTTCTCATTTTCATAACATTGCGAAATCATTTTATATTATAAGTTATACGTGTTTATTAATTTGAGACTGGATTAATTATGTCTGTTATGTTATTGGGTAGAATCACGTGGTAAATATTTCAATGTACTAATATCCGGCTTGGAAAGGCTTACTTACGAGTTAAACAAGTCTGATGTAAGCAATACCATATAAGTATCGTACCATGTTATTCAGAAACGAGGAGTACACATCGCTAAATTAGTATCAATTTGTTTTTCCCCTCAGCGTATTACAAATTCAAAACTATGCTATTTACAAAACATAACTGAGGAGGAAGAATTCACTGACGCATGCATGCATCCATATCATTGGATTAGCCAAAGTGGGTTACTGTGTTGTGCCCTTGGATCAGACTCTTTACTCCAATTGCCTCAGATCAAACCCCCTGTCCCAATTCGTTATACTGTGATTTCATGCCTGTTTCTTCCGTCAGCCAATGTCGTCCATTGGTTAGATCCGTTTGTTCACAAGCCACATCCACGCAAAATAATTTAGTTACAAACTGGTATATACTCGATATTGAGCCTAGCACACTGTACCTCAACCACACTTTTTGTTCCAGATCTAATTGTCTTTATGTTTGATTATGACTTACATATATATAAACCCCGCCCACCCACCTATCTCTCTCTCTCTCTCTCTCTCTCTCTCTCTCTCTCTCTCTCTGATTATGGTTTTCATAGACATACACTTTCTCTATGTTTGATTATGGCTTTCATAGATATAAACCACAGTCACCCACACACTTCACTCTGTCTCTCTGTCTGTCTGTCTCTCTCTCTCTCTCTCTCTCTCTCTCTGTTTCATTATGGCTTTCACAGATGTAACCTATATCCATGTTTGATTCGTTCGAACATGTGTCTGTATTAAGGAAAAGGCACACTTTAGTATCATCTAAACAATATAGATATGTGACGAATAAAATATAAACATCAACTTATTCTCATTTATTAGGGAAAACATAATATATTAATTGCTCTCCAAATTTGCTCTGACTTAGTTGGTATGTTTATTTGCCTTTCAGAATCGCATTATCTCAGAACATGGAATGTCATGCTACCGGTGCAATCGAGACCATCAACGTTTCTGGCACTTATTGCTTGCAAACTTTAGAG
The DNA here is from genome assembly GCA_028554795.2 of Sinohyriopsis cumingii. Classification (NCBI taxonomy): domain Eukaryota; kingdom Metazoa; phylum Mollusca; class Bivalvia; order Unionida; family Unionidae; genus Sinohyriopsis; species Sinohyriopsis cumingii. The sequence goes on from JAPYKE020000085.1 coordinate 453,370, forward strand.
CTGACAATCATGATCAATAATTTGATAAGTTTCCATTTTACACATTGACTGACAATTCACGTCAAAACTTTGCAAAAGTTAGTGTCTCGAGGGCTTTTGCTTGTTTTCGGGTTTTTAAATGTAACACTTTTACTTACTTTCTTAGTCCACCAAGAACGAAAACAAAAATTAAATAAAAAGGATATAAAAATTATTTAAGTAGGTGTAGTTCAATGTCAAGAAAAAGATTATGAGTCCCATTTTAAATTCAGTATTAACATAGTGATTGGAATAATAAAGTAACTTGTAATATGTACGAGTAAACACAACTGTTATTTTGAGTGTATGGGCCCACAGACGATGTTAACTACGATTAAATTCATCTTTATATAGGTATTATTGTGCCCGGAAGTCACAGGAACAGCATACTCTAAAAAATTCAAGCAGGATCACAATGATCACCAAAACATTAAAACATACTAGTCAAAAAATAAAATAGATTGAGAAGAAGACATATTATTCAATTGTGATTATGAATATATCATCATTTTTACATCTTCAGGCATTTACGTTCACCAGTTTATTTAACAGAGGTACGTTATATAATTCGTCCTTTAATTTTCAGGAAATTCGAAACTATTGTTTTTATGTGGTTCTTGTAAAAATGCAGAGAAAAATTACATCCATTTTGAATCACGCGTCACTTGCTTAAATTATGGCGTGAAGAAAACGCGAATTTGATAAATAATTAAAAAGCAGTCAAAGCAACAGTGGATATAAATGGGGAATGATAAATGGCTTACATGTTATATTTGAAAATTCTTCTTCTTCGTATTCTTCAGCTGAGTGTAGTTGTATCACAAAAACAATTTGAAACTGGAAATAATCCCGTAAAAAAGAATTTTTAAAAATAAAATTAGGTTGGATACTAATCAAATTATTTTTGAAGCACAAAAATAAGGTACAAAATTTCTGCAGTTTTTTTTTCTGGTATCGATTAAAATTAATTTTCTGTCAAAGAAAGATTCTTCTTCTCATAAAATTGCATTTAAAACAGAAATCGACATTTCTTCGGCGCAAGCAAATTATCTTTTGAGCGGGGTAAAACTAAATTAAAGTGATCGAATGGAACTGATTATTTTCGAGAATAAATTCGCTTTGATTCGAATATGCTACTTTTTCAACGAGAGAAGTATAAAATTCATATGAAATAAAAATGTGTCATATATCAGCCTCCACTAATAAGAGACAGGTAAACAAAAATGATGAAATAAAGACAGAAATTATTACGTGTGAGTCGAAATGCAATGCGATGAAGAGAGAAATTATTACATGTGAGTGGAAATGCAATGTGAAGAAATACAGATGAGACTCGTTCTCTCTTTTAAAACAGTTCATTCACAGCGTTTCCAAAACCTATAACAAAAGAATCATTTTCAAAGACAGTAACTAGGTACATTGTTTTTAACTGTCATCATGTTTAATGTTTTTGGGATGATCTCGTCAATTTCACCCACTTTATGACACGGCCTATTTGAGGGATGGGTCCAGCAAGTAAGGCAGTTTATACTTGACAATAATATTTTATTAATATTCAATCATATATATATATATATATATATATATATATATATATATATATATATATATATATATATATATATATATATATATATATATATATATATATATATATATATATACGCTGCGATTACATACTTACACCGCTTATGTGCGGGATGCGGAAAATTTGATCCCTCAATATGCCGATTGAGCATCTCAATGGAACGTTATACCAAAGATAAAAGATTTAAATGGCATATAATAAATACATTGCATGTAAAATTAAGCAGTACATGTTCCTTCGTCGGTGTTAACAGAAATTCAAACTCTGTCGTTTCTTTCTTTTTCATTGTTAGATAAATTGGCAGATGAAACCAAGAACTCCAGTTATCACTTGCATTGTCGGAAGAGGCTCCTCAGCTGGGTTTATAATGATTTCCTCACAGTTAAATTGTATACAGGTATAGCGCCTATTACATTGTATTTTCAGTTTTATTTCCAGTAGAATAACATTGTATCAGTCTAACATTTCAGAATCTACTAAAACTAATCAGTGATTTGAAAACTACGTTGAAATTATAAGCTTTGTTATGTAAAGAAAGAGACCTAAACACTTTCCAAGAGTAGTTGGCTTTTATGTTTTGACTTGATAGTCAACTAACTAGCTTTAAATGACTTGGGAAAACATTACCAGTGTGTTAAGTATTGAACCTAACTCTTATGTAAAGTACATAGTAATTTAGTACTATCACGCGATTTACATCGATCGCATTTCAACTATGAAATCAATATTTCCATGGGTTTTCTAGTTCTAAAAATACCCTGCTAATGCTAACGTGACATGAATTTTGCATACAAATCATTTAGTAACATTATAATACATTTTGCCTACTTACTCACAGAGGATGAAAGGTATGGTGCTTTTTCTCTTATTGAAATGTTACTATTAAAGTCATTATGCACTCTTCCTATCATTGTAATATTTTCAAAAATCTAAATATCGCAACCAAACTAAAATTTCGACCAAATAGTATGACTAAATAGATTTATCAATGCATCACCAGATCAATTCACATTATTCATTCGCATAAAACATCATATTCGTTTTTATTTTGGCGATACAGTTTTTAAATGTATGAGTGTAAATAATGTAATAACTCTTCGTTTGTATTCAAATTATCTGCAACAAGAAATAAAGAACAGTTTCAAAGGTAATTGTTCTTCTCGTCAATCTAGTTTGCACACTTAGGTAATTTGTACGTCCTACGTGGAACCAAATTCAGAATGCCAACCATGTACCGCTATTTCCCTGCGTGTGGAATCTGAACTGATTTTTGCCTAACTTTAAGGGCCGTATCAGAACATGTGCGCATGTGTCATGTATTTAGCTAGTAAATTGAAAACAAATAACAAGTTAGAAAAGGTCTAGAATCTGCTGAACTAGTTTCAATTTAACACACTCTCTTTAGTTTTAAGAACTTCAGAGAGGTTCATCGGAATCAAGTCCATTTGAATTTCTTGTATCTTTGCATAGTAAAACTACTGTTAAGTAGTGAGTCTCTACGATGATGAACTAGAAACAGTATAGTAGTGTATTTGCTATTGAAATATTTTGACAAATGTATCTATGATCATCCGTCAACTCTTAAAGAAAGAAAAAAATAATTCAAAGTTAAGTTATAATATACCGTTATATACAATAGACAAAAATCATCATCCTCAGACTTATGGACATGCAGTTATTTGTAAAGGATATTTATTTTAAAATGACTCCATAAACCAGGTTTTGCAACAGTTCGCGAGTCAAGATCAGCTACCTAGAGAAACTGCGAAACTAAATTATTTTGCTTTACATAATTTTTTGGATCTAATAATCCTTGAAGTTAAACCCAAATCCAGGCATTTATAGCATTTCTTGCTGGTGAACATTATGTAATTTCTTCTCTTTTGTTGCCATCATTAACGCTTCCTTGAGTGTTGTTCATTTTTTTGTTGTTACTAAGGCTACAGTTGCAAATCAGAACAATAATCGACGGTGACCTTGAATAAAAATATAATTACAAGTTATAGAGAATAAGGCATCCTTCTTGAACTTAGACTGTTCGTAAATGAAACTGAGGCGAGTACTGCCCAATCCACAAACAGTGCGTTCAGCTGATTTATTTGTCAGCAAAGATACGTTAGTCCATGTACCGTATCATCAGTTTGTAAGAGTGGATATTGGATTGTCATGATGGGTGTTGTTGTGTAAATAACGAGCATTTCTTTGTGATAGATAGGGTTGTTATCATGCTTTACAAAACATGCAATCCCTCTAGATTTTAATTCTAGGACGTGTGTTGGTCTGCAAGAGTGTATATTGGTCATCATATATCGTACCTGAACAGCCTAGATTTTCATCTGTACATATGTGTGTTGGCTTATAAGCGTGATCATGTCTTACACTTTATACCATGCCATACCCCCATCACTTTCATCTCATTCGTGTGTCTGTATGTGTGTGTGTGTGAGAGAGAGAGAGAGAGAGAGAGAGAGAGAGAGAGAGAGAGCGTACCATGACACACCCCTTGCACTATATGCATTGGTTTGTAAATGCGTATCTCTGTCATTGTAATCATGTGTGTTTTCCATCACACAACATCATATACTTCCTTTCACACATACACATTGGTTTGTAGAGATTAGGTGTTGGTCTTTAAAGATATGTGTTAGTTTGTAATAATAGGTGCAAGTTAACCTTCCATAACATACCCCGCATGTGTGAATAGTGGATTGTTATCAAATTATTTAAAACAGCATCCACTCTTACCTTTCCATTACCGTTGTGTATATTGAATTTTAAGTATTTATTTGAGTTATTGCACGATGTCCCTTGAAGTGTAACATTAATTTGGTAAAATGAGTGATGATTCGTAAATGCTGTATTTGTATGTCAGAATGAGTGTTTTACATAAAAATGCAATGAACCTAGGTTTTGTACTATTTACATTTATGTTGCCGTTGATAGCTTAGCTAGGTTTTAGTGAATATTTGTTGAGTGTGGGTAGTTATTTCTCCACCCGAGTAATTAGGCAATTTATAGGAACATATGTTATAATGTGCAGCATCGACTTGACTTTATGAAGCATGTAATATTTTCATATAATATACCGTCCCTAATTTCATAACAAAATGAATTCTCTGGATATTTTAGGTGTACGCGCTTAGTTATTTGAAATATGAATAATTCTTTGCACTGGGATTTGAAATCGTGTTTTGCTTTGCATTGCGAGAGATACTAATAATCGGCCCAGAATGGCCTACTGGTGAATCATGCAGAAAACATGCAAATGTGCAATTATTAGAGTTCGTGACGTGTGGTCATTAGGTTATTAGGAAACACTATTGGTAGTATTTGCGCATTTAAGAACCTTTCTGATGACACCAACTGTCTTGAGGTGTTTGGAAAGAGGAAGAACATTTGAGTTCAAGCTACGATCATGCAGGAGTTTGATTCGCTCGGTAGAGAGAGACCCCACGCGTACGGCAGTATCATATCCCTTATTACAAGATATATGTTGTTAAATGTATGCGCTGGACCTACCTTTAAACAATGTAGATATTTTGGATAATAGTTTCTAAAAAGAACAAATTTGAAATATGCCATGTATTGAATTGGCAAATTAATATATAGGAAGAATTATATATATATATATATATATATATATATATATATATATATATATATATATATATATATATAACATGGTTTATCAATAGCGCTTGCAAGAGATACTGACATAATATGGTGATTGAACAACGGAGACAGATAATTTGAACATAGGTTGGTGCATACATGTTTGATAAAATAAAATGGAAGCCATCGCAAATACCCGCTATACTTTTAGAGTTTCTCGCCCCACCTGCCATCCTCATAACTGTATTAAACATTAGGGATATTGTCATCATCTGACTTTAGTTTGCCACAGATGAGAATTTCCTGGAGAAACACACACTACTGTCGGGCATTTCTGCGCACCTAAGGTTTTCGTTTCCAATATTGAAGCAAAACGCATACCGAATTCGAGCGATTGACAAAAATAAAATACAGCAATGCTTACCATTTGAAAAGATGCAATTGTCAACAGAATATTCTGTTCAAAACAATATTAATTTTGGACACAGGGAATACCATCCCCCTGATTTCCTGACTCGCGATATGTCGGCCTATTCTGGCCATAGCTTTGAAAAGATGTAATGTTTATCCATCTTGCTATAGAAATGAAATATATTACTTTGGACTATTTCTGTCAGCAGTTCAGTCGAGTAATTAGGTCAGGTTTATAGCTAGTTTTCCAAAATTCAACGTAAAAATGCCAATAAATGGCAAGAGATATTAAGCAAACTAAACCGTTCTTGTAAAAAAGTTAGTAAAGTTTAACATTTTATGAAAAATAAGATATTACATGGAAGAGAAACAACAATGAATAGGATGCAATGTGTTTACAACGTCTTGTTGATGGGAAAACATTACTACAGAATTTAGAAACAGAATTTATGTTGTAACGGTAAGTAGACACGTAGGGTAGCAGACAATTTTGTATGTGTGGGACAACTTCTTGCAAAATTGGAAACTGGATTAAAATAGTTTTGTTTTAAGGTACACATTTCCATCTTTTATACAATGTTTGTATTTGTATGATTCTAAAAGATGCATAGTAAATCGAATTTTCTGGGTTACCGGTTCAAGAAGGTCATGGAGTGGGTCTTCACGTTGCCATTTAGAAATCACATTTTTATGTGCATTTCGAGTCTAAATTTGGGATATTTTTGTACACTTTATGAATATCACTTTTCTTAATTAATGTATGATTCTTCTTTCTGGAAACACAAAATGGATTTTTGACCCAAAATAACACGTGATCAAATGTTTACAGAAATGACGTATCGTCGCGCAGAATTACCCGATGTGCAGAATAGGCCGACATGGCGGTACCTATGATTATTAGAACCATGCAGGAAGATACGTAGAACATCCCTTAGAAAATATGTTTGTTACTTCAAACAACGGTGTGCGGGAATCCTTCTGTCGAAATTAATCGAATTTCATAGATATTCGTAATTTACATGCTGACATGGACGCCTTTTATTGATGTTAAATCCTATGAAGTTTTTCCTTGTCTTAAGGGGCAGGTGTAGAATCAGAATAGCTGAAGAGATACTGAGTGTTACTTCCGTTGATAAGAAGATTAGCAAGACCGAGTTGGACAGCACGATACATTAATCAGCTACCATAACACCAGCCTGACAAAGAAGCGAAATAGAAGTGCTCCAAGTCAGACAGAACCACATTTCTATAATATTGTAATACTACATCAAGTGTGCCATATGTCCAAATTGTACGGTATATCGCCTCTGATAACAAACTACTCACGCCTAATACACTCCACGACTAGTACACTCCAAACCTAGTACATCCCAAACCTAGTATACGCCACACTTAGTACACCCAACAGCCAGTACACCCCAACACAAAGTACACCCCACAACTAGTATATCCACTCCTAGTAGACTCCACAATTAGTACACCTACAGCTGGTACTCTCCACACCTAGTACACACAGACCCAATACACTCTACACCTAGAACACCCACACCCGGTACTCTCTACACCTAGTACACCCTTAATCAATACATTTCACACCTAGTACACCCACACCCAGCACACTTTACACCTAGTACACCCACATACAGTACACCCCACCCAGTGCACTAAACACCTAGTACACCCCACAACCAGTACGATCCACACCTAGTACACCACTTCCATAGTACACTCATCGCCTGGAACACTCCACAACTAGTGCATCTAACTCCTCTTCTGTGGAGACCTTTGTCAAAAGTCATCAACTGAATTTTTAACAAGTCGATATAATATATAAAACAAGGAAATACAATTCTAAAAGCAAAATTGATTTTTAAATTGTCGTGATGATAAGTGGCTAACAAAAAACTGATACAAACACATCACAGCCCTTTTCTTCTAATGCCAGTCATCTATATTAGTCCGGTATTCCAATACCTTGCAGTCGAGTCAATGATTCGTGTATAACGGATTAAGTCTAATAGGATACAAGAGATATCAGCTGAAAACTAGTTAGAATAATGGTTTTTTTTACCATCTCTTAACTCCAAAGCCTCTCAGGAATAAGATAAATAAAAATGCTTTCATTGGAACACTATATCTCACCTTCTTCGGCCTTAGCCTACCGCCTTTGTTGTCCGCTACTGTATTCCAATTTTCGTGCCACTTAAGGGAATGCCGTACGAATATACTAGTATTTCGCATCCCTACAATAATACGGTGAAAAGCCGAGACGATAAATGAATGAATGAATGAATGAATGAATAAGTAAATAAATAAATAAATAAATAAATAAATAAATAAATAAATAAATAATTGAAAGTAGCACAGATACGCTTCCCGCATCATCTCTCGAGGCATGGTAATTCTGTGGAAATGAAAATCATTTCAATTCTCTAATTTAAACAACATTTTCACCAAAATATGCACATTCATTTCGTTGATGGGATACTAGTCTCTGTGTTTGGACTTCATACAACAAATAATTTTCCATCCTTTTACTAAGTTTCTTTTCTGTTCTTTCTTCTTTTTGTTGCTAACATTATCTCTGTAAATTAGCAAACTAGAAGAAAAAATGCGTATTAAGATCAAACGCCATACTAAGGCTCTACTTATGGGACGCCTTAATGAACTCTTTAAAATAAAACCTTATGTCTATTTAATTTGCAATATATTTGGCTTTTCGTAATGGTTATATGTTATGCACATCTGTATAACATTGTCGACGTTGTCTAAAATCAAGTTCATGGTGCTCCTGACCAGTACATTTTCTTTTTTGTAAAGAAAATAATACATAGCTAGCATTTCTCTATGACTGTGGGTTAAATATTCAGATTATTATCTTTGGAGGTAAACATGTTTATTTGAATCTGCGACTTGGACATAGTTTTTAACTTGGCAATTCCGACACTCGTCAACATTGAATATTTTTTTACAGGAGACTGTCCTACATCCTAGCACTAGTATTATATCTTAGCTTTTATATAATATTGTGTACTTGAGAAATTATTCATTCTTGCCTTAACATCTGAAGTTGAAACATTCTTATTGATGTATTTAGTTTTCTGTTTGGGTGGATTAACGTATTCAAATTATTGTTCAATTACAAAGTGCTTAATAATATTCTTGGACTGGAACATTAATTTGGAATTTTAGTGTTCAGACAATACAGTATTTCCATAATCATGCGTGTTCCAGTGAACAGGAATCTGAGCCCTGTTATTGTAATGTTCAATTTAATTTATTTCAGTCGAAGTCTGGTCGAATCTTACCTGATATGTCCGGAAACAGCTAAACATTTCCTATAATAATAGCTTCCCAGGTTTACATAGAGCATAGCATTTATTATTCACAATATTAGTAGCTTATATTATTCACTGTGCAAAATATCTCAGGGAGATGGGAAAAATAACAAGTGAGAATATGTTACTACTCTCATTATCGATTCATAACAACACCAATGGGAATACCTAGGCGTTCGGGGTGGGTGGGGTGGTATATAATTGCGCCCCTACCTTGCTACATAAATCAGTTGCCAGCATCGCTATCCCCCTTATTAAATTCAGTTTTATGAAGAATTTCACCCGTTATATTGAGGTGAAGGATAAATAGGTTAAAATATCCGCAGTCCCCAAAAAGCTCATACGGTGTCCTCTTAGCAGGTGCCCGGGGGGCAATTCCCGACTCTCAACCCTCAACCTCTCATGCTCAAATGTCCTTTTATATTACTTTCTCGTTTTGAAGGACCACAGACTGTGTATGAAATACTTTTTATTAGTCATTATAAAAATACAATTTGACAAAATGTACTTTAAACTGGTGGAACGCCTATCTATCAGAACTTCCTGACCTTGACATGCCGTATATAAATGGTCATTTGCTTCCATTTTTCTTGAATTTCAGTAAATTTGTGATTAATGTCTCACTTGTTCTTATTTTGGTGGTCAATCAGCTAAGGTAAATGTAGTATTGCGCATAAATATTTACATGGTATCCTTTCAAGGAGAATTATAACAATATTTTGTTAGAGAAATACCCGCTGTATTTATTGGAATATCAGAGACCTTCTCAAAATACCCCGCTCCCTGACTCTAGCAATTACATAGATAAGAAAAAGCAATTTGCACTCACGGTTGCAGGGGAGTTGCAGTAAAGTTGTGTAAATTGTGTAAAACAGGTAAACAAAACTTGCGAGCAATTGCATACATACATACATATATATATATATATATATATATATATATATATATATATATATATATATATATATATATATATATATATATATATATATATATATATATATATATATATATATACATATATACATATATATATATATATATATATATATATATATATATATATATATATATATATATATATATATATATATATATATATATATATATATATATATATATATATATATATATAATGAAACCGATAGATTTCCTCTATTAGACCTCTAAGCCAAATGGCCGGTTAATAAGTGAATTTGCCCTAGGTGGTTGTTTATACGAGTTAATCCCCTCAAGTGAATATTATGAAAACTTGCTGAGATCTAAAGGCAGCCTGATTCCTGCTGGATGTTGTTGTTACAACAGAGCGTTCCTAATTGAAGACAGGCAGCCTGATTCATGCTGGCTGTTGGTGACACAACAGAGGGTCCCTAATGGTAGACAGACAGCCTGATTCATGCTGGCTGTTGGTGACACAACAGTCCCTAATGGTAGAAATTGCTTTATATAAATTTAATATTACTTTCTGTCATGCTGCCTGGAATAAAATTGGTTCGTGTTTTTTATTGTGCATTCAAGAACTGGAACCATGAAAGGATCAATCAGAATAGTATTGACATTTATTTCAGAATAAATGAAATGTACAGTTAGTGCAAACACTCCAGAAATGGGAATATAAAACTTGTAAGGGTGTTCCCCTCGTTTTCACAAGGGAATCTGGGCTAAGACATGAACAAAGGCACGCAGAATGTGAAATTGTATGACATTAAAAATAAAGAACATGACAATAAAATAAAGTCTTCATGAGCGTAAATTCTTTAATTCAAATTCGATCTGAATAGTCCTTTGAAATACAAATACTTAATTTCGCATCTGTTTTAAATGGATCCATCATTTATCCTAACCTTGAATGAGAAGCTAATTGAATTCGAGAATTCGACTTATGGTCTTTAGTTTGGCCATCAGAATGATCTCAAGTGTTATCAATGAAAAGCTCATGAGTTTGATGTCTTGCTTCAATTGATGTCAGTGGTCCATTTATGACAAAGAGAAGCCTCCTTAATTATGATGTTGTCAACGAGGGCTGTTGGCTGATTTAAGCAGAATAATACAAAATAAAGCGCGTCTACACACTCGAACATGGCGTTGATACATTTCACCCTTATGCGGGAGTTAAATATGAATTTATATCTTTAACTGCCGGTATTGTACGATTAAAAATAATTCGTTTCTTTGAAGACTATGGATGATAATTCTTCTCTAGTGTCACGATGATGCATTGTTTATTTCAGACTCAGTGTTCCGTAGATAGATAAATTATATTTGCTTATACAATAGACGGGTGTTGCATGAAATGGATGTCTAATGTAAACAAACACCTTTAACTTAAACTAGATAAGTATTACATAAAATAGATTTATAATAACAACAGACATATTTAAGTTGCACTAGATAAGTGTTATATAAGATATATTTATAATGTAAGCAAAGACCTTTAATATACAAGCTCCAGAAGACTCTACTGAAGTAAATATTCAACATTAAAGTAAGTTTTGTCTACAACAGTTATAAATAATGTTGTTATTCCATATCATGCTAATCTAGTCTGTGCTAACATTAACAAAACTGTATGATACAATTGAAACTACTATGAAATGAAGACCAAATACATGGTAATTTTAATGTGCTGAATACATTATTAAAAGGTACCGAGTTGATAAGCTGCATGCAGCTAGTACCTGTACTTTCCGTTCTTTCCAGTCAGGAAAAAGCTTTTTTGCACACTACATCGTTTGCCTTTTATATGACAATGAAAAGATTTAAAGAATGTGCACGTAACATTGCTGATATGACGCGTGGGTTGAATAGGCAAAAATTAATAGCTTTTTTAAATGCTCAACGCTGAAACTAACTCATTTCCCAGGGGTATAATTACTTGCAATGCCTTCCAAACCGACACAAATCATACCGAAATGAGAAACAAGCCAGAGAATAGCCTTGACAGTATTAATTTTATTGTTATCAATTTTCACATTAAATTAAACAAATTCTAGTCCAAAGGCGAGAGAGAGAGAGAGAGAGAGAGAGAGAGAGAGACAGAGAAACATTTCTTGTTTGTCTTTACATTTGTTTCCTGAATCCAAATATATCCTCGGTGGACAAAACAGTATAAAACGGCTCATTACGAATTTGTAGCTTTGATAAATGGAATAGAACCCGATAATGTATTTTTGTTCTGCTTGGACTTGGCCTAAGCACAATAACATCTTGATCACGCTAAATATCAGCATATCTGAGGATATTGCAGTAAAAATTAAATAATGTAGGATTTGTGATTTTATTTGCACTCGTAACACGCGAACCCACAAAACACGCAAACTGTACCGCGGGGTCCCTGTAATGTTCAAGTCCATCAAAAGCGTAAATGATCTTATGTTTTGCGTTTTGAGGAACTTCTAATGAATATCCTTCTAAACTGTATTGCATGCGTTGACCTAATTATGTTACATGCATAATTAAGTCAACGCATGCAATAATTCACATTTTATTGATGGTTCCCTTTGCAACACGTGAGCGTTTTTATCGCTAAGTTAAAAGAAAATATAAACGGGTGCACTGCATATTGACTTTTAAAAAAAATGCAGTTATTGTCCATTTTGTATATTTAAAAAGATTAAAACTTCTTAACTAGTTAGAAGGACACAATATTGCTTTATGAAAGAGTGGAGTCTAATTAATTGCAGAACGTTAGCTTTCTTCACAAAGTTCATCTCAGGTTTAACTTCATGACATACTTCTAATTTGATCTAACTTTTTCAAAGTAGACACCGTATAAAAACGATGCATGGATATACACGTTATTATATACGCCGTTTCAAAGCAGATGCGATAGAAAAAAGATGCAGGGATGCATATACGCATTTTTATTACAGCCGTTTCAAAGGAGACACCATAGAAAAACGAAGCATGAATATACACGTTTTTATTAGAGCCGTTTCAAAGGAGACACCATAGAAAAACGAAGCATGGATATACACGTTTTTCTTAGAGCCGTTTCAAAGCAGCTGGAGCTACACTAGTGATTTAATTCTGTATACTGTCTCAGGATGAGGTAAAATGGCGTAGTCTTGAAATATTTTCCACTGAAATTAAGCTTTAACTTTAAACTTTAAAACAAATATAAAGTATGCTTAGTTTACAACCTAGTTGCTTATAGAAAAAGTACTGAAATTGGATAAAGTTGTCTTCTAGAATCTTAAAAAAAACCTCATGCGCAATAAATAAATTGCTCCCACATATTACTTTTTTTTAATAACAGGGTTTATTACTTTAACGTCCATATATTTTTCACTTAGTTTATCATTTGATTGGACCAGCCTTTGCCTTGAAAAATAGGCACTGTTTCCTGTACAATACTGGCGTTCCACCCTGAAGCTAGATTTAATGGCCATTGAAAGCGATCCTATCTAGATAAGGTTATCTAAACCGCTTGCTTGGCTATAACAAAAGCTGTAAAATGGGCAATAAGAGCTTGGCAGACATTAATCACGTGGGTGCAGAGGCGCTATACCGGCATCCGACACAAGTAGCAACAAAAATGGTTTCATAATGCAGGAGCGTATCATGATTCATGTAGTTTTTAAAATTATCGAGTTTTATTACTCATTTCGTTTAAGGTCTGTAGAACTTTGTCTATCTTCAATAAGCAATAATTTTTCAGAATTCACTCAGACTGAGGTTACTTTATCAATGCTGATATGTATAAGAAACGTTTACACCACACGTGAGATTAAACATTCTAAGAAAGCTTGTACTTCATCCATAATAATGCGCATAAAGAATATATAACAAAAGGAAAAGGAAAGATTGTTTATGATGGTATCGGTTATGATAATTACATTATACACTGACGAATGTGATTTTAATCGCGTCTTGTTACAAATTGAAAGAAATAACGGATCTTCACGTGTTCTTTGTTTGAAGGTGAACACGTTAATCTTCTGCAAAAAGCTTTTCAAATTCTTTTAATTTCGGGGTGTCAATAACCTACTATTGCCACTACAACTACTAACAACATTACCTGGAAAACCGCTTAATTCAAAGACTTTTCTACCATAAGTAGTGCAGAAACACTTAATTCAAAGACTTTTCTTCCACGATTAAATCCAAGAACACGTACTTATAGGACGCCCCATGAGTAAGCCCAGGAACGAAAATAGTTTTAAGAAAATAATTGTCAGCACTATCGATATCATCATGGTTACTCAGAGGAACCTAAAGGCTAGGAAGGACTCTGTAATTATCATTATCAAGGTTATGTGTTTATTATTATTATTATTATTATTATTATTATTATTGCCACTCATGAATCTTACATCCAGTCTTACAATTGTAATGAAATCATATAAAAGGAGTTTGTGGCGCCTGTTTCATCTAAGCGAACTGTATTTTTTCTTTAGTATGCGTTTGTTGTGAAACGTGTGATTTGTTTAGCTTTACGAGTCATAGCTATTTATTTTATGTCAGTCAAAGTTTCCTTTGCTGGCTGTGCGTTTGCTTATCAGTTAATAAGTCCACAGTTCATTATTTAACTTGCAGAGAGGTATCGAGAACAATACACAGAGAATCCTACTAGAGCGCTCATTTCTTTGATTAAAAAATACTAAACTACTAAAACACACAGAATACTTCTTGAGCGCCCATTTCGTTGATAATGCTTTTAAACAGTAAATCATACTGGAGTGCTTATTTCAATGATGATGATGATGATGATGATGATGATGATAATAATAATAATAATAATAATAATAATAATAATAATAATAATAATAAATAAAAATAATAATAATACTTGAGCCCTCATTTCAGTAATAATGCTACATGAACGCTCATTTCAATGACGGATGAAAATATAATAAAACACAGGGAATCCCGCGTGAGCACCTATTTCAATGATAATGATAATTGTTACGGATATCTATATCACATATATCGCATTTCAACATGGTTTTTGTTTCAGTGGTATGGGCTATTTGACACTATTCTTATGATTTGTATTCTAACACTACAAAATGCACTTTAAAGGTGAGGCCACGTCGCGTGTGTAGAGTACATGTATTACGTAGAGTACATGTATTACGTAGCACTATTTCCATTCATAAATGATGGTCTAATTGCCAAGTTCACACCATATTCGCATTTTTAGTCTAAATCGGCCATGACTGTTGAATACAGCTAAGGTCAACATCACGTGATCTAGGAAGTACATTTGTACTGTAGATATGTCGTGACTGCCCAAGCTGGTGATTGGATAAGTTATAAAAATGTCAAGTGTTGACTGTTAAGATATTTAGCAATATTAAACAATTTAAATATTAGGGAATCTGTTCCAGTAATTCTGATATGTTTATTAGGTGACTGTATAAAGGACTTAAAGTACAGAGTTCTTATTGTACAGTTATATTTAAGTCCTGTGAGTGTACGGGAGGATCTAGACTTGTTTCTTTATTGTTCGTTAAAATTTCATAACTGAATCCATTTATTATAAACAGACACTACTTTACTGGATAATTGCGAAACATTTAAGGACTTGGATATTTATTAATTTCGCTGGATTACAGTAAAATATTCAAGAATATTTGTTATATTCAACTTTTTATATGATTTTCCTTAAAGTAAAACGTTTTGGATATTAAAACAGTTTTTCTTCTGTGGTGCTATAACATATGCATATTAGAACTTTCATTCGGAATACCTTTTGAGCATTTCCGGAATACTTTCCATATTGCAAGTTACTTTTAAACCTTTGACATTGTTTGACTTTATAGTTTAGGGAAATATATTTTGGGTTATGAATGTTGGGTTTAACTTTTTCTTATTACGCAGTTAAAATCACTAGGTCGTTATACTAATACACAGAGAATCCTTCTGGTTGAAATTTAATTTAAAAAAATCGAATAATTTAAGGCTTGCAAAATATTGATATTATCCATTTTGTTTGCTATGAAATGCTATGAACATAGTGAAATACTATGAAGATGGGGAGATGATATGACCATGATGTGATGCTAAGAACATGACTGGATACCATGAACACGATGAGATGGTATCAACATGATGCAATGATACGAACATGAATAGATGATAATAACATGATAAGAAGCCTTTTACATGTTGAGGTGTCAGGAACATGATGAGTATGAATATGACGAGATGCTATGAACATGTTGAGATGGTATGAACTTGACGAGATACTATGCAAATACTGAGATATCATTAACATGATGAGAAGGAATGAACATGATGAGATGATATAAATATGATAAGGAGCCTTTTACATGATGAGGTGTTAGGAACATTATGAGATAATATGAATATGACGAGATGCTATGAACATGTTGAGATGCTATGAACTTGACGAGATACTATGCAAATATTGAGATATCATTAACATGATGAGAAGGAATGAACATGATGAGATGATATGAATATGACGCAATGCCATGAATATGCTGAGATGGTAAGAACATGATGATATGCTATGAACATGATGAGATGCCATTAACATGAGGAGATGTTATAAACATTATGATATGCTATGGACTGGGTGAGATGCTATGAACATTGATTAGATGCCATTAACACGAGGAGATGCCATTAATATTATGAGAGGATGTGAACAGAGTGAGATGCCTTGAAAATGATGAGATGAAATAAATATGAAAAGATGCAATAAACACTATAAGATGGTACGAACACTACGAGATACTATAAACATGATGGATGTCATTAACATGATAAGATTTAATGAACATGATAAGATGATATGAATACGACGATATGCGATGAACATGATGAGATGGTATGAGCATGATGAGATGCCATTAACATGAGATGCTATGAAAATCATGAGATGTCATTAACATGAAGAGATACTATGAACATAATGAGATGATATGGACAGGATGAGATGCTATGAACATGATGAGATGCCATCAACATGAGGAGATGCTATACATATTATGAGATACTATGGACAGGGTGAGATGCTATGAACATAATGAAGTGCCATAAATGATATGATATAATATAATGAAATGATCTGAACATGATGAGATGCCATTAGCATCAGGAGATGCAACGATCATAATGAAATGCTATGGACAGGGTGAGATGCTATGAACATTGCTGAGAGGTCATTAACTCGTGGAGATGATATGAACATCATGAGATGCTATGCACAGGGTGAAATGCTATAAAAAGATTGAGATGATATAAGCATGATGAGGTTCAGTAAACATGACGATATGTCATTAACATAATGAGATGGGATGAGCATGATGCGATGATATGAATATGACGACATTCCATGAACTTGATGAGATGTATGAGCATGATGATATGCCATGAACATGATGAGATGCCATTCGCATGAGAAGTTGTTATGAATATTATGAGATGCTATAGACAGGGTGAGACGCTATGAACATGACGAGATGCCATTAACATGAGGAGATGCTATAAACATTATGAGATACCTTGGACAGGCTGAGATGTTATGACATGATGCGATGATAGGAACATGATGATATGATATGATGATGATGGGATCCCATTAACATGATGAGATGTCATAAACATGATGAGATACCATTAACATCAGGAGATGTTATGAATATTATGAGTTGCCATGGATAGGGTGAGATACTATTAAAATGATGAGATGCAATGACCATGATGAAATCATATGAACATAATGAAATTATTTGAAGATGATGAAATGATATGGACATGATGAGATGCTATACAAATGATGAAATGACATTAACATGAGTTGATGCTATGAATATTATTAGATACTATGGACAGGGTGAGACGCTATGGACAGGGTGAGATGAAATGACCATGATGAAATGATATGAACATAATGAAATGATTTAAAGATGATGAAATGGTTTAAACCTAATGCGATGCTATATAAATGATGAAATGCCATTAACACGAGTAGATGCTATGACCATTATGAGATGCTATGGACAGGGTGAAATGCTATGAACATGATGAGATGCCATGAACATGATGAAATGATATGTATATAATCAAATGATATGAATATGATAAAATGCTATGAACATGATGAGATGATATAAAAATGATGTGATGAGTTTCTATGAATATGATACGATGCCATTAACATGGGAAATTGCTATGAACAGTATGATACAATATGGAGAGAGTGAGTTCCTATGAACAGTGATGAAATGATATTAACACGAGGAGATGCTATGAACATTATGATATGCTATGGAGAGGGTGAGATGCTTTGAACATGCTGAGATGATATGAACATGATGAGATGCTATAAAATGATGGGATAATATGAACATGACGAGATACTATGAACATGATGAGATCTCATTAAAAAGATGAGAGGGAATGAACATGATATGAATATGAGGATATACCATGAACATGATGAGATGATATAAGCATAATGAGATGTTATGAACATGATGAGATGCCATCAACATGAGGATATACTACGAACATTATGAGATGTCATTAACAAGAAGAGATGCTATGAACATTAGGAGATGTTATGAACTGGGTGGGATGCTATCAAGATGATGAGATGCCATCAACACGAGGAGATGCTATGACTATTATGAGATGATATGAACATGATGAGATGATATGAACAAGATGAGATGCCACTAACATGCGGAGATGCTATGAATATTATGTGATGCAATTAACATTATGAGATGCTATAGACACGGTGAGATGCTATGAACATGATGTGATGCAATGCTATGAATTTTATGAGATGCTATGGACGGCGGATATGCTATGAATATGATGAAATGATATGAATATAACGAAATGACATGAACATGATGAAATGATTTAAATATGATGAGATGTTATGAACATGATTAGATGCCATTATAATGAGGAGATGCTAAGATCATTATGTGATCATTATGTGATGCTATGGACATGGTGAGATGTTAAAACCATTGATGACTCACCATTAACACGAGGAGATGATATAATCATCATGGGATGCTATTGTCAGGATGAGATGTTGTGAATATGATGAGATGATATGACCATGATGAGATGCAATAAACATGATGAGATGTCATTAACATGATGAGATGGAACGAACATGACGAAATTTTATGAATATGACGACATTCCACGAACGTGATGAGATGACTGAGCATGATGTGACGGAATGAATATGATGAGATGCCATTAACACGAGGAGTTGCTATGAACATTATTAGATGCTATAGACAGGGTAAGATGCTATGAACATGATGAGGTGCAATTAAGATGATGAGATGCTATATACTTGAGGAGATCCTATGAATATGATGAGATGCCATCCACTAGATTAGATGCTATGAATATTATGAGATGCTATTGACAGGGTGAGATGCTACGAAGATGATGAAATGATATGATCATGATGAGATGCCAACAGCATGATGAGATGTCATGAACCTGTTGAGATGTCATTAACATGAGGAGTGCTATGAACATTTTGAGATGCTATGGACAGGGTGAGATGCTATGAAAACAATGAGATACCATGATCATGATGAAATGATAAGAACATAATGAAATGCTATGAAAATGATGAAATGACAATAACGCGCTATGAACGTTATGAGATGCTACGGACAGGGTGAGATGCTATGAACAAGATGAGATGATATGAACATGATGAAATGACATGAATTTGAGGAGATTGATTATTCACATGATGACATACTAGGAATATGATGGGATGCCATTAATGTGGGGAGATGATATAAGCATCATGAGATGGTATGGACAGGGTGAGATGATATGAACACTGATGAGATGCCATTATCACGAGAAGAGGCAATAAACATGATGAGATGGTATGAACATGACGAGATACTATGAACATGATGAGATGTCATTAATGTGGGGAGATGATATAAGCATCATGAGATGGTATGGACAGGGTGAGATGATAAGAACACTGATGAGATGCCATTATCACGAGAAGAAGCAATAAACATGATGAGATGGTATGAACATGATGAGATGGTATGAACATGATTACATGCCATTAACATGAGGAAATATTATGAACATTATGAGAAGCTATAGACAGGATGAGATGCTATGAACATGATGCGATGCTATTAACATGAGGAGATGCTATTAGCATGATGAAATGATATGAACATGATGAAATTATATCAACATGATGAGATGCCATAAAAATTTTGTTATTCAATTAACTTGAGGAGATGCTATGAACATTATGAGATTCTATGGACAGAGTGAGATGCAAAGTATATGATGAGATGCTATGAACATGATGAGATGACATTAAAATGATAAATTGTTACGAATATGATGAGATGCCATCAACGTGGGGAGATTCTATGAATCTTATGAGATGATATTGACAGGATGAGATGCTATGAACATTGATGACATGCCACTATCACGAGGAGATGCTTTAAATATGATGAGATAGTATGAACATGACGAGATGATATGAATATATT
Source organism: Sinohyriopsis cumingii (assembly GCA_028554795.2). Classification (NCBI taxonomy): domain Eukaryota; kingdom Metazoa; phylum Mollusca; class Bivalvia; order Unionida; family Unionidae; genus Sinohyriopsis; species Sinohyriopsis cumingii. The sequence continues at coordinate 473,835 of JAPYKE020000085.1, forward strand.
GAGATGTCATTAACATGGTGAGAGGGAGTGAACATGATGAGATGATATGAACATGATGAGATGTCATTAACACGGTGAGAGTGAATGAACATGATGAGATGATGTGAACATGATGAGATACCATTAACATGGTGAGAGGGAATGAACATGATGAGATGATATGAAGATGGTGACATGTCATGAACAGGATGAGATCGTATGGGCATAATAAAATGCCACGAAGATGATTAGATGCTATAAACATTATGGGACTGTATAGACAGGGTGAGATGCTATGAACATGATGAGATGCCACAAACATGATGAGATGCCACGAACATGATGAAATGATAAAAACATAATGAACTGATATAAACATGATGAAATGATATCAACATGATGAGATTCAATAAACACGATGTAATTCCATTAACATGATATGCTATGAAGATTATGAGATGCTATGGACAGGGTGAGATGCTATAAACATTTTGAGATGATATGAACATGATGGATAAATTTGAAGATGATGAGATGCCATTAACATGAGAAGATACATTATAAGATTTTATGGACATGTTGAGACGGTACAAACATGGAGAGATGCTATAGACACGAGGAAATGATATGAACATGATAAGATACCATGAAAATGATTAAATGCCGTTAACATGAGGAATTGCTATGAACATTATGAGATGCTATGGACAGAGTGAGATGCTATAAACATGATGAGATGCTATTGACATGAGGAAATGCAATGAACATTATGAGGTTCAATGGACAGTGTAAAATGCTATGAACACGGAGATATGCTGTAAACATGAAGAAATGGTATGTGCATGATGAGATGCCATGAAAATGATTAGATGCCATTATGAGGAGATAGTATGACCATGATGAGATGATATGGACGGGGTGAGATTCCATTAACATGATGATATGTCATGAACATGAGGAGATGCAATGAACATTATGAGATTCTATGGACAGGGTGAGATGATATGAACATGATGGAATGCCACGAACATGATTAGATGCTATGAACATTATGAGATGCCATTAGCATGAGGAGATGCAATGAACATGATGAAATTATATGAACATTGAAGAGATAATATGAAAATCTTTATGTATATTTGATTTAGTTATATCTGCTTTAAAATATATTTATTTTATTTTAAGTGATTGTTTGTCAGTTTTATTTTATTTTTATTTTTTCATTTGACCTAGATCCTGACCTTGATTCAAAATTATTAGCGGCCACGTAAATAAGTTCTATTTTTATTTTAAAATGATTGGTTGTTGTCGAGGTCATGATGGGACTACGTATTTAAGAGTACACACTTTTTTATTTTATTTCTTAGAGTAAAATGATTTGTTTTCGTCAGGGTAATGTTAGGTGTACGAGATATAAGCACGATCACGTGACCCCCTTTTCGATTTTTTGCAACTTTGGGTTTCTCGAAACTGCGTTTTAGAATACGATATAACCTTTTTCTAAGAAATTCGTGCGTTAAGTGTTTAGGCTCGAATAAACAGTAACAACATGATGGAATGCCATTGGCATGAGGAGATGCTTTGAACATTATGAGGTGATATGAGTATGACGCGATGCATTGAACATTATGAGATGATACAAACATGATGAGATGATGTGAACATGATTTGATCATATGAAAACTAGGAGAAGCTATAAATATTATGAGATGCTATGAACATGATGAGATGATATGAACATGAGATGCCATGAACATGATGAGATTATACGAACATGACGATATTATATGAACATGAGATGCCATGATAATGATGAGATGCTATGTGCATGACGAGATGCTGTGAAGATCATGGGATGTTATGAACATGATGATATGATATGAACATGACCGGATGCCATGAACATACCAAAATGTTATCATAATGCTATCATATTCAATAAATTAATGGATTCATAATTTCAAGTCCGGGTAATCATATTCAACTGAGTGAAAGGAAGTGTTGACATCAAAGCTCTACAATAAAAACCAATATTACTTGCAAAGGCACAAAATAAAGAGAATTGGAGATTTTATATAATTCTTATGACCCACAAACAAAGAAACCTCTAAAAGAAGTCTGGAAAAGTATTAAAGAATGATTTATTACATAAAGTAACACTCATTAGAAAAGAAAGAACATTGCGCAGGGTACTAAAAGCCTAAGGCCATGGGATGTATATGGTGTCAGGCGAACAGAACAGCTAAAGGAATGATACCAATTATTATTATTATTATTATTATTATTATTATTATCATTATTATTATTATTATTATATTATAGAATTATTATTGTTACCAATTATTATTATTATTATTATTATTATTATTATTATTATTATTATTATTATTATCATTATTATTATTATTATCATTATTATTATTATTCCATGGCTATGATGTAAATGTAATAGTTCATGAAGGCACGAGAAGGATATTTAAAAGGTACTTTTATCACATCACTCGTTTTTTTTTTCAACTTGGGCAGTTAATTATGTTAATTATGAATATTTGGAGCAAATTGTTTAGCTCTGCTGCTAACACCCATCTGGAAACAAAATTAATTCAAGCAAAGCAGAAGAAAACAGTTTTCAACATGATATAGAAATAATTTACACATACATTCTAACTATACATTTATAATAATGTATTATACTTTTGTTACAAAAATGACAATTGCTTCAATATAAAATATGTACAAACATCGGCTTGTTTAGACATGGAGAAGGTGTTCAATGGTTAGCTTGTAAAATTAAAAATATTGACATGTAAAATCGCTAATAACATTTGTAAAATTAATCAGCTCTAGAAATGTATGCATGTTTGGTCTTTTCCAATACCATTATTAATATAATAATTTTAAACAATTAAATCATGCATTACACAGTGGTATCAATCTTCTATAATATAAGACAATCTACATTATTCCCATCTTCAAATTTAAATTTATAAGCTATGTGATGACGTCCATTTTACCACAGCAAAATTCATTTCATAGTTAGTAAGCTAAATACGTTTATAAAATAGTTCTCTACTGGAATCATTAAGTCCACCGTCTTAATATGAAACAAACTGGTCATTAACTCTTCCTTTGAAAAGAGATAGAAAAACCATCTTGTTGAATTAAACTCTGTTCTAGCTATAAAAGCCAAGAGAAGCTAAAGGATACCATTAATACTGTTACCTAACTAGCTTTTTATTTGAGAATACTGATTTAAGAACAATTTAAAACATGTTTTACGTATCATGGTTTATGTACCTGTAATAATTGTATCCAGTGTTTCACAGTTTGAAGATAACGCAATGTTATAATTGCTGGTCTGCCAAATCAATCGTATTCCAATTCTTTTTGAGTTGTCTTTTAGACCCCCAACAACATTTTACAAAACCGTAAATGAAGTTGTTTAACAGATTTAGAATGACGACAAAGCTTACATTTTACTAACATAATCCCAAATGGGAATTATCAGTTTGTCAAACATGTCTGTTTTATGTTAATGTGCAATACAAATAAATTTGTGAAGTTACCTATCGAGTTCTAAAATAGTATTCTAAGCTTGTCAAATGAGTTATGAAAAAAGATCCACTATATGTAAAAGTGATCACAAAACAGGAATATTTACTAATTATCTCCAAAGTGTCGTTATTGTATTTCAGAGAAAGATTTCTAGGCAATATACTACCTTCATAAAGACAATATTTGTGTCTTAGCCATATGTATCTTGGTTCTCAACTAATTCAGTAAGTAGAATTCCTGGGGGATTATATAAACATAGCAATATCAGCTTTATATAGTAACCTAACAACTATTTAAGAGCTAAATCTAATACACATATGTTCCTGCGTATAAACTATAAAGAAAACTTTGGAGACAGACGTTCACCTTGTCTAACACCAAACATACTCATAGATTTCATTAATGTTTTCAACCTCAAACAGTCATTTAACTAACCCACCCATAACATGGTCACATTTTAGACTGAATTCTTCATAGACCTGATGATAACATTATACGATCCTCCCTGGTATCCCATGACCTTGCATCAGATCACCTCTGCATTATATGTCATCTTGACGTATCAGTCCCTAACCCTCCACCTTTATCTGCTACTAAGACAAACCTCCGTATGATAAATAGAACCAAACTAATGCACGACATCCAAGCTAACCTAATAACTTGCTTACCTCCTACCGCAGAACAACTCGATAACTGCCTGCGTTCATTGCTTCACAAACATGCCCCAGCTACCAAGTACAGAGTATCAATTCAAAAGTGTTCTCCATGGTATAGAAGTGTTAAGGACCAGCTTCGCACTGCTAAAAGAGACCGCCGTAAAGCTGAGAAGCTCTGACTTTCCACCAGACTCACTATTCATAAGCAAATCTATGAAGCCGCTAAGAAGAATGTCACAAATATAGTCCATGCAGCAAAATCAGCCCACTACACTACTAAGATCATGGAAAGTTCCAGCTGCAAAGAGCTCTTCGACATTACTAACAAGCTAATGTCAAGGAACAAATCTACACCACTTCCAACTACCTTCTCCCCAGTCGACCTACCGGACATGTTTGCAAATTTCTTCCGTGACAAAGTACATACCATTAGAGATAAGCTTGACACCACAATTTCATTTGACTCGTCGTCACCATACAGTTGGGATACAGAATTTGAGCGGCAACCATTATCAGCATTTTAACCTGTCTTTATGGATTTCGTACGTACAATCCTGATGAATAGTGCACCTAAGTCATGTGAACTTGATCTAATTCCAACATCACTGCTGCTTGAGTGCTTAGATCCAATATTTTCTTCACTAACTGATGTTATTAATACCTCTCTCTCATCCGGGGAATTCCCATCATTTTTTTCAAAACTGCCATTGTAAAGCCTCTGCGGAAGAAACCAACACTAGACCATAACGATTTAAAGAACTACCGCCCAGTTTCTAATCTCCCATTCATATCAAATATCTTAGAAAAGGTTGTTCTATCCCAGCTTGTATCTCATCTAAATTCAAACAGTCTTTTTAGCAATGTACAATCTGCATATCGCCCTTGCCACAGTACTGAAACTACTCTTTTAAAAGTAGTTAATGACATTCTCTCTGCGTTGGATAGCGGAAAGATTACAGTCCTCATCCTCCTTGATTTGTCTGCAGCATTTGACACAATAGACTATGGTATATTACTTCACCTTCTCCAGCATATATTTGGTATTCATGATACAGCCTTACTGTGGTTCAAGTCCTACATGGTGAACAGAACACACATTGTATCTGCAAATGGAATATACTCCAGCCCAGTTGATCTATGTTGAGGTGTTCCACAGGGGTCTGTTCTTGGCCCTGTTCACTTCATTCTGTACACTCAGTCGCTCTCAAGTGTCATAGATCATCGTCCTGTGTCTCACAAATTACACGCTGATGACACCCAAATATACAAATATAGCCACCCAACTGAAGTTGATGCTACCATCCAAGGTGTAGAGATGTGCATTTCTGATGTAAAATCATGGATGACATGTAAGAAGCTGCAGATGAATGATGATAAAACTGAGGCCATTCTGATCACAACACACATACTTTCTCATTCATATCCTTTACCTCAAACAATAAATATCAGCAACACGAACATTAAATTCACACATCAGTACGAAACCTAGGTGTTACTCTGGACACTACTCTCACATTGCACCAACATGTCATGAACATATGCAAGGCTGCATATCTTGAGCTGAGACGCATCAGCTCAATTCGCAAATATCTTTCAGTTGATGCCACTAAAACACTTGTGTGTTCATTAGTACTTTCAAGACTGGACTATTGTAACTCAATTCTGTCTGGTCCATCTCAATATCTGCTCCAGAAACTTCAAAAGGTTCAAAACACAGCTGCTCGGATAATACTTAGAGTACCACGATCAGAGCACAGCTCGCTGCTGCTCTGTACCCTATACTGACTATCCATTCGATCCAGAATCAAACACAAAATTTGTTCTCTGTGCTACGTTTCACTGTAGGACTCTAGTCCAACATACCTATCCGACCTCACCATATGTACACACCAGCAAGATACTTACGCCCCTCTTCTGACAATCGTATACTCATTATTCCCACTGTGAAAACAAAGTCATATAGGCAGCGTTGTTTTGCATACCAGGGCCCAGCAACGTGGAATGAATTGCCCACTGAAGTTAGACACAAAGACACAGTGATCACATTCAAGAGGGCTCTCAAAGCTCACTTATTTCGACTGCAAGAACAAACTTAAAGATCTAATAATGTTTCCTACCTTAAATATTCTCAGCATTTTTTTTAATGTTTTCTAATTGCATGGTGTTTGTTTTTGTAATCATATCACTATATGATTTTTTATCTTATAGGTATTATCTAATGTTGTAAAGCGCTTAGAGCTTCTAAAGATTAGGCGCTATACAAAGTCCTTATTATTATTATTATTATTATTATTATTATTATTATTATTATTATTATGTAACTTTTGTCCATGGTTGTAGATCGTACTTTTTGATAATTCTCATTGCTAAAAACCTTTTAAGTAGTTAACATCTGTCCATGATTGTACGTTGTATATTGCCTCTTGACTTCAAAATATTCTAGATGCTATATGGTGAATTTTTTCAAATTAAAAAGGACCCAAATCTAGGGAATTCCAGAACATTATATTGCGGCTGTATAATAGAGGTTTGTAAACATGTCTTCATTCCTGTTTCATCCCTGTTTCATATCTGTTTTTGGGAATATGTGATCAGGGTATGCAGTTGTGTTCAGATATAATTTGAATTGACATATTTATTGGATAACATATGGTATTATTGTACTACTACGGCTTATAGACACTACTAAATTTTATTCAGGATGACATCATTGTGGCACATCAGGACATTGAGGACTATTGTAGTTTATTCGGAACATTCTATACTTTTGGACTTGTAGAACATTTAGGATCATTTGTAATTTAAGTGTTTCCTAAATTTACAGTTTACAACTTTAAAAAATGACCTTATAATTTTAATCAAATGCATGGTTTCACTTTCTTGCTGCTACTGACTGTAAGACTTACAGAAATAAAAATCTAGATAACAATTTCTAAGCTGATTACAATCTCTCACGCAAAACATGCAGAAGAGTGCATTAATCTTATTGTTTTCAAACATTTTCCCTTGCAATCCAAATTGTCTTAACTTAAACCACGATTTTTTTTCTAATTCAACACAATTAAATTGCGCTGTAAAATCAACTAAAGCACAGGCAAATGTGTTCAATGAGACGAAATGTGTGTAATCAAACCATGCAATACAGACTATTATCCATGTACTCGTGTTAGACCTAAATTTGGCCAGTGTCCTTTAACTGTATAACTAAGGTGTACGAAGCCTCACTAGCTCAGTTGTTAGAGTGTCGTACTCGTAATACAATGGTCTAGAGTTTGACATCTGCCTAGGGTCAGCCTGGGTCGACTGCCTCGATCTGTTGTTCATCGGCATGTTACAACCAATAAACTGTTTAAAGCGCCGTTAAGAACAACGCATTGTATCTAAGGCTGAACATCAGAGCATCATTCTGAGAAGAATTTAAGATGTTGTACGGAAACGAGGAATTTTTAAGATGCTGTACGGACATGCGTTTTTAAGATGCTGTACGGACATGAGTTTTTAAGATGCTGTACGGAAATTAGGAGTTTTTAAGATGCTGTACGGAAACGAGAAGTTTTTAAGATGCTGTACGGACATGAGGAGTTTCTAAGATGCTGTACGCACACGAGGAGGTTTAAAGATGCTGTACGGATATTATGAGTTTTTAAGATGTTGTACGGAAATAAAGATGCTTCACCGAAATAAGGAAGATTATTTTAGGATTTAATAATATTGCCAGAGCGCTACTATATGTAATTTTAGTCTTGTTGATTGTTTGTATATGGTCATTGTTTAGTTTGATATACACAGACGATTTATGTCTTATGTTAATTGCTTGGTATGTTCTCTCTTTTGTGTATTTTATTTAGCTACATTTTTACTCTTTCATGTTGGATTTTATTAAAAAGTATTAATATCATTTTGTTTCCAACACATTTGTTCTATCTGATTGTAAAGATAATGTATCCAATTGTCTTGCACACATTTTTGCAAAAACATTTCGAAACAAAAGCAGATACTGCCCATTGTATAACTAATTCCACATAACTTTTACGATCAACGACTGATTATGAACCACTAATTATATTTGAGAGCATCTTTTATTCAGATCCACGACAAAGTACATATCTTTCTCAGGTAACCAGTTGATAAAAATAGTTCGATCTCGTAACATTGTATACAGGCCATTGATATTGGTATTTTGAGCATTCGAATTAAAAACGGAAAGAGAGCAGCTTATATGCGATCATTATTCTCCATCCTTTCGTTGTAAAAGGATCTATAATGAGACGACACTGAACAGTAGCTTATTAATATTCAGTAAGACTCTAACCGATGCATATACATGGTTACTGTATATATTAAGCTTGAAAGTCATTCGGTTAAATATGGTGTAACATGCATGTAAACGATTAAATACAGCATCTCTAATTATTTTCAGTCCATTAACATCGTGATGTTATGAACTCCGTACGTTAATCTTGCGTATCTTTGCATAAATAGACAAGGCGCATACTGATACCTAAATAGATTTGCACAAAAAGGGCTATAATTAAAACAGCTGTGGTTTCAAGGACATATCAGAAATGCACATTGCAACAAATTAAATATTTATTTCTTTTAAAATCTTCGTAAAACTAAAGGCCACAAATGTTTTTAATTATCGGCAGGTAAAAACTGCAACACAGTATATGCCTTGAATAAGATTTTATTATTGTTGTTGCGAAAATCAAGTTCGATGCTTAAACAAAATAAATGATATGTATTTTTAGCAAATGCTTTAATTTCTACCAAGCGCATATAATTTGTTCTCTTCTTAGCTAATATTTTGAAAAATGCAAGACTATCATTACTATACAAATTAACGATTTTTTAAAGAATTTTTAGACCATATGTCATCCACCGATACCAATATTTAGAGTATAGGCACAAGCAAGCGCCTCTGCGTGATGATCAATGTCATTAATCGCATTCATCTAGCAGCACATATTTAAGTCTTCATAAAGTTTTCGTAATAAAAGAATGATTTAGTTGCATGCCATTATTTTTCTTCTCATCAAGAGTGAATATACAAGGGATAACAGCTGACTAAATTCTCTCCATGTATTTGTAATGTTAAGACCCTGAAGTCAAACTTCACTAAATGACAAGCAAAAGAGTTAAACCGTGCTGTCCGTAGTGCCGAATGTTTCAGCAACATGCGCTTTATTCAAATGACCTGGAAATAGAGCTACCCCCTGGGTTTGGTGTGGAAAAGACGTATAGTTAGGCAACATTACTATGGCAGAAAAATAATCATATTGAAAATGTCGATGGTATAAATCAATTTCATAACAATTGCTCTTGATTAATACAAATATTTGCATACAGAATAAATGCGATTTGAGCTCGTCCTAGGTTTCATCCTGTTACTTTAGGTGTCATCACTAATCTTGACAAAGGACATTGGATATTTTGTCAAGGATTGGCTATTTTGTCAAGGACATTGAATATCTGTCAAAGACATTGGGTATTGTGTCAAGGAGACTGGGTATTTTGTCACGGACATTGGGTATTTTGTCAAGGGCATTGAGTATTGGTCAAAGACATTGGATATTTTGTCAAAGACATTGGGTATTTTGTCAAGGAGAATGGGTATTTTGTCACGGACTTTGGGTATTTTGTCACTGAGTTTAGATAATCATTGCAATTTACAGGCATGAACAATAGTTACTAAAAACATATAGTTATATAACAAGACTTGAAATATGTAACACATTTGCTTTCTAAATGTGTTTCCTTATACTATGTTGTTTGTTCTGTAGTTGGATGTGTGGATTATTTCAAGTATACACACATATACATCAAGAAGACACAATGACCTGAACACACGTTCATACATGCTATGTAGTTACAAGTCACTAAGAGCTGAGGACAAGTGTCTTATGCATCTAAAATATGTGATGGTCTTGGGGTACATTCATACAACACCAGTCATGGTGGCATATGGATTGTATGTTATACATGTAAAAGCGATATGAACCATATGATGGCACTATGACAGCTTTATACACCCTGACCAGTGACATAATATGATAGCATTATGACAGCTTTATACATCCTGACCAGTGACATAATATGATGGCATTATGACAGCTTTATACACCCTGGCCAGTGACATAGTATCATGACATTATCACAGCTTTATACACCCTGACCAGTGACATAATATGATGGCATTATGACAACTTTATACACCCTGGCCAGTGACATAATATGATGTCATTATGACAGCTTTATACACACCGGCCAGTGACATAATATGATGTCATTATGACAGCTTTATACACCCTGGCCAGTGACATAATATGATGTCATTATGACGACTTTATAAACCCAGGCCAGTGACATGGTATTATGGCATTATGACAGCTTTATACACCCTGAAAAGTGACATAATATGATAGCATTATGACAGCTTTATTCACCCTGGCTAATGACATAATATGATGGCATTATGGCGACTTTATACACCCAGGCCAGTGACATGGTATTATGGCATTATGATAGCTTTATACACCTGGAGAGTAACATGATATTATGGTATTATGACGGCTTTATACACCATGGCTAGTGACATGATATGATGGCATTATGATAGCTTTACAGACCTGGCTATTAACATGATATGATGACATTATGAAGACTTTACATACCTTGGCCAGTGACATGGTATTATGGCATTATGATAGCGTCATACACCCTGGTTAATAACATGATATTATGACATTATGACGGCTTTATACACCATAGCTAGTGCCATGATAGGATGGCATTATGACAGTTTTATAGACCTGGCTAGTGACATGATTTGATGGCCTAGAACACGTGAAAGCCTGTGGACACCGTCATACTTAATGTAGGTAGATGTGAAGGCCTTGGTACGTCGTAATACTTAATGTGAATTTCCACAATGATTTATTGATCATGAATATATTGATTCTTTGAGGTAAGCTTGTATCATCGTGTGGATAGGCTCATAGAAAGAAGTTAGCAAATTGAAGTCGCTAACTGTTGGACGACAAAAAAGCATAACGAAACACGTGGAAATCATTCGCGAAGATTTAATCTTGGTTATTTTTAAAGGAGTGATAGTGGTTGCATTCCACCCGACCCCCCACCAGCCGAAGCGTTAGAAATGCCATCATTGCCGCGTATGTGATAATCATTTCTGATTTATATTTGTATGATGCATTGGAAGGTTTTGGAGATCGTGTCTTTTACCTTTAAACGAGTAGCTGTATGGAAGTTCATTGCCCTCATCTCCATCACCCAGGCATGGAAGGGGACCGTTTAGACGCACGGACTAAAGAACACATACAAGACATCATTGTAATTGTTGTTTGCTGTGCTCCAAACATTACAGAGACCGACATGGGCAAGTGCGTACCAACTTCAGAGTCACATGACAGACACTCAACTATCGTTCGAGTCATTTAGTCATTCTTGAGGTCTTGAAAAAAATTATATAGTCCGAACATGATCAAACACTTTCACGCGACAATACTGAATCCACACTAATAGTACATATTTACAAAAAAACATCAAATTGTAAGAAAAACGGTAGAAAAAGAGTATCGAATTATGCACAGAAAACGATCACGATCTAAAGACCAAAACGCTTGACAGTACTGACACGCTACGCTGAACGTTAGAAAGGAGAATGTTCGATGACAAACACTTCAATGCGCATATATTGGACCGCATAGAAAGACGGCGTACATTCAACACAGGAACCGAATGAATGACCAGCCATGAACTCAAAGTGCAATTCTGTGGTCAACACACTTTAACCGATGACGAATTCGACAATGAAACTGAATGAGGAACCCACTCCAGACTTCAAGTTCAGTGATGAATTCGAGTACGGTGATGTGCCTTGGAGCTAGAGTGATACCATACTCTGCAATATCAGCGATGCAGCGTCCATGTGCCTTAACCCTCTACTAGCGAAAGTGATACAGCACGACGTTTCAATTTCACTGGCAAATTTGATGGCGTTTGTGTGCTTATCTATGGATCGATGCAACCGGAGGCCTTTTTGGATGCCACGAAATCTTTGCGATGTACAATGCGAAGAAGAATTCACGTTTCCCGTGGTTTGTTCTGGCTGTTGTGACATGGAACATCGATTCCAAACGTTCAAAGGGACATGGTCTAAACAACTAGAAGGACCTGGTCAAGAATCTTTAGCCAGAGTATGGTGTGACTACGTGGCAGAAGGACATCAAGTACATTATTTTGAGGAGATAGTTGTGTTCAATATATTATTTGAGAGGATTTCTTTCTTTCAGTTCTTCATTGGAATTACAAGGTCCTCATAAACTTCAGGACTGTCACCATTTATGTAATTACTATAAATTTATTTAACGACATTTTGGATTCTATCATTGTGATACATAAAGAATGTTTGCATATCAACAGTGGATTGGACTTCGTTCGGAAAAGACTGGAATCCTCTATACTTTTGAACTTCTGAAAGAACTTTTTGGACTGAATGGGTTTTGTTTCATAATACTCTAGGTTCTCTATAAAATTTTCACTGTATATCCTAGAGAAGCAAATTATGTGCTGGATTTTAATAAACTTGTTGCTTTTCGCTTTGTTCTGTTACTTAGTTTAAGACAATAAGTAAGTCTTGGAAAGTCAAATGGAGCAATCAAAAACATCCGAGCTTGAACATTTGAAGATATTGGAATGACGGAATCCAACTAAACAGGGAAGGGATTAAAACAAATTTAAATAATTTTGGAACGTGGAATAGCGGGCTGAATGGCAGAATCTTAACTGTTGCATATATGCTGTCCACAGAGCAGGACAACCATGATCTGACAGAGTTAGGAAAATGTTAGATGTCAAAACCAAATGAATATTATTGAAAGTATGGTTAGATAGATGAGACAAACATACCATCTAGCCACATGTTTTTAATTTTAGGTGATGAAATCAGAATGATAAAAGAGAATACTTTCACCGAATATTTCTTTCTGATTAGACGTCATAAAGGAGCTATTATATGCAATCTGAGATTGAAATAAACATATGCCGGGAAGAGATTGGTTCAAAACGACTACAGAAGACTTCTTAAAATGTAGAGAAAATAGAAAAACAGTAGCAAAATATGTTGCTTATAAATACAATACGATAAATGGACACAAGAACACCACTGATTGGATGAACAATCCCTTACAGCTTAGCAGCAGTAGAAAATAATAGATGAACAATCGTTTACCGTTTAATATATATAATGAGCAATTATCTGTTAGACACGACAAGTACGAATGAGAACTACTAGATAAAAATGGAAAACCAATGAAAACATGGCGAGGACACTTTGCTAGTTGAACGCAATTTTTGGAGAACACTACTCTGCATTTGAACAGTGATGATGTTTTCAGCCTTTACGAGTAAAACGCATAATTATGTTGGCTACGGGAATCGGATAAATGATAAAAACAAAAACAACCTAATATGAATGATTTATTACCTACATTCAAATGAATAAGGTATCAATGGATACATTTTCATTGCTAATGTGATGCGTTTTGATTTCTATATGTTGTAGATATACTTAGTGTAGGAAAAACCTGGGAATACTCCTGGAAGTAGCAACGACCCACGGGAAGGTACTGATAAGCTTTCGCACATATCATGGTTGGCCGAACCAAGACTCGAACCCATACAAATCAGCTGTCACTGGCGAGAGGCTTAGGGCACTCGGCCCCAGGGGTTCCAATATAAATTGTGAAGAAGTCGACGTATCATAAACACACAACTCCCTTACAACGTATTAAGTACCCCGGTCAAACATGATACTACCCAGAAACTTAATCTCACTGAACCCTAGCAAACACTGCAAGTTTGCGTAATAAGTTACACAGTCTATATTATTACTGTGTCTGGCATTTTTGTCTTAAATTTGTTTAGCGTCGTCTGATAATAAGCTGAAGGATTTGCTAATAATGCAGTAGTAAACGACATTTTATAGAACCAAATAAGTTTCATGAAGGAAAAATGTATTGCAATTTAAGTAGCTGAGATTATGTGTTGGCAACGAGTAAAGCACTTGTACTGAAGCTGAAAAATTAATAATATTGAAGTTGACGATGCAACTTGGCTTTCAATTAATAACTATCGTATTCATGATGCTCGTGTTCTGGATTTCAATGTTTACCTTTACATTCGTAAAAGCTGCTGAAGTAACAAAACGTGATTGCCAGCATTGCGAAACGAAAACTATTTGTCACCATTACGATACAATGGCATCTCAACCAAGTGCTTAATCGGTGAAATGAAAGTACAGGAATGGACTTTCTTTCTTTTGTAACCATATCGAGAAAGAGAGTCATAGAAATATCAGCTTCTGCATCTTTATCTAAAACCGCTCTTGATTGTCCCAGAATGGGTTTTGAAAGTAATATAATAATGTGCAAAAATAATATAGATGTTGACCCGGAAAAGTTATAAGACCAGGCAATGGAGACGATCTTGGTGATGATAGAAAGTCTACCAAGCATGGTTTATTTTCATCGTTTGCAACTGAGCCTATAGTTTACATAAGAAACGAAGAATTTACCGTTGATTAGCAAGGGGATTACAAAAATAGCAAAGTAAATGTTAAAGGATAGTTTCTCTCTAACATTCATTGTATCTAACTTAACTTGATATGGTAGTGGTAAAACTATACTGTGTCTAACTTTGGTACATGACTGTAGATGGAAATGAGCTATGAAAAGATATATTATTTGCTTTAATTCTTTATATTGAACCTGTTGACAAGTTTGGGATTATTTACCATTTGACAATTACGTTAAGTGGGTTGTGTTGCGATGTACGTCACAAAGGAGGTATTGCGACATAGAATCGCAGTAGAGTGGTGGAGATGTACAGAAGGAGCGACTTAATTCGTTCTTTATTTCATATGTCCTATGTTCTTGTTTTAAAATCAGTCTGCAAATGTATTTAATGGTGTGCGTTATGAAATAGTGGTTTAAATGTTAATTTACAAGTAAATAAACTCACCTCTGTGCACAGAAGAATGTGGACATAAACCGGTCTCTCAACTGACCAAACTTTATCCAACCATAGTATATTTGCGCGGTAAATATGTCATGCAAATCCGACTTCAAAAGAAATTTGTTTACGTCTTCGGTAAAGTCTACTGTTCCCAATCAAATAATACCAGATACTTCACAGAAGAAATGGGAAGTTATGCATCCTGTAAACTTCCTTTTACATGAATATCGCCACAATGTAATGTTTTTGTGAAGTGACACCTCAGGATAAACATTGATCGTGTAGTGTAGGCCTACTCTAACATGCACTGAATAGTGTGTACCATATCAAGCATTGTGTCATCACCCGCATTGGACATTTTGTGTTAAAAAATGATTTTGTCTTTTGAAATGTTCTGTTTATTCGGATGGACGCTTATTCTTTGATTTATAGTTTACAAGAATATATAACCTACTTTTACTATTTCCACTTTGTTCTGGACTGTTAACAAATGAAAGGCGCCACGTCTGTCAGAACGAACGAAATTATACATTCTTCTTTCAATCTAAATTATTTCTACTGAAATAAAAAAGAATCTCAGATAGGTAATGATAAGATGAATCTCAAATAGGTAATGATAAGATGAATCTCAAATAGGTAATGATAAGATGAATCTCAAATAGGTAATGATAAGATGAATCTCAAATAGGTAATGATAAGATGAATCTCAAATAGATAATGATAAGATATTAAATTCATACAACTCGCTAATTAATGCTAGCAAAAGCTAGACATGGTTCAACTCGTTTCATAAATTCAATATTAAATCATTGACCATTTGAGATTCTCTAATTACAATGACTAATCGTGGTAAAAACATAATTTACACCAAATGTGTCTGAAACTGAACATAAGCGATTCTCTAGCAGGTAGTTAACATTTGTCCAAACGGTTATTGTGCTGGGTGATATGTATCAAGCGACCAATACTTAATTGTATTTGGAGACTTTGAAATCTTGTGATGTTCTAATGAATGTGCACGTTTAGCTAGTTAAATTTAAGTGAAAGACAATTTGGTATCTGTGATAAACAAATATTGGGGGTCGGGTGATAATACACGGCTTTCCTACAGCAACGAAAATATGTTTTATGAGAATCATCGATAGATGAAATCAAATTATATTTTGAAATAGAATCAATCTTCTGTATTCAGAAATATCAAATAACATGGACCTGAATCTTTTACATCTGTAGGCACAAGAAAAGTGTGAACTAAAACAGCTACTATTTGAATATGAGCACTTGTTTGCAGATATTCCTACATGAACAAATAAAAATCTACCATGACGTTGAATTATAGATTCCACAAATGTGAAACAGCATCCGTACACAATAAATACTTTCAAACATGAATGTTTAAAAAAGTAATTTTAGTATTTGCTAGATAATGTTTTCATAGAACCAAATATATATATAACTATAGATCACCATGTATCAGATAGTACTTTCGGCATTTTCACATGCTATGGAAAAGTGAATTTGGACCAAAACAGATTCATTTCCATTGCCAAGAATCAATGACATCATCGAGAAAAATGGTAATGCAAAATATGTTACAAAGTTTGATCATTTGAAAGGAATTTGGCAAGTTCAATTGCAGAAAAGTGCAAAGGATTTGTGGCATTCGTAAATCCAGATGGACTTAATAAAAAGTAATGCCTTTTGATATACAATACTAGCATTGTACGTATCAACCTTTAATGAACATGATTGCATCCGGATTAGTTAATTGTGATGCTTACATATATGATGTCATTATGTACAACGACAGATGCGTTACACGTACACTTTGCCGAACCTCTGAATAATTTGATAAGTAAGAAAAGCAAGTGTCAATGGACTGAAACATATCTGGATGCTTTTGATAAATTAAAGGCTTATACTTAAAATTGGACCAGTTTTTTCATCTCTAAATAGTAGTCAAGCATTTAAATTGACTGTTGAAGCGAATGATGTTGAGTTTGGTGGAGTACTGATTTAAGAAGTCGAAATGCTATAGGTCTTCCAGTGTGTTATTTTTCTAAAACATTGAATAATTAACAGAGAAATTATTCTGGAATCGAGAATGAATATTTGACTTTGATGTTGGTTTTGCAACGCTTTGAAGTGTATAATTAGTACAGGTCCTTCTCCGAGTATTACCGCATATTTTTCACTGGCAAATTTAAAACTGAAAATCACAGATGATTAAGGTGGCTTTTGATGTCGCTGGAATGCAATATTGACATCGGGAATATCAAGGCAAAAGATAATCAAATGGCCGATGTACTTTCACGTGCATATACGTGTTATATTGCTTCATGAATATTTTCTGGTATTGATAAGACTTTACTTATATATTTTTAATCACGTGTATATTTTATTGCTAGTTTAAAAAGGCTTTTGCATAAATCTTTTTTGTAGTCGAAGACCTCGTGGTCGTAACATTATAGAATAATTGGTGAGTGTTTTGGACACCTATTTATGTATGAACACACATCGTAACAAAATTCAAATACCAATTTGTCGATAGTGATCATTGTTTGCTTTTTTCAAACAGTTTAGAAAATTGTGTTTACAAAGATTAATCGCATATATACATACGTTTTTAACCAATGATTTCCATAAAAAATATGTATATTTTTTATACCTTCCTTTCCTTTTACGTAATTTGAATGACAAAACATCAATTTGGGCCCCAGTTATTAGAAGATATATAATTAGCCTTCCTTCAAGTCCACTTAGAAAATCAAAAAGTCAATGAATTCAGCAGCAGGTGACTGGATAAAAACCAACATAAACATGCCCCATGTTGACATTTTTTCTGAAGTAAGAGCATTTCGTTTAGAAAAGAAAAGAAAAACATAACTTTACAAAAATTACTTCGAGGGCCTCAACTGTCGTATTTTCTGCCAGTACTATTTTACATCTTATGATTGTGGTATTCGTTCGGCTTGCATGTAATTTATGAATTTTGTTTTGCACTCGTAATTCCTAAAACTGAAACATGAATCTGTAAGCGTATGTAATTATACTCTTTAAGCGTATGTAAGTATTCCATGTATGAGTGTAATTATGGTCTGTAAGGGTATACAATTAAACTCTTTAAGTGTATGTAATTATGCCCATTCAGTCTTAAGATAAATCGTATAATTATAACATCTGTTATTTATAGCGATGACGAAAACTTTAACTTGAAACATATATCGGTGGAAGACTTAAATCGATTTGTGCAAGACTTATATCAATTTTAGAAGACATATCAATTTGTGGAAGACTTCTATCAATTTGTGGAAGACTTCTATCAATTTGTGGAAGACTTATATCAACTTGTGGAAGACTTATATCAATTTGTGGAAAACTTATATCAACTTGTGGAAGACTTATATCAATTTGTGGAAGGCTTCTATCAATTCGTGGAAGACATTAACTTGTGGATGACTTATGTCAATTTGTGGAAGACTTATCTCAATTTGTGGGAGACTTACATCAATTTGTGGATGACATATAACTTTCTGGAAGACATATCAATTTGTGGAAGACTTGTATCAATTTGTGGAAGACTTGTATCAATTTGTGGAAGACTTGTATCAATTTGTGGAAGACATATAACTTTCTGGAAAACATATCTATTTGTGGAAGACTTGCATCAATTTCAGATCCTTTCATTCTTTACTAATATCTACTCGATGTACTCTATTTAAATATAATTCCTTTGACGGAGCGTTCGATTTGATATCTTAATATTCCTCGAGTGTCATCGTTTTTTCACCTTTATCGGTTGGTCGTGACAACTTGTATCAAGATACATAGCTGATGTATCGATTCCTGGATGAGATTTTACATGTTGGCTGTTATGGGTTACATAATAAATTGTTTCCTACTTCATGCGAGAACTTCATGAGGTGCTATGACATTTAAGATACATGATGGATTACCTTTGCTTGTACATGTGCTTCGTAAATTCAGTTGTTGATGCCTATGTAACTGAACCAACGGACAAGAAAATGATCAGCTAGTTTTTTTTCATATACTGTTACCTTTTGGCGCAACAGATGAATTAGAGCTGTAAATATGTGGTAAAACCACGTTAGACAAAGGTCCGTGTCCCACAAAAAATGAAAGCCTTTTCACACAGGAAATGATTTATGGGACCTTCGTAGATGATGTATGTTTTCAAATGACAATGTTTGGTAAAAGCCCGGAAATTGTAATGATTGATAGGAACTAGAACGTGTAATATGGATTTTAAATAAACTTTTAAGGGCTTCCGCGTTAATGAAAAAACATTTTAAATGATATGAGTGCCATAAATAAAGGGGGTATGGGAGGGATAAGAGAAATTATTTTTTCATCTAGTTAATAAGTCTGATATCGACAGTTTGGACAGGACAGCAGCCAGTTCTAGATCCGCCATTGACTTTAGATCAGAATGAAATAGGAAAGTGAAAATAGTAAATCTGCCCAACTGTTGTAATCGTTGTTTATGGAGATATGTCCACTATCATCTGACCCTAACAATCCACGCATGCGTAAATGAATATCATATGGTGCAACTTATGTTATACGTACTTACGTTTCCAAATTCAATGTATGTATACACATATACATATATATTCAAAGCATGCTTAAATATGTCAAATTTAGCAGTTTTGACAACATACTGAAGATAAAATTGAGTTTGAAAATATGTGTTTCTGTGCTTGGGAAGCAATTTATATGTGTTTTTGATAGAGGCTGAAATCAGACATTGATCAACTTCCGGAACTTGCAGCAATATCCGATAATTACCACAAATGGATTGCGTAAGAAGAAGACAATAAAATTTGTTTTTGATAAAATAAAATAATTTATTTACTTACTATTTAATTACTATTCTAACAAAAGCAGCATAATATTGATAATAATAATAATAATAATAATAATAATAATAATAACAATAAATTGATTAAGACAGACACTAACATCAGTAGACGTATATTTGTGAAAATAACAGTTCAGAACCTATCTTTGAAAAATTATTATTTTTAAATCAGTTGTTCAAAACACTAATTTTGTGATGCAGTTATCAGGATGTATCGCCTGCAAGATATGGTTTACAAGGACGCTGGAGGTCCTTTTAGTTGTTATGGTAGCCCTGAAGGTCTAGGTCCTTTTAGTTGTTATGGTAGCCCTGAAGGTCTAGGTCCTTTTAGTTGTTATGGTAGCCCTGAAGGTCTAGGTCCTTTTAGTTGTTATGGTAGCCCTGAAGGTCTAGGTCCTTTTAGTTGTTATGGTAGCCCTGGAGGTCTAGGTCCTTTTAGTTGTTATGGTAGCCCTGAAGGTCTAGGTCCTTTTAGTTGTTATGGTAGCCCTGGAGGTCTAGGTCCTTTTAGTTGTTATGGTAGCCCTGAAGGTCTAGGTCCTTTTAGTTGTTATGGTAGCCCTGAAGGTCTAGGTCCTTTTAGTTGTTATGGTAGCCCTGGAGGTCTAGCTACTTTTAGTTGTTATGGTAGCCCTGAAGGTCTAGCTACTTTTAGTCGTTATGGTAGTCCTGAAGGTTTGTCAGGAACTGTGGACTAACGAGGCTCTGGTGAAGTGCATAACAGGTCAGGTGCCGAAGAACTTGCAACCCAACGGAAGTCAACGCAATTCCAAGCGGAGGATGTACATTGAAACGGCGAGATTAATTTTTTTTTCTACCCCGTGTTTACCTGGTGAGCTGCTAGGGTATCCTGAACGAAGGAGTATATCTGAGTTTCGTGAAAGATAAAATCATCGCTTTTCGGATGTCGTGTTGCCAAACACCATCGCGTTCCGTACGACCCACCACCAGTTGAGTGGGCTACGATGATAGCATAACAAATGTGACTGTAAAACTTGATTTCAGACACACTATCTGTACTGAGACATTGAATGTCAGAACACTGCTAGAATGTTGCGTTGCTTGTTTTCTGGTAACTTGAACTTGAACAAGGCATGAACATATTAATAATGGGTCTGTAGGAGGTAGGATGGCCATACGATCACTTTTTGATATTACATAGTTTGCTTCATTATTGGAGAAACGTAAACAAGCTATACCCATTCATAA
The DNA here is from genome assembly GCA_028554795.2 of Sinohyriopsis cumingii. Classification (NCBI taxonomy): domain Eukaryota; kingdom Metazoa; phylum Mollusca; class Bivalvia; order Unionida; family Unionidae; genus Sinohyriopsis; species Sinohyriopsis cumingii. The sequence goes on from JAPYKE020000085.1 coordinate 495,150, forward strand.
TTAAAACTTTCAGAAGATGCACAGCACACTGATAATATGCACGGATTCAATATTTAACGTGCCGGATGATGCAGATCACACTGTTAATATGCACGGACTCAAAATTCAAAATGCTATAATTGGGAGATTCAGTAAGATAATATTCTCATGCTAAACATGTAAGCAACTAAAACTGTAAAAATGTGAAGGTGTAATCAATTGTATCACATTCCTTCACAACCACATGCTCAAAGAATTTGCAAACATCAGTTTACACTATCCTACATCATGGGATCTGTAGCAAAAATGCCTAGCCCAATATTGCAACCTTTTATATACACAGTTAGTGGCATATGTTCACTCGTGCAACCAGTGCATCGCAACATACCATTTACCATGCCTTTAAGAGAAATTAAAAACTTGGAAAACAAGTTGCAAAGCACTCTGTGGCTGTTGTTTTTGAGTTTAATGCCATTTCTCAGCGCAAAATAGGCTATACATGACGACAAGTATAACTGATGGAGAAAGAACCCGGAAAACGCCCAGTAAGAACCATCGCTTCGCGGGAAGTCATTGGAAGCTCTCTCTCACATAACCACAATGTTTGAGCGCAAGACTCTAACCCACGTGGACACAGGTGAGGTGGCAGTGATCGATAAAGGCGGACTCTTTTAGACCACTCAGTCACCTTGGGACCTCCAAAGCACATTGCATACTGCAGGAGCGAAGTACGTTTCGGCGATAGTTGAACTATGTAAAATGCAAGCATTTACAAGGTATACTGTTCCATGAATTTAGGCGGATAAAGTTGCTACATGCTTCAACTTCGCTACTGACGTATGACACAGACATTGTGCCTATTCTTATTCTTATCATTATTGCTGATGTTTATGGCAAAGGTCATCACCGAGAATCTTGTCGATGTCTTTCTAATCAATTTTCAAACGTAATCTAAAAATATCGTTTTGCCATTGTAATGTGCATTTCGTGTTCAGACAACGTTTATTTAGAGTCGGAGTTGCATTTGCGTACTACGAATCATTTGTTTCTGATAATTGTTTTCCTTTCAATAATGCATTAGATTATAGTATTTACAAAATATCGAGAAATAAATATATGAAGAACTGTTTAGCAAAGACCAAGTTGATCTACTGTAAATATCATCGTAACTTTATTTATCTGGAGACCAATCTGAATCGCTTTATAGAATTTTGTGATTGAGTCTGCACAAGTCGCGGTGATGTAAATCATGAGTTCAGAACTTGATCTTAATTATGAAAATACATTATTTCCTAAGACCTGATTCCTTTATTTCAAGTACAGAAAGAACTAACTCAATTTTGTTTCTAAACATTACAAACAGTTTACGACCTTGCAATGGTCGACGTTTCAAGATATAGCCAATCGAAATTGAGCATTTATTGCCTCTGGTGAATAATATGAATTTCACTTTGGGTAAAAATTATTTAAAATTATAGAAACGTTAATTTGCGAAGCTTACGCCCTTATTACTTGATTATTATCTTGTCTCATTAAAATTTCAATAATTAAGTTTATGTATTTTAACAACGATGGCAGATGAGTTGCAGTTAATTACTATTCACTCATTTCCTCCATCTTTGGAACTGTATTTTAAAATTTTCAATTCACAAAGAAATACGATATCACGATCATGATCTTGATATGAGGAATTACTAAAATGGCTTGTTCTAAAGACAGATATAATTGCATTATAAAATGTTAAAACTAGACAACATAACATCATTTGCAGCTGAGTGTAAATATTTATTGAATCATTAACTTAATTACAAAAATCCCATAGTGAATCACTCATTCAGGAATGGCGTTCTAAGGTTTAAAGTTTGTCCATTTAACGGTAATATGTTATTCTGACTTGTCGAACAACACGCTTGAGCCAAGAAGGAAAGGAATGATCGTTTAAAGTAATTTAAATGAAATAACGACATCTCTGTTGATATTTTTTGGTAATGTTTTCATTTCTCTGGGGAAAGGTATATAAATTACAGTCTTTCCCGGTCAATACAAAGTCCTGCCAATCAGTAAACTCAATTCGAGCGAATGGAAATAAACCTCACAGTTATAATTAAGTGTTGCACTAGATACAGAAAAACACAGAAAAATGCACATTACAGAAAGCAAAGGTATTAAATATGCTTGTATTTGTGCGTGTGATATTTGAATATTTATCGTTAACGTAGCTATAACAATTGTAGCCATAGCACGACAGTGTCTGCAGCATGGCAGTTTATAGTAGCATCATGTCCCACACAGTCATATTATCATGACATCAGGCCGACATGTCCTAACACTTACATCTTAATGCTGAGCGCCATTCTTATGTCTTTGGTAGAAATCTCCCGGGGTTCGAACCCGCTTCCTCCCGGATCCAAAATAGGGCACCAGAGTGGTCCAATATATTAAGTTGGTGAAACATTTGTCAATTGTCATCTCCTCAATGCAAGCCTAAACAAATAATACAGTTTTATTAGTTAAAGCAAATATATAAATACTCAAATTGTCAGCATGTCAGCATAACTTGGCTGCTTCCGGTCGTTTCCAAATCAGTGTTTTTGACGTGTCAGCATTACCGCATTTCTTTCTTTCTCTCTCTCATCAACCGTAATTTGGCTTTGTGCTGTAAGTACCTACTAAACGGTGCATAGGTATTGATCTATTTTTCACGTTTATATATATATATATATATATATATATATATATATATATATATATATATATATATATATATATATATATATATATATATATATATATATATATATATATATATATATGTATATATATATATATATATATATATATATATATATATATATATATATATATATATATATATATATATATATATATATATATATATATATATATATATATATATATATATATATTTGGTTTTACTTTTCCTGTGAACGAACATTATTCCCTCACTTTAAACGTCTGATAACGTCATACTGAAGTAAACATATGTGGTCAGTTCTCAACCTGATGAACACACGTTATCATTGTAAGATTAATGGCCTTTTCCTACCATCACTTACATTCGTAAATGGAACCATGGCATAACTAGACCCATTCGATAACTATTACATTCCACTTTGGGCTATATATTATTAGCTGAACCAAGTCGCTGGTTACACTCCGATTTTCTCCACATAAGAGAATACACAACTTAATTCCTTGCTAACTAGTGTTTCATTGACTTAGGCAAAGTAAAATCAATTCGTAGCATACATGCTACATATCATATAAGACAGAATAATCAATTCTCTAAAATTCGTATCAGAGTCATGAATGAAATTCATACAGTACACAATTTTTCTCAGATAAAAGCCATTAAATCCGAGTACATTATCAACTAGATATTGTATAATATTTTTTCTAATAAATGATACATATAATATTCAATACAACGAATTTAACTTCTGAACTCGATGCAAATTGAAGTATTAATTTAAAATGAATAATTCAAAAAATAATTACTAATTTAAATCAACGAGCACACTGCGTGTGGTTGACACAATACCTGGTGCTTTTAAGAGACTGGTTCCATTTTCATGAATCCGTATCCCCATTTACGAGGTCCATCAACTTTCCAGACCTCATCCTTTGGACAATTTTAACGAGATATGTCCTTTTACCTTATCTCTGAGTCAGCTTCTTTTCCACAGAAAAACTGGACTGGCGAATGTCGTATGGAAATTACTTATTACCTTGAATTTCATCTGGGAAACTCACACCCTCCTTTAGCTTAGCAAATCAGGATTAACGTTCTCTAATCGTCGAAATGTTAACATTTCCATTTAAGTCTTACTGTTCTGTTCAGGTTTTAATTTGGGTGTATTTGTTGATCTATCCATTTAAATAATTTACTGAAATTCCAAAGTTCTCTTTCATACTTTTTGTTTAGAACTATTGTGAATTCATTCGAGGAACATATTATTGTATTACATCAAGATGGTTAACACATCACCACATTCAAGGCCATTAACACATTAGCACATTTGAGACTACAGACACATTAGCTCATTCAATATTGGAATGCCTTTGGATCACCACAGGATTCAGTTAGAACTTTATACATCTGGACTTGTGATAGGACCTTCATTCACATTACTGTAAATTCTTGTTAAATTGTTACTTTAAATTTTTGTGAAAAACTTATTTTCTGAATTTGACAAAACTTGTTGTGTTTCGCTTTTTTCTGTACTTAGTTTAAGACAATTGAGTCGTAACAATATATTAAGTTCGTTCGATTTTATTTTAGATTTTTTCCCGAGGTTTATAATATATTGTCTTTCGTTTTGTTTCGTCATGGTAAATTATATTTTTTAGGCATCTGAATGTATTATGGATTTCAAATTATGAAGATTTATATTTTATTTTATGGTATTAACTCTTGTTATTAAACTACAACTCAGCAAGGTGTTCACTGCGCGCTCGGATACTTCGCGCTTGTGAAGGAACACTTACGCGTTTATTCTTTGACATTCATGGCTATTGTGATATATAATTTAATGTTAGAAGTACTACTATGCACGATGAAAATTAGATTGTACTGAATACGATTGACTCAGATCAGCAAACATCTCTCATGCATCGAAGAAAGACAAAGTATACTACATCGCAAATTTAGAACTCATCAGTGTACATTTTACTCTGAGCGAGGAATATGACTGTCACTGTATCTCATTTATCTACGAGTGCTTAAATCGATAACCCATTAATGAAAGTGTGTATTTGTGTGTGTGTGTGTGTGTGTGTGTGTGTGTGTGTGTGTGTTTATGTATATTTGGTTGAATTATATCTGATTCAATTGTTTGTAAGTTTTAAAATCTTTTTCTTTTGCATTATATGTCAAAATAATGTAGTTCTGTTTGTTAGGAACTTGTAATTTTTTCAGAAAATGGTTTGTCCTTGACTGTTCGATTTAGAAAACTCCAGGTGTTGACCTAGATCCTGATCTTGATTCAAAATTAGTAGCAACCACGTAAATAAGTTAGATTTGTATTTTAACATTATTGGTTGTTGTCGAAGTTATGATGGGACTACGTGGTTTAAGATGCAAACAATTTTTAAAATTTTTATTTTCTAAGAGTAAAACGATTGGTTGTCATCAGGGCCACACGTGATTTTTAACAAGTAAATAATTTCTACGAGGTTCTGAAACATGATCACGCGACCCCACCTCCACCCCACCCCCGCTTTTGCATTTTAGAATACGATATGACCTTTGTTTTGGAGAAATAAATCTCTGTTGGGATTTTCTATACACTGGAAAGGGTTGTGTCGTTTGGAGTTATTTTAAATTACTTCGATTCAAAAGGATTAATTCTGTTTTCCTGAAAAATATGTGTGCTCATGTGAGATTCTTGAAAGAAGACAGTTCTTATAAAACGTTTATGCAGATTTCCAAAACCGGAGTGATATTTCTTGTTTCTACAAGGAACTGTAGACTTCAACACCACAGGTTACATCATACGTCATCGTCTTTCATCTTGGATTCTTCGTTGCCACCCGAACTTGAAATCAGCAGAACATTTTGTTACTAGGACTTCTAAAATTGTATTCGAGGATTATTCTTGGATTATTTTCTGATTTGATTTTATAAAACCGTAAGTTCATATGTTTTTAATTTTTTTAATTTTCACAGAATTTTCCAGGGGAAATAAATTATATTTTCAAAGCTTGTTGTTTTCACTCTTTCTTGAGTTACTGTTTTAGAGCCTAAACATGTAACGTAAGAGTGTGTGTGTCTTTGTGTGTGTGTGTGTGTGTGTGTGTGTGATTTGGATCTTATCGTAGCTTTAACATATTTTGCAGTCATATGGCTACGATGTGGCAGTTTATTGTGATGTCTATCACTAGGGCATGATGCCACAGACACATAGCACCATGTCTCACCCAGTCACATTACACTGACACCAGGCCGACCAGTCCTAACTCTAACCTCTTAATGCTGCGCACCTAGCGAGGTAGCTGTTAGTATCATTTTTTGTATATCTTTGAAACGACTTGACCGGCGTTCGAACCCGCGACCTCCCGAATCCAAGGTGGACTCCCTAACCACTGGGCCACCAGAGCGTTGAACGAAAGAATATACAGTTAACCAGGAAAATGTCATTTTATATTATATAATTGTATATTGTTTGCAAAATAATGACAACTTATTATATACAGCGAACTTAGTAATATTGATTTCTGTTATATATAGTTGAGGGAATAATGTCAATTTCTGTTGTTTGCATTTACAAAGTGATCTCAGTTTTTATTATATACAGTTTAAAAAATAATGTCAGTTGTGTACAGTGTACAAAATAGCGTAAATATGTAGTGTCGTTGATGAAGCTGTCTTATTATACGTATTTAATATTTAAGGATTTATTTGTTTACAGTTTTTATTTTTTAAAAATTAAATTGAATGAATAAGGAACCGCAATAAAACACTGCAAAGTGTACAAGCTGCAAAGTAGATCATACAAAACTTTGTTTGTTCGGTTCATAATGCGTTGAATTAAAAAAAAAAGGTCAATCCTTATACTTAACTTCAACATCATAATGATTACACAAACTCACAGTTTGATAACATTCTTTTATTATATAATATAATATTTTGAATTTAATTCGTTATGCCGCAATTATACAGAACAGTGTATCCCAGTGCTATATTTACAGCCAGCGAATTCCATTGATATATTTACAGCGAAACAGAGAAAAGCTCGCGGGCTAACGTCAATACCCCACGCTGATCAGCTGAAGTAGACGCTAACGTGTGTTTTTATGCAAGTCCAATTTGTTTCGTAATAAACAATAATCCATAGAATGAAGTGTATATATAAACTCTGTAAACAGGATATACTGGCTTTATGTACATTATCTAATCCTGCATTTATCAAGTGATCGCATAGCTTACCTGTTTAGAACGTTGTATTAATAGTCGTGGGTTTAATTATCCAAGTGTCCACATTATTTTGCTGTCTCCTTTTATGTATTTTACTCTAAAGAAAATTATTTCTAACATCCTTATTGAAACGGTATGCTAAAACATTTCTACTTTCCTTGTTGTAACGGTATAGTAACAAATTTCTACTTTCCTTGTTGTAACGGTATACTAACACATTTCTACTTTCCTTGTTGTAACAGTATACTATCAAATCAAGATATATAAGAAGATGTTAATTTATCTGTTCAATGTGTATTTTAGGATATCTATTATTTGGTTCATAACAAAACTCTTACCTTAGAAATCTGATTTTGGGGTTATCCTATATTCTAAATATAGTCTTTATTCATAGAGTATATGTAAAGAAAAGTAGGGCAGGTGGGCGTGGCTTTAAAAAAATATATGCATTAACCAGAGAAATTCAAAGAGGCCGGGCGAATCAATTGCTAAAATAATAATGAAGAAAGAAAAATATCATTATATTGAATCTTAAATTGCGTCCAAGCAGAGTTGATTTTTATTTCTGCTGCAAATTTGAATTCAGATCGGATCTAATGTTAGTTTATTCTGCATGGTTGGAGTTTTAAACCAGTTTATTCAGTAATTAGTCTGGCCACAGTAGTGGGCTGTAATGTTTAGTGTTTCAGTAATGTATTGCAAAGAGGGCATTATTTCGGTTTCTAGCATTGAATATGGATCACAAGGTGGGTAACATTAGATATTGCATCGATGCCATTTAGTTTACCTCTGATACAGCATTATGCATGTATTACTTGGATACAGCATTATACATGACTTATCTTGATACAGCATTATAAATGAATTACTTTGATACAGCACTATACATGAATTGCCTTGATACAGCATTATACATGAATCACTTTGATACAGCATTATATATAAATTGCCTTGATACAGAGTTATAAATGAATTACTTTGATACAACAGTATCCATGAAGTACCTTGATACAGCATTATACATGAATTACCTTGATACAGCATTATACATGAATTACCTTGATACAGCATTATACATGAATTACTTTGATACAGCACTATACATGAATTGCCTTGATACAGCATTACAAATTTATTACTTTAATACAGCATTATATATGAATTGCCTTGATACAACATTATATATGAATTGCCTTGATACAGCATTACACATGAAATACCTTGATTTATTACTTTGATACACCATAATACAAGAATTACCTTGATACAGGATTATACATGAATTACCTTGATGCAGCATTATATATGAATTACTTTGATACAGCACTATACATGAATTACCTTGATGCAGCATTATACATGAATTACTTTGATACAGCACTATACATGAATAACCTTGATATAGCATTATACATTTATTACATTGATACAGCATTATATATGAATTGCCTTGATACAGCATTATATATGAATTGCCTTGATTCAGTATTATACATGAATTACCTTGATACAGCATTATATATGAATTACTTTGATACTGCACTATACATGAATTGCATTGATACAGCATTATACATTTATTACTTTGATACAGCATTATATATGAATTACCTTCATGCAGCATTACACATGAATTACTTTGATAGAGCACTATATATGAATTGCCTTGATACAGCATTACATATGAATTGCCTTGATACAGCATTATACATGTATTGCTTTGATACAGCACTATACATGAATTGCCTTGATACAGCATTATACATGAATTATTTTGATACAGCACTATACATGAATAACCTTGATACAGCATTATACATTTATTACATTGATGCAACATTATACATGAATTACCTTGATATAGCATTATATATGAATTACTTTGATACAGCACTATACATGAATTGCATTGATACAGCATTATACATTTATTACTTTGATACAGCATTATATATGAATTACCTTCATGCAGCATTATACATGAATTACTTTGATACAGCACTATATATGAATTGCCTTGATACAGTATTATATATGTATTACTTTGATACAGCACAATACATGAATTGCATTGATACAGCATTAGACATGAATTACCTTGATACAGCATTATACATGTATTACTTTGATACAGCATTATATATGAATAACTTTGATACAGCACTATACATGAATTGCATTGATACAGCATTATACATGTATTACTTTGATGCAGCATTATATATGAATTACTTTGATACAGCACTATACATGAATTGCATTGATACAGCATTATACATGTATTACTTTTATACAGCATTTTATTTGAATTAATTTGATACAGCACTATACATGAATTTCATTGATACAGCATTATACATTTATTACTTTGATACAGCATTATATATGAATTACTTTGATACAGCACTATACATGAATTGCATTGATACAGCATTATACATTTATTACTTTGATACAGCACTATATATGAATTGCCTTGATTCAGTATTATACATGAATTACCTTGATACAGCATTATATATGAATTACTTTGATACAGCACTATACATGAATTGCATTGATACAGCATTATACATTTATTACTTTGATACAGCATTATATATGAATTACCTTCATGCAGCATTATACATGAATTACTTTGATACAGCACTATATATGAATTGCCTTGATACAGCATTATATATGAATTGCCTTGATACAGCATTATATATGTATTACTTTGATACAGCACAATACATGAATTGCATTGATACAGCATTAGACATGAATTACCTTGATACAGCATTATACATGTATTACTTTGATACAGCATTATATATGAATTACTTTGATACAGCACTATACATGAATTGCATTGATACAGCATTATACATGTATTACTTTGATACAGCATTATATATGAATTACTTTGATACAGCACTATACAAGAATTGCATTGATACAGCATTATACATTTATTACTTTGATACAGCATTATATATGAATTACTTTGATACAGCACTATACATGAATTGCATTGATACAGCATTATACATTTATTACTTTGATACAGCATTATATATGAATTACCTTCATGCAGCATTACACATGAATTACTTTGATAGAGCACTATATATGAATTGCCTTGATACAGCATTATATATGAATTGCCTTGATACAGCATTATACATGTATTACTTTGATACAGCACTATACATGAATTGCATTGATACAGCATTAGACATGAATTACCTTGATACAGCATTATACATGTATTACTTTGATACAGCACAATACATGAATTGCATTGATACAGCATTAGACATGAATTACCTTGATACAGCATTATACATGTATTACTTTGATACAGCACTATACATGAATTGCATTGATACAGCATTATACATGAATTACGTTGATACAGCACTATACATGAATTGCCTTGATACAGCATTATACATTTACTATTTTGATACAGCATTATATATAAATTGCCTTGATCCAACATTATACATGAATTACTTTGACAGAGCACTATTCATAAATTGCCTTGATACAGCATTACACATGAATTACTTTGAAACAGCACAAAACATGAATTACTTTGCTACAGAATTATACATGAAATACTTTGATACATCATTACATATGAATTACTTTGATACAGCATTATACATGAACTACTTTGATACAGCATTTTACATGAATTACTTTGATACAGCATTATACATTTATAACTTTGATACAGTATTATACATGTATTACTTTAAATGTTTCTACTGTCATAGACACGTGTACACTCGTATTCGTCACGTGTACATACATGTGTGCACTTGTAATTGTCACATGCATATACATGTGTGCACTCTTATTTGTACGTTTATGAGAGAGACCTTACTTATACGTTAAAGTTAAACCAATATGGCGCATGACCGTGCTTTTGTTTGAGCTGTTATGCAGGATTTGTCATTCCTTACTTGCCCTCTTTTGCCTCCTCAGTTTGGATGACAGCGATCAGTCAAATGCAACATCGAGGAGTGACATTGTTGTTCAACCAGCCGAATGTAATGTGCGAAATCTTTGTTTTAATGATAAAACTAAAACCACACATACGAAAAACTTATTCGTGCTCGCTTATTATTCATAATTTACTTGACAATCATATTGAGAACAGTGACACGCTATATCTGGATTTTAGAGTGCACTATATTTCATTTTGGATTTTTTGTTTTTTTTATAAACCATGATATCAAGAATTGATAATGTGGTTATTTATTTAAACGTGTTGTAAAAACATCTTACATACTCGTGACTTGTCAAGGTTATTTATTGTCACAAAGAGATAATATTGTCATATGTATACAATATTATTGTCATAAGTAAATAATGTTATTGTCATATGCAGATAATACTAATGCGTGCTTAGCTAAGTGTGTTCTTATATGAAGACACCTTTATTGTCATATATAGATGATGCGATTGTGATATGTAGATAATTTTACTGTCATTTAACATTATTGTGATGTGTAGATAATTGTATTGCTGTAAGTAGATAATGTTATTGTCGTAAGTAGATAATGTTATTGTCATCACTAGATAATACTATTGTCATAAGTAGATAATGTCAATGTCATAAGTAGATAATAATATTGCCAGAAGTAGATAATGATATTGTCGTAATATAGATTATGATCTTGTCATAAATAGATAATACTATTGTCGTAATATAGACAATGTTCTTGTCATAAGTAGTTAATGCTATTGTCGTAAGTAGATAATCTTATTGTCATAAATAGATAATGATATTGCCATAAGTAGATAATGATATTGTCGTAATAAAGATAATGTTCTTGTCATAAGTAGATAATGCTATTGTCATAAGTAGATAGTGATATTGTCATAAGTAGATAACTCTGCTGATATATTTAGACAATTAAATTATCATAAGAAGACATTTTTATTGTCAAATGCAGATAATGTTATTGTCATAAGTAGATAATGATATTGTTATAAGTAGGTAACGATATTGTCGTAATATAGACTATAATTTTGTCATAAGTAGATAATGCTATTGTTATAAGTAGATAATGTTATTGTCATAAGTAGATAATGATATTGCCATAAGTAGATAACGCTATTGTCGCAATATAGATAATATTCGTGTCATAAGTAGATAATACTATTGTCATAAGTGGTTAATGCTGCTGACATGTTTAGATAATTATATTATTATATTAAGACACTTTTATTGTCAAATGCAGATAATGTTATTGTCATAAGTAGATCATTATTTTGTCATAAGTAGATAATGCTATTGTCTTTAGTAGATAATAATATTGTCATAATTAGATAATGATATTTTCATGAGTAGATAATGCTATTGTCAGAAGTAGATACTGATATCGTCATAAGTAAATAATGCTATGGTCATAAGTAGATAGTGATGTTGTCATAAGTAAATAATTATATTGTCATAAGTAGAAAATGTTATTGTCATAAGTAGAAAATGGTATTGTCATAAGTAGATCATGCTATTGTCATAAGTAGATAATGCTAATGTCATAAACAGATAATGATATTGCCATAAGTAGATAATGCTATTGTCGTAATATAGATCATGTTCTTGTCATAAGTAAAAAATTCTATTGTCATACGTAGATAATACTGCTGACATGTTTAGATAATTATTTTATTATATGAAGACAGTTTTATTTTCAAATGCAGATAATGTTATTTTCATAATTAGTTAAAGATATTTTAATAAGTAGATAATCTTATTGTCATAAGTGCATAATGATATTGTCGTAAGTGGATAAGTATATTGTCATAAGTAAATAATTATATTGCTGTAAGTAGATAATGCTATTGTCGTAAGTAGATAATTATATTGTCAAAGGTATACAACGATATTTTCATAAGTATATAATGTTATTGTCATGAGTAGGTAATGCAGTTGTCATAAGTAGATAATGCTATCGTCATTGGTAGATAATTCTATTGTCATAAGTAGATAATTATATTGTCATAACTAGATAAAGTTATTGTTATAAGTAGATAATTTTATTACCATAAGTAGATAATTATATCGTCATAAATAGATAATGCTATCATCATAAGTAGATAATGATATTGTTATTAGTAGATAATTATATTGTCATAAGTAGATAAGGTTATTGTCATAAGTAGATAATGACAGTGTCGTAATATAGATAATGCTATTATCATAAGTAGATAATACTGTTGTCATAAGTAGATAATGCTATTGTCATAAGTAGATAATGCTGCTGACATGTTTAGATAATTATATTATTATGAGAAGACGCATTTATTTCCAAGTGCAGTTAATGGTTATGTCATTAGAAGATAATTATATTTTCATCAGTAGATACTGTTATTGGTACAAGTACATAATTATATTGTCATAAGTAGATCAATATATCGTCATAAATTGACAATGCTATTGTCGTAAGTAGATAATTATATTGTCATAAGTATATAATGTTATTGTCTTAAGTAGATAATGATATTGTCAGAAGTAGATAATGCTATTGTCATAAGTAGATAATTATATTGTCATAAGTTGATAATGATGTTGACATGTTTAGATAATTATATTATTATGTGAAGACACTTTTATTTTCAAATGCAGATAATGTTTGTGTCATTAGTAGATAATGATATTTTCTCAAGTACATAATGTTATTGTCATAAGTACATAATTATATTATCATAAGTAGATAAGTCTATTATCATAAATATATTATGATATTGTCGTAAGTTGATAATTCTATTATTATAAGTAGATAATTATGTTATCATAAGTATATAATGATATTGTCACAAGTAGATAGTGATATAGTCATAAGTTGATAAGGCTATTGCCATAAGTAGATAATGCTATCGTCATAAGTAGATAATGCTAGTGTCATAAGTAGATAATTATATTGTCATAAATAGATTATGTTACTGTCATAAGTAGATATTGATATTATCGTAAGTAGATAATGCTATTGTTATGAGTAAATAATGTTATTGTCATAAGTTGAAGTAGATAATGCTTCTGTCATGTTTAGGTAATTGTATTATTATATGGAGACACCGTTATTGTCAAATGCAGATAATGTTAATGTCATATGTAGATCATTGTATTTACATTTTATAAATAACTTTTGCCAATATATTTAAATCATTTGGATGCTTAATTACAGACATATTTCAAAAGCAATGAAATCAATCACGAACGGTGCTGAAGATGAACAAGTTGTTGTTAAGGTTAATGCTAATGTTAATATTAAACGTTAATAATAATAATAATAATAATAATAATAATAATAATAATAATAATAATAATAATGATAGTAGTAGTAGTAATATACTACTACTATTACTGCTGCTACTACTACTACTACTACATTTGTAGTTGTAGTAATAGTAGTGGTGGTGGTATTATTAGTGGTAATACAATAGAAATTACGACAAAAACATGAATGATGAAGATGGCAATACCTACACTAAATTTTTATTATTTTTATAAACATTTTGATTCCATAAAGTAAATTAGCAGGTTTAAAAGTGGAAAATGTTCTCATTGTAGCAGGGGAGGGACAGCATGTGGCGACTGATGGTGTTACTCGTGATAGCATTCTAGGTGCAAGAAGTAGCAGTGGTGAAAGTGTGATATAAGACGGCTAGCAATTTTATACAGGATGACATTCCGGAAACATGTAGTAGCAATGATGAATGTGTGATGTGACGGCTAGCAGTAATACACATGATGGTAAAAGCGCGGTGTAATGCTTAGTAATGTAACACTCGACGTCATTCTGGAAACAAGTGGTAACACTTTGTGCCACGTTGACTGTTATTTATGCTACACACTATGACATTCTAGATAAAGTCGGGAACAGTTGTGTAAATTCAATGTCACAGCTTGTAATGTTACACGAGGTAACATTCTAGATACAAGCTGTAGCATATATGATAGTACGGTGTTTCGGTTATTCATTTTCCTCACAATAATATACTGGATGCAAAGATACCAACTGTGAAAGTGACGTTAATTTATGCTACATTGCGGTGTGACGCTAATTATGCTACATGTGAAGACAGTCTATACACCGGCAGTAGCAGTGGTGATACAGTTATGTGATGGTTACATATGTCACACACGATTACAGTCTTCATACAAGTAACAGCAGTGGTGTAAGTGCGGTGCGACAGTAATGTAACTCACAATGGTATTTTGGATATAAGCAGTAGCAGAGACGATTGTATGGAATGACAGTTATTAATGTTACACACGATGAAATTATGAATACTAGCAGTAGCTGTGGTAAAGGTATCATCTGACAGTTACGTGTGCTACACACGATGCCAAATTTTATATAAGCAATTATGAAAGTGCAATGTGATGGTTTATTATGTTACACGAGATAACATTCTATATACAAAGCTGTAGCAGAGATGGTAATTTGATGAGCCGGTTATTTGTGTTACTCATAATGCCATACTGGATACAAACAATAGCAGTGATGAAATTACGGTGTGACATTTATATTTGCTGCACACGATGGTACTCTGGACACAATCAGTAGCGGCGGTGAATGTGCTTTGTGACATTCGAGATACTTGCAGTATCGGTGACGAAAGTGTAATGTGATGGCTTTTTATGACACACACGATTAAATTCTTGATAAAATCAGTGGTGAATGTGCGGTGCGACAGTACTGTTAGTTATGATGACATTCTTGATATAAGCAGTAGGAGTATAAACAGTAGGAGTGTTTAACGTGCTATGTGACGGTTATTCATGCTACATACGATCACATTCTGGATACAAGCATCAGGAATGATGATAGTACGATGAAATTCTTGATAAAAGCGGTTTATGTGGTGTATGTGCGTTCTGACAGCAATGCTACTCACGATGATGTTCTGCATGCAGGCAGTAGAAGAGATGATGCTGCGGTGTGACATTTATGTTACAAACGATGACATTTTGGATACAAGCAGAAGAAGCGTTGATAGTGCGATGTGACGCTTATTTCTGTTACACACAATGCCATTCATGATACAAGCAGTAGCAGTCCGGTGTGACGCTTAGACTGTTACTCACGATGAGGTTATGTATACAAGCAGTGGCTGATAGGATACTCTCCCACTGATGTCAAGGACAAAACGGATACCTGGCGAACGTGGACGTGGTAGGTTATGAATATACATGGTACCTAGTGGAATGTATTTCAAATTGTCATTCGTATTAATTCGTCAGCTGTTTTATTGTATGAAACTCAGAATGGTTTGTACAAGCATGATCCCTCATTTATTGGCGGCTAGTCAACTTCATACTTGGGTTAAAATCACCAAGTATGAAAGAATAACCAGAGACATTTGAATAAAATAGTCATAGGTGATGCGATATGTGTTTACTTTTTTATAACCCGACTCAAGAAAAAATAATAAAGTTTAGATCAGAAACCGCAAATCGGTCGACGTAGACGTGCTGTTAAAAGAACATTTAATATATTATTTTTTCGGTGCTTGGTCATTCATTTAGTCACCTGACATTTCACAGCCTCAAAAGTGTGTTGCCAGAAAAAAGGTGCAAAACTATCGAACCACTCGTCAGCACCGGTACAGTATTTATCTATATATTCAATGACAACGCACCGTACAAACTTTAGCCCCCGTGACAGGCCTCCTGAAGCTGTTCATTATTCCAACTTTGTGACAGCCTCAGTACAGCTATGATACAAGACCAAATGATTTTTGGCTGAATCTCGTGCAAGTTTCTCTGAAGAGCAGACAATTTAAAAGTAAATATTAGACTGGGTCGCAGATACGCATGGATAGTTAAACCATCTGATCATTTGATTCGTTGAAACTCTCCTGTTTTCATTTTAAACAGGTGCACTAGGTTAAAGTTTCTATAGGCAACTCAATCTTTCCAGTTAGGATTGCGCTGTAATAATTTTAGAAACTGCTAAAGACATATCAGTGATATTTCACACTTTGGGATACCTGGCATATATTTGTTCCTAAAGATACTTGCCAATGTATGCATTAATTGCTTGATGGGTAACCTCTGACGAGATTGATACCAAAAAATGGGTGGATGTAATAATCGTCACCCTGGGAAAGGAAAATAATATTTGTCCAACACATTCATTATGCAGAAACATGATTACATAAACTATCAGTGAGAACTCTTCTCTTATAATATTCCTTTGTTGTAGTGGATAATATAAACGAAATAAAAAGAGAACAACTATAAATGTCTAAATGTGAAAATGCTTTAGTAAACCCACACCTATGTGTTTTATAAACATCTATGATACGAAAATGTGTTCTGGAAATAAAACATTGTTTCTCATACCAAACCGTCTAAAATATTGTAACTTTAGAGCAGAAGATACAAAGAAGACACAAACATGTGTTACAGAAAGATATAAAATCAAACAGACTAAACGAATATGACGTAGAAGTTTCTCTAAAGAAGCAATCGTATCATCTCGATATTAAGATAATACAGCAAAAATAAATGTACGGGTGTTTTAAATATGTGGGATGGGACGTTTGCTGGATGCCAAGGTGTCTTACAGAGTACAGGCAAAATAAATGTACAGGTATTTTAAATACATGGCGTATGAAGTTTGTTCAAAGTCACCGTGTCTTACAGACCATACGCAAAATATGATGAATGGAAAGTTAAACGACAGTAACCGACACAGACATTACCATTTTCAGTCCGATATTAGATTTGAAGATAGCGAATGTCAATTTGCATACAAATTCTGTGTTTGATTGTAATTGATGACTGGAATAAATCCTGAAAGAATGTCTCTTTTTGTGGAGAAAAAGCTATAAACGGCCCATAAACGTGAAATTTGAGATTATATATCTGACGAATGACGTCATAAATATTCTTATCATTGATAATCATTCCGATAAAAGTCATGACTCAACATGAGCCTAGCACATGTATATATCAGTATAAAGAACAGTAACGGGTAATCGGTTCAGGCGTTTTGCATGAAAAAATCTGTTGAATATATAAATCAATTTGGATATAAACGTATCCTGCGAAAATTCAATAAAATAGTACCGTCGAAGAGATCAATGTATTTGATGTAATAAATCATTTTAGATATGAAAGTATCCTAAAATTCGTCAATATATGTGGCATCATAAATCGTTTTGGATATGAAAGTATCCTAAAATTCGTCAATATATGTGGCATCATAAATCATTTTGGATATAAAAATATCATAAAAGTCGTCACAATATGTGGCATCATAAATCATTTCGGACATGAAAGTATCCTAAAATTCGTCAATATATGTGGCATCATAAATCATTTTGGATATAAAAGTATCATAAAAATCATCAATAATGTGGCTTCATAAATCATTTCGGACATGAAAGTATCCTAAAATTCGTCAATATATGTGGCATCATAAATCATTTTGGATATAAAAGTATCATAAAAGTCATCAATAATGTGGCATCATAAATCATTTTAGATATTAAAGTATCCTAGAAGTCATTAATATATGTGATATCATAAATCATTTTAGATATTAAAGTATCCTTGAAGTCAGTAATATATGTGACATCATAAATCGTTTTGGATATAAAAGTATCCTAGAAGTCGTCAATATATGTAACATTACAAATCATTTTGGATACGAAATTGTCTTAAAAGTCGTCAGTATATGTGACATCAGAAACTCCTAAATAAACATACTATATCTATTTCATGGTCATTCATATTTCTGTATCCTCGACATGTTTTGAAATCCAGCCTAATTGATTTCGTTAACATAAACTGACTAAAACATTGGGTATGTTTGTTACATAAAAGTATTTTCTCTTAATGAAAGAAAAAGATAACTTTTACTTATGTACCAAACGTGACTAATGTTAACACATCTGTTGCTGATGTTGTTTCCAACACTCCCAAACTTTATAAGACTACCTTTTTATAACTTAAAATGGCTGCCCATTATTTAAACATTGCAAGACTATTTTAGTTACAGCTTAAAATGGCTACCCTTTCTATAAACTTTGCCTGGATAAATTACTGACAACTAAAACTGGGCGCCCTTTCTATGCAGATTGCAAGGCTCCCGTAAAGACTGATTAAATTGTCATCGTTTCAATGCATACTGTAAGGGTAAGTTATTGACAGGTTAAACTTCTTTAAAGACAGTTCAAATGGCAACCCTTTTTAAACATCTTGTAAAGCTACTGTAAAGACAGCTTAAAATGGCTGCCAGTTGTATGAAAATAGCAAGGCTACTATAAAGACAGTTTAAAATGGCAACCCCTTCTCTACACAGTGCAAGGCTACTTTATTGGCAGCTTAAATGGCCTCCCTTTCTATACAGATTGCAAAGCTACTTTTTGACAGCTTAAACATGCTGCCTTTTCCATGCACTTAGCAAAGCTACCTTAAAGACAGCTTCAAATGGCTGCCCTTTCTATGAACATTGCAAGGCCACTTTAAAGACAGCTTCAAATGGCTGCCCTTTCTATGAACATTGCAAAGCCACTTTAAAGACAGCTTCAAATGGCTGCCCTTTCTATGAGCATTGCAAGGCAACTTTAAAGAAATATTAAAATGGATGCCCTTTCTATGAACATCGCAATGCCACTTTAAAGACAGATTAAAATGGGTGCCCTTTCTATGAACATTGCAATGCCACTTTGAAGACAGATTAAAATGGGTGCCCTTTGTATAAATATGGCAAGATCACTTTAAAGACATATTAAGATGGATGCCCT
This sequence comes from Sinohyriopsis cumingii, assembly GCA_028554795.2. Classification (NCBI taxonomy): domain Eukaryota; kingdom Metazoa; phylum Mollusca; class Bivalvia; order Unionida; family Unionidae; genus Sinohyriopsis; species Sinohyriopsis cumingii. The sequence continues at coordinate 514,831 of JAPYKE020000085.1, forward strand.
CTCTGTAAACATTACAAAGCTACGTTAAAGCCAGCAAAAAAGGTTTGCCCTTTTCTATAAACACTGCAAGGCTACCTTAAAGACAGGTTAATATGCCTGCCCTTCCTTTAAACACCGCAAGGTGACCTTAAATATATACTACGATAGCAGCCCTTTTCCATTTTATATTTATATGTCCTTTCCATTTGATATTATCATTTCAACCCCTCTTTAGACTCTTCAGTATCACGGCAAGTCCTTACCATAAACATTTCTCTGGGTAGCTTTGGAAACCTTTTCATTAAGAAACGAATTTTAACATATTCTTAATTGCACCAGCAAAAAAGAACATAATTAGCACAAATAGTTCTAAAGTTGTCTCCTGTTATCGACATAGAATTTTACATGCAACTGTGGGCACAACCATTGATAGCCCAATTGAAATGTAGTTATGTTAGAAAGAAAGGAGAGAAAGCTGACAACGGGCATAAAGAAGTTTTGAAATGTATATCCTTGATGTATTTTGACTCCCTGTAGAACATATTATACCCGTATTTTTTTCGTCGTTATTAAATCAGAGGAACTCATGTTACTGTGATTTTTAATATGGCTGGCCACCCGATAAATTTGATTAGCTTAATTTTGAAATTACTTAAAGATGTATAGTTTTAAATGTGTACAAAAAGTTTGAATCGTAACATGTATAAAACATGTAAAATATGTCAGATTTTTTCAGCAACTCTGTATTTATAGTTTATTAGATTTATCACCAGTAACCATTAATCGGAAAAGAGCATCGTGTTTCCAGTCAGCACATTCTTATCGGAGCTATTTGTTGTTTGGCTGTGCTAACACCAAATATAATGAGAAAACCTGATCTAGCGAAGGTATTAAAATGCACATCGAGAAAATTATATGAGAGACTTCTTGCACAAGAATGGAATTCTTTCGTTTGAGAGTAATTTATTGCATTCGATCTCTTTGATATTAACATGTTCTTGTGGTAGGTCTTGATTATTTATTTTAGATGGAGTTGACACGCATACATTTTAATTTTGATTCAGTAGACATCCACAACTTCATACTAGAGTAACTGAGGAAAATATAATATTAGTGTGACAGAGTGTCTTTGAAAAGGGACCGCGGTGATGAATGGCGGTAAAGTGAGATTGATTGATGGACTAGAATGGAAAGCTGAATTTGTTGGAGTAAAGGAAAAAAACGCTCCCGTAAAGATTCACGCAGGAAATGAAATGAACAAACACTCCGGGGGCTATTTTGATTGTTAAGTAAAGGGATCGTAATTATTATCTGTTGCTTTCTCGTTACTTTGACATGTAAAGATAGCATCATTTCAAAAGGTAATTTTAGACCAAACGAGGCCCTACAAATGTTCTTGTTGTAACGCGTTCCAATCTTCTTCTCTTGTTTCAAAATTGACCTGGTTTGTAATCAATTATGCCTTAGATAGTCAATCAAAAGCTGATCGGCAAAAAGTCCGCACAACTATCTTTTTTATTTTATTTTCTCTTCCTTTTTGTTTGCATTTAAACGATTGCATGAAATGAAGATGAAACTTCAAACGTTTTATGCGAACACTATTACAGGACAAAATTAGATAAGAAACTAACCGTTAACCATTTTGACCTACCTTTTCTATATTTAATGAAATATGAACACAGGATATTGGTAGTCCCAAAACTAACCATTTACTATTCTGCAGTACATGCTATATATCCCATGGGATGTGAACACAGGATACCGTTAGACCAAAACAAACTATTTACTATTCTGAAGTACATTGTATGTGTTCTGTGAGATGTGAAAACGTATGGTCTCACGTGTTCTGTCGCTGAAAGGATAATAACTGTACGTATTGATTTATCGCTTTAACAATACATACGATTCGTGTTAAAATGTGCCTGAAGGACCTGATAAAACTTTAACGCATTATTATTCTGTTATCTGTCTGTAGATTTACTGCGGGTACCTCTGCCTTTTAAATTATACTATAGTAGCTGTTTTAAATACGTCCGTACATAGACATTGGTGCTTGATACCTTTACAATAATACATAAAGTCAATTTACTAATGGATGCTTTCCAGCCAACAGTGTCAACATACGTTATGAAACATTTGTCACGTTACGACGTGCTTGTCAATAACGTCAAGTGGCAATAAAGCTTTCATAGGAATAAGCACATTATACATGCAACTCAATTAATTTTGTCTTCAATTAATATGAGAATCCATCCATACCGGGTACAGAATACATAAATGGCGGAGGTGGTGTTCTGTCAGATCATTGTCTGGTGGTATCAATGTCAACTCTTAGATCAGACTGAACGAAATGGAAAAATAGGCTAATTTGTATTGCAAATAGGGATGCTATTTAGCACACTTAAAATCAGGACAGATTTAATATGATATATGTATTATTTATTATTGTATCGACGTCATTATAATCTATCTGGGACTAGAACAAAGATTATCTAGTAAAAATGCAACTGTAAATTATACGTGGATGTTTTTTTATTTTCTTCTTCTAAATGACGCCAACATTTACAGGTTATCTGTAAATAATAAACTGTATTTGAAGCTGTAGTGACCCTAGTGAAAAATAATGATCCTCCATTAAAGTGTAAAGAATTAAGCAAGGAATTGATTATAGTGTAGTGAATTACGAAAGGCAGCGAATAGTGTAGAGAAGTAAGCGAAGAAGTGATTATAGTGTAGAGATTTGAGTAAGGCAGAGAAAACAGTGTAGAAAAGTAAGCAAGGTAGTGATTATACTTTAAAAACGTTATGCATTTACAGCTTTTAACATTGCTCAATATATATATATATATATATATATATGTACAGGATACTGGAACAAGAATTAGAACGATGACAAATTGTATACATCGATTATACAGCTACACAAAATACTCGTATTCACAGGCATGTGTAGTCATGGCCGTTGAGACCACGTATTCACAGGCAAAATATCTTCATCGCAATTGAGAAATATTTTTTTTCATGGAATGTAATATAAAAATCTTGGTAACATAAGTTATTCGTAATATGTGTATGCAAGTTACGCTACCGTCTTTCCTGTAATTAACTAGGCTGACATTGTAATCCTTACACAAACAGGCGTGAAATAAATATGAACTTTTAGAAGCCGTTCTTACCTAAATGCAAGTTAAAGGTTATATTTTTCCGATGTCAAAACTAAAAATTTTGGTGTTGCGTAAATTGTCATTGAAAGATAACATACATGATGCCTATAACTTTGTGAAAATTAAAAATAGGGGTGCTAGTCCCCCACCCCTTTTTATTTTGGGATTATTGCACGCATTTTCAACATGATTCCAAGAAACCTTTTACAAAATGCCCGTGCAAGATTTATTGCAAATGATAACTTTTTGTTGTACCTCCAGATAATATTGTTAGTGTACAACACAAACAATACTACACAACCGATTGTGTCAGTGTGGAGGGAGAATACATTATGCTCAATTCAGAAACAAAATTACTTCGATATAAATATGGAGTCTATCAAAAGACATTTAAGGCTGCACATATTTGATTATGTGTTTATCAAAGTATTGGCTATTGTAGCCACTAAGCGGCTCCTAAAAACTATATAAATATTTTCGTTGAGTAACATTGAAACTGCGGGAACAGAAAACATAATAATTCATTCCATTGTAGCAAAATCTCCTCTAAATTCAGCTGCCTGTCGAAGAATTATAGAAATGGGAATTACACGGTCTGGGTACCTTGAAAATAACCATTGAGGCCCTTAATAAATGGCCCAATAAGCACCCCTCCGCCCTTTATGGTGTGTGAACTATAGCAAACCCATCACGACTTGAAATGGGTGTAAAGACACATGTCAGTCCTGCGGCTGATAGGAACTATAAAATAGTTTGACCTTTCACCTAAAATAACTACCGCAGTTTCTAATTAAAGAAAGGAGAGCCTGTAAATATTCCACTTTCACACTAGTAGCATATATAGCGCAGGGTAAAGATTAAACCAGTGAACGTCTTTATGCGAGAATGTTTTTTCTCTATAACATATCTGCTGAATTGGAAAACAAAATCAGACTATGTTTCCACACATAACAAAAGAAGTAAAAAAATGCCTCTGTAAGATTCAGCTTCCTTTCATGAAGTCATATAATAATAAACTAAACCAAAATGTTTTCAACAAGAACGCACAGACCGATACACAAAGTATGTATAATGTTTCTTTTTCGACTTAAAAGTCCTTCTTTTATCGATAAACAATGCTATGTTATGTATGTATGTATGTATGTATGTATGTGTGTATGTATATCCAAGTTACGTAAGATTGACAGTTTTGATATACCCTATGTCCAAATTACGTCAGATTGACAGTTTTGATATACACGGTGTCCAAATTACGTCAGATTGACAGTTTTGATATACCCGATGTCCAACTTACGTTAGATTGACAGTTTTGATATACCCTATGTCCAAGTTACGTTAGATTGACAGTTTTGATATACCCGATGTCCAAGTTACGTTAGATTGACAGTTTTGATATACCCTATGTCCAAGTTACGTTAGATTGACAGTTTTGATATACCGATGTCCAAGTTACGTTAGATTGACAGTTTTGATATACCTTATGTCCAAGTTACGTCAGATTGACAGTTTTGATATACCGATGTCCAAATTACATTAGATTGACAGTTTTGATATACCTTATGTCCAAGTTACGTCAGATTGACAGTTTTGATATACCCGATGTCCAAGTTACGTCAGATTGACAGTTTTGATATACGGATGTCCAAGTTACGTTAGATTGACAGTTTTGATATACCAGATGTCCAAGTTACGTCAGATTGACAGTTTTGATATACCCGATGTCCAAGTTACGTCAGATTGACAGTTTTGATATACCCGATGTCCAAGTTACGTCACATTGACAGTTTTGATATACCGATGTCCAAGTTACGTTAGATTGACAGTTTTGATATACCAGATGTCCAACTTACGTCAGATTGACAGTTTTGATATACCTTATGTCCAAGTTACGTTAGATTGACAGTTTTGATATACCTTATGTCCAAGTTACATTAGATTGACAGTTTTGATATACCGATGTCCAAATTACGTCAGATTGACAGTTTTGATATACCTTATGTCCAAGTTACGTCAGATTGACAGTTTTGATATACCCGATGTCCAAGTTACGTCAGATTGACAGTTTTGATATACTGATGTCCAAGTTACGTCAGATTGACAGTTTTGATATACCGATGTCCAAGTTACGTTAGATTGACAGTTTTGATATACCAGATGTCCAAGTTACGTCAGATTGACAGTTTTGATATACCCGATGTCCAAGTTACGTTAGATTGACAGTTTTGATATACCCGATGTCCAAGTTACGTCAGATTGACAGTTTTGATATACCTTATGTCCAAGTTACGTTAGATTGACAGTTTTGATATACCGATGTCCAAATTACGTCAGATTGACAGTTTTGATATACCTTATGTCCAAGTTACGTCAGATTGACAGTTTTGATATACCGATGTCCAAGTTACATTAAATTAACAGTTTTGATATACCTTATGTCCAAGTTACGTCAGATTGACAGTTTTGATATACCCGATGTCCAAGTTACGTCAGATTGACAGTTTTGATATACCGATGTCCAAGTTACGTCAGATTGACAGTTTTGATATACCGATGTCCAAATTACGTTAGATTGACAGTTTTGATATACCAGATGTCCAAGTTACATTAGATTGACAGTTTTGATATACGGATGTCCAAGTTACGTTAGACTGACAGTTTTGATATACCGATGTCCAAATTACGTTAGATTGACAGTTTTGATATACCTTATGTCCAAGTTACGTTAGATTGACAGTTTTGATATACCGATGTCCACATTAAGTTAGATTGACAGTTTTGATATACCCGATGTCCACATTAAGTTAGATTGACAGTCTTGATATACCCAAAGTCCAAATTACGAACATCAGATAGGTAGTATAAATCATCAACTGAAAAGAAACAAATATCTTTAACAATAATGGAAAGGACGTACTTGACGTGTATACATGTGATGGAGGGATATATAAAACAAACAAATAAACAGACAGTCAAACACTAGTCAAACATTACCTGTACACTCTTTCCTGTATTGGTACAAAAGATATATTAAGTAACCGCTTACAACACAGAACATTCAAATGATTCTGATCTGAGCATTCCTCTTCTGCTATCATTTTCACGAGCCAGGAAGTTAAAGTAAATATAGGTAATCTTGCAACACATTAATTTTCTAACCATCTCACATTCTAAGGGAGGAAAGGATCACATTGTCTTCCTCTCCGTCTGTCTTATTTTCTCTTTTTAAAACTTACGTACACCCTGTATTTAAATGTACGATTTCTCGCTATTGCCTTTTTATTGAGAATTAATTTGCAATACATAATCTACAAAAGTAACATCATTACATTCTTAGATTGTTGCTAAGCTTTTGAATTTGATTGCCATAGCAATCGTTTTCTCACTACAGTGGAAATAACATGATATGGCTATCTATATATTGTGTGCTATCCCATGTTCAAATTTTGAGAATTTCTGTTCCTCTAAACTAAATAGTGGTAATACGTACATCTATTTGAATTGCATAGCTTACTTTCGGGAAGTGTGGAATGGAATTAGAAAATGTATTAAAGAGTACGCAAGTGTTAAACAGTATGAAACTGTTAAATATTATACAAGTGTTAAAGTGTGTGAAAGTATTAAAGAGTATTACAATTTTAAAGTGTATGAAAATATGCGTCGCATATATTGTTTTAAAATATAACTCTACACATGTAAACCTGTGCAGAAACTGTTTGATTTAAACAATCAGTTTTAATGCCAAACTGTCTTCTTATAATAATAATAATAATAATAATAATAATAATAATAATAATAATAATAATAATAATAATAATAATAATCATACTGATAATAATAATAATAATATTAATGATGATGATGACAATAATAATATTAATAGTAATAATAATAATGATAATATTAATAATGATGATAATAATAATAATAATAATAATAATAACAATAATAATAATAATAATAATAACAATAATAATAATAATAATAATAATAATAATAATAATAATAATAACAATTTGACATTAATTGCTTGGAAGAGGTTCTAGCAGTCATGGTTTAAAGTTGGTATAGCTTCTTTTTTATAACATAATGAGATCAAAAATAGGTCTAAACTCAAACAGTTTTCATCAATCTTTCCAATTCACACATACAAAAAGTTTTCACTAATCTTTCCAATTCACACATATACCATTTTGCTTGTAATACATGGTGGAAATTATTATTTTAGGCCTTTTTGATAGAGGAACAAACATGCAATGATTTATTGCTTTTGGAGCACAAGGCCTGGCGTTTTGACAAAACTAATATGCCATAAAAACTGACTCGGATATCTAATAAGACTTTGATGAATATTTGAGCTCTATGCCGACTGACCATTTGTCTATTAATATTTCCCAAGACAGCCATTCTTCTGGCTTAATCCTTCGTATGAGAACTTTTTGAAACTTACAGAAGAATTTGAGCAGTCTATGTAACTGTTTTGTAGCACTAAACATTCCCTAATACAACGAGTCCCTAATACAAAGAGTCCCTAATACAAAGCGTCGATAATACAAAGAGTCTCTAATACAAAGAGTCCCTAACACAGTTAGTTTTTTATATAAAGAAATCGATTTATACCATTCTAAGATAACCTTTCGCCACGTGTGATTCGAACGTGTCATTTTTTCTTACCAACTTCATGTATTAACCGTAAATTCGATGACACTGTGCTATCCATTTTTGTCGAAGTGAGTTTAAATTAAGTTTACGTGTAAAACGAGGGCGAATACAAGATTCCACAAATTTCACACACACACACACACACACACACATATACATACATATATATATGTATGTATATATATGTATGTATGTATATATATGTATATATATATATATATATATATATATATATATATATATATATATATATATATATATATATATATATATATATATATATATATATATATATATATATATATATATATATATATATATATATATATATATATATGGAGAAAGAGAGAGGGTTGGGGAATGATGATGAGATGATGATATACCATGCTTTTATTTATATATCTCCCAGGATTATAAACGTTTTCGTCTCATTTAGGGCAACAAAGACTTATCATTTTGTGTTCGGCGCGAAATCTGATTTTGACGTCGGTCCTTTTCCTGCATTCTAAATAAGATCAGAAAAGTATAAAAAAATATCCGATTGGAAAATTGATTTTGTGCTGGAACTGATATCAGTTGGAAACAAAGTTGGGATAAATGCTATTGATTTTGACGTTGTCAGCGGGGGCGTTCGGGTAAATTGCGCGAAATAATGTAGAATAAAGCGGCACGTCAAAGCCGTCCAAAGATTTAAGAAGTGAACTCACGCAGGAGCAAGTTATTTGACTTCTGGGTAGAGAACCATAGTCAGACCATAACCATGCCATTACTTTTATAATTGGATGCTGATTACTATTAAGTTGCTGCTAATCTTTGTCTCAATGCAGCAACACAGCAAAATCAGTTATTTCGATTTGACATCCACATTCATGTATGAATATGCACACACAAACACGTACCATTCACGGATCTAAATAGAAAATACATTCAAACATTCAAACTTCCTTACATAGACTGATAAACATCTATCTATCTATCTATCTATCTATCTATCTATCTATCTATCTATCTATCTATCTATCTAACTATCTATCTATCTGTCTGTCTGTCTGTCTGTCTGTCTGTCTGTCTGTCTTTTTGTCTGTCTGTCTGTCTGTATGTCTGTCTGTCTGTCTGTATGTATGTATGTATGTGTGTGTGTGTGTGTGTGTGTGTGTGTGTGTGTGTGTGTGTGTGTGTAATTTTATAGTGATGTCTAGCATTGGCCCATCATGCTGCAGACAAGTAGCATGATTTCCCATCCAGTCATATTATCCTGACACCAGGACGACCAGTGGTAACACTATCCTCTTAATGCCTAGCGCCGAGCGGGGCAGCTGATTGTAGCATTTATTAACATTAAGTCGTTGGTATGGGTCGGTCGGGGTACGGAAGTACGATCTGCCGTTACTCTTCTTTCTTCACAGACTTAAAACTGAATGAGTGCATTTTTCTTTTTAGGTCGAGTGGCAACCTGTGCATTGGGGAAAAAAAAAGATGTAAACTAATCCAAATAAATTTGAATCGTAGAATGTCACGAAACGATCAAATATTTCCAAATGTAAAACGACAAAGAGGTTTTGTGTCAACCAACACTCTTTAAGAAGAAAAGTCGGTAGAAGATGACGATAGCGATTTTTTTAATCATATCTACCACCAGGAAGGAGGCTATGTATTATACTTGAAGTGTTTGTAATGTAAGAATAATTTTATATTTATATCTGTAATGCAAACGATATTCGTACTTACTCATGACGTAAATCTATCAACATACTTATTGTTTCAAGTTAAGTATTTTGTGAACCACCTAGACATACACATGAATTTTGTTCAACTGAATAGATCACTTGAAAGAGAGGTACTGCCATACTGATTCGAAACAATCAAACTAAAACCACATCCCTCGATTATAATTGCTATTTTATGTGATAGTTGTTATATATATATATATATATATATATATATATATATATATATATATATATATATATATATATATATATATATATATATATATATATGATTTAATTTATATTTGTTTTAATTTAATTTTTTATTTAATTTTTTCTTATTCCAGTAAATGATATTGTAATATAACTGTATTTACTGTAGTTGACATTGTCCAGAAATTCAGTTCAGTCCTGTTTGATCTGGGTTTTTTATGTATATATATATATATAAACAACTAATAATAGAACACTGTATCTAGTTTATGACCTTGATTCAGAACCAGTGATAGTTTTAGTAAACAACATTTTATATTTTTTGTTATTCTTTCTCAGAATAAGAATTATTATATATACACATCAAAGCCATACTTTGACGACGTGATATTTATCATGTAACATCCATTTCTAGAAGGTTGACCCCCGTCCGGGAATCTGCTTTGCGTCTTAAGTTAGCATTTTGCCGGATATTTTGTACAGAAGTAGTCAGTGGGTTTTAACACGTTGTGTTGTTGTGACCAGTTTGGACTGAAATTTTGTTTTCCTCATATTATTTGAATTCCAAGTGATCATTTTCCCTGGAAATACAGTCCTCTAAATTAATTTTTGGACAAAGACATTTATCGAAATTTACACAAAATTCAGAAACTGGAATAATATCTTCTGTGATTCAACAAGAGATTGTTGACACTGCAGCACTTTGCAGACTATTAATGACGTCATCGTCTTCCATTTTGGATTTCATTGGGTTTGAATTCAGGACTTTTTATTAATATGCCTTCTATTTTTTAATTCTTGGATTATTTTTGGATTTTATTCTTCAAACCGTAAGAACTTTCCTTATAATTTTTCACTTGATATTCTAGAAAATTATTTGTTAAATTTCACAAATCTTGTTGTATTCACTTTTTTCCTGTTACTTTTTGTAAGAGCCTAGGCTCGTAACATAGTATACTAGTATGTTTGTTTTCATATATTGTACAAGCTATGCAATTTGCCTGTACATTTGCATTTTAGTGGGATAATGCCTTCTTTTTAATCACTCTGTACATCTGAGGCAAATTAACAGTTCATTTAGCACTTCTGTATTGGTATCTTCCAATTTATAGCTTAGTTATTCTTATGTGAATCAAATCTCCTGAATTTTAAAATATTGTTTTCTTGGATGTTCAAGTGGATTTTGACATAGCTGCTTACAGCGAAGGAGTAAGCATGTATCACGTTCACTGATACTTTGTACATCTTCATTTTCTTCCCGCTACTAAATGTTATTTTTATAGTGTCAGTATTAACATACAAGGCGATCTTGGATCACTTCAGAACGAGGACGTGTTTAAGGAGCTGCGTTACTAGCAGTGTTTTGTACGGTAGTGCACATCAGGAAACGTATGGTCATTCGAGGATTGCATAATTTAAAAGACGTTGATTTTCTCAAGCAAAATGATTTATCAACAAGGTCATGAAGAAGACTTTATGAAAGCTGGAAACAATGTGTTTCATTCAAACAAGAAATAATCATTTTCGGTCGCCAAGAGACCCATATAAGTTCGATTCGCTTCTGTCAAAGTCATTCATTACTCCTCTACGCCACCAGAACGACGAGTCAAAAGAGAGTCCGAAAACCTTTCAGGCCTCTTAGACACATTCAGAAAATAATAAACAAGAGTCACAGATTGCAGCACATTTGACCTTTCTATTGCTAACCGTAAACATTACCAAAACAAATGCATTTAGAATCTGTGAAGGTTTCAAGTCATAGCTCAGTGTATTTGCCATTAAAATAACAAGAACAATATTTTGCTGGAGACCTGGTTGAAAGAATTACAGGTCTCTCCGGCAGAGAACATTGTTATGGATATCAAATTGATCATCCTAATAATAAAAAAATAACATTACAACAAATATTTGATGAGGAGCCATTAACAAACGTAGGAAGAATATCTGGAATAGGCATGGACCGTCATTTCAGAAAAGACGGTTCTTAGAAAGTGGTATAAAGACTTAAGTGACCATTAAATACTGTCGATGATATCTCTGGAGACCACACTTACAACAGAGAAAGGAGACTAGCCGTGGTTCATTAACTTATCTGACAGACCCATTCAAGGGAACAAAAATCAGACCGGAATGCGTAACATCGATGTCTGTGAAAGTAACACGATATATAAAATCGAATAAAATGTTGAAGCCTATTTAATGAACACAGACAAAAGTCATCGACCATGATGGGTTGCGGTCTACCTTCGCAAAACTCACAGTGTGTAATATTTTGATTTATATGGATAATTTTCTCTTGAAGACGACACCATTGACTTTATGAGACGAAATGCAGTATCTACTCGATTAAATAATATTCGATAAAAAGCAACACTTTCCATATTGAGTTCACAATAGTATGTGTATTTTCTTAAGTTAACGCCTTCTTTGATTTACCTCAGAACATTTAGTGACTTGTTTTGATCGTCCGTATTCTGGTAATGATGATAAACTTGAAAATTGGTCTTGCAACTATTATGCCTATCTCTTTTCGTTAGGTCAATAACTTTGTTTGCATCGACGGCATAATTGGCAGTGCCTTACATTATTGAAAATTATCATTTGGAAGTGAAACTTGGCTCTATATTGCCAACCCTTTAATTTTGTTCAAGCTAATATTGCTTGTTTATTTTTATTCATTGATTGGCCAGGGAAGCTTCATCTTATTGTGAAATACGTTGATTGTTAAAAAGAAATTGTAGTGATGTGTTTTGTATTTGAATAAAAACAAAATGGTAGTGACATCGTCTTTCGGTCACTCTGCCAAGTTTGATTTTTCCGTCACATCCGCATTGTTTTTGGAGGGACGTTTGCCATCATGTCTCTGCTTTAAAAAAAGCAGTGCATTCTCCAGATTCGCCACGTATCATTGCTTGTGCATGATAATGTATGTATATTGCATCAGCTTTGTTTACATCCTACCACTCACACGTTTTAGTAGGGTTGTGTGTATGCAAGCATAAAGCGTTAATAGCACTATTACCCTGTTCATTGACTATTAAGTGTAAGGGGTCTTGATGACAACCACAGTGTGTCAAATATCAATAAAACATTTGGGTGTGGGAAAATATAGGTGGTGTGTTGGAAAGTACGTTGTGTGATTTCATTCCATCAGTTTACTTCACATCGTTTCACTTGATATTACTTGTAAGATTGTATTCTCTATCCAAGGCATGTTTGATAATGTGCATGGTGTGTTGGATAACAATCAAAAAGCTAGTGTACAATATCAATCAAAATGTAGATCTTGGATTGTACTCATAGGTGGGTGTTGTACAGTGAGGTGTGCATTGGATAGCAATCACAAACTAGGCGTCGGATGGTATGTTGCTTGATTTCATTCAATTTATTCACATCATTCATTTTCGTTTGGTAGTAGGTGTAGACGCTGCACTAGACGTTTAGGATAAAGGACATGGGGCGTTGGATAGTAGATAACTCGAGAATTTTATAACTCAACATTATTCACATATTAATGTTACGTAGACTCCATACCCTTTTCTATGTTGAATTCTTTTAGACAACATGTACAATCCCACGTTAAATTCTCACTGACCACCTAGCATTTCCCATGTCAAATTCTTGTAGCCCTCATAAACTTTATTATTTGAAGTTCCCGTAGACCCTTGTAAGTGTTGGTTTAAATTATAATAAAAAGAACAGTGTTGCATGTTATAGGTGGTGTATTGGATAGTTATAAAAAAACTAGTGGCTGACTGTGTATGTGGTGTGTTTGAATAGCACCAGTGAATTGTAATGTTGTGTGTTGAATTGTAGATCACAATTGTAACATTAGCTTTCCCTTTGTGGCTATAAAACGGCATTAAATTCTTAGATTCCAAAGACTAACATTTAGATGGTGGTATGACCTCAAACCTATGATGTAACGTTAATTTCCCGTTTTAGAAAGAAACTTGCAACCGCTGGAAGATATAAATTGTGAGGCTATAATACCATTCGCATATTTATGTATGAATTCCTCTAAATACATGTCATGGTATATACTGAGGTCAACTCTAACAATCTTACAATATAAGTCAATTGAAGTCATTCATTTGTAATAATGTTACTCTAATGTTAATTCTATGGAATATTTTAACATAGGATTTCCAGTGTGAGGTCATTACCCCTGCACGTTAACCTAAGAGCGCTAATATAATTATAAGTTGATGTTCAAGCGTCCCATACAACTACCACCGTTAAAAGAAAAAAATCTAAGCCACTGTGCCGATTTTGTTATAACTACTATGGCTGTTAACGTGACTTCTTCCTGAAGAAAGTTCTAATATTCCAGATTTATTTCAGTATGAAATCTGAAACTGTTCACATTCGGGGTCTATAGTCATAAATGGATTTAATATTTCAAACTGCATTTAAAAACAACATCTTATCAAAATCTATCGTTATATTTTCCTTCTCGATGTAAATTAGGTTAGGAATCTACCCCTAGAAGGCTTGACGTCCCAACTAATGTAAGAATAATTTAAATTGAGAATGATATAAAATCAGTTGTGTTATAATGCATGGCAAAGACGCAGTCCTGAAAGACGTTAGACAATGTTTTTTTTTAAAAAAAATAAACTGTGAATGCTGGTCTCGCTCACTTGTTTACCGTGCTCAGGAAATAGCCAACACAGCTTCATAGCAACCATATAAGGAAATAGCCAACAAAGCTTGATGACAATGGTGTCAGGAAGTAGCCAACAAAGCATGAAAATAATCATATCAGGAAATAACCAATAATGCGTGATGACAATGATATCTGGAAGTAGCCAAAAGAGCGTGGTGACAATATCAGGAAGTAGCCTACAAAGTGTGATGGAAATGATATCTATAAGTAGGCAACAAAGCATGAAGGCAATATCAGAAAGTAGCCAACAAAGTATGATGACAGTTATATCAGGAAGTAACCATCAAAAAGTGATGGCAGTGATATCAGGCAGTAGCCAACAAAGCATGATAACAATCGTATCAGGAAATAACCATAAAATCTTGATGACAATGATATCAGGAAGTAACCAACAAAGCTTAATACAAATCATATCAGGATATAACCAACAGAGCGTGATGGCAATAACAGGAAGTAGCCAACAAGGTGTTGATGGTATTGGTATCAGGAATTAACAAACAAAGCGTGTGTGATGGCATTTATAACAGGAATTAACCAGCAAAGCTTGCGGGATGGCATTTATATCAGAAATTTACCAACAAAGTTCGATGGCAATATCAGTAATTGGAGAAACAATGCGTGATGGCAATGATATCACGATTTGACCAACAAAGTCTTATAGCACTGATATCAGGAATTAACCAACAAAGCGTGATGGCATTCATATCAGGAATTAACCGACAATCAGGAGATAACCAACAAACCATGGGGGTATTGATATCAGGAAATAGCCAACAAAACATTATCAGGAAAAATCAACAAGCAAATTGGATCTTAGTACCTATACTATAAACAGCGTATGTAATACCGGCATATACATTTTCCTTACTGATCATTTGCATCAACTGCGTTCATATGCGTCTGTTCAATTTTTTTCATTTCTTAAAGATAAATTGAGGGCATACCATGGCGCATCTGATTTGACTATGGATTTTATTACTACATTCAAACTCACAATTGTGCGCGGATTATCCAACTCATATTTCATTGGGTGACCTAAAACTTCCAGTCCCCGAATGCCCTGATTTTATTTGCAGGCATACAGTGTCTAGCTAATTTGCCATCTTTAACTAGTTTAACGAAGGATAATTGATTTTCAATGGTCGTTCGGTAGTCTCTTGATATATTAATCGGTAAAATTTTCTGCGATGATCACTTAAAGTGGCCACAAAATCATAACTGGGATTTTAGGAACGGCAACGTGGTGCCATCTGTACAATGTTTTCCTCACTAATATTTAAATAAGTATGACTTTTTATGCAATGGCTAAACAGAGTTCCAGTCAGAAAACTGGAAATTCTGTTTCTCCTCTCTTGAGAGGTCAAAGATGGCCTTTAATGTCTTTTTAATTTTGTGATTAAAAGCTATTTCAAAAAATATTCGTTCCAAAAGAAAAATATATCGCTATATACTTATTTTCATTTGAAGTAGTAACATCAAAGTATGTGGTATTGATAATTTAGAACATATTTTAAATCAAAGCGTACCGAAGAAAACGTACACATTTTTGTTCTTCTTTATTGGATTAACTTCCCTCAACTATCTACAAAACAAAAATCACCTTGTATTATATCTGGTTTTTAATATATTTCAAGTTCCGTTTCCTCTGAAAATTGTTCTGATATATTCAGATACAAAATGTTTTCAAACACTGTCTTCTAACTTCAACTAATAATGACTACGAAAATGGTATTATTTGACGGACTAAAATATATACGCAATCATAAACATTCAATAGGATATATAAGACGCGTCCATAAGCATTCAATGTGCTACCTAAGACGTTTTATTCCCGATACACTATTCACTATGTGCAAGAATAGAGAACGATTTTTATCTACCATAAGAACTAATTTGACTGAATTCACCAAATCTTTGTTAATGTTTGCGTTATTGGCAGTAAGCTAGGAACGACGGATGTACGTAAAGATAATAATAATTACTGGAGGCAAGATGGAAATTGCTAGGAGAAAACGGGATTTGTTGGGGACGAGATGGGTTTCTTGAAGGTCAAGATGGGATTTGTGACGGACAGGATGGGTTTTGTGGAGGTAGTCATGGGATGTTTGAGAGTCAAGATAGGTTTTGTGAGGGCAGAGATGGGATTTTTGATGGTCAAGATGGAATTTGTGAAGGCAAATATGGGATATGTGAGGGTCAAGATGGAATTTGTGAAGGCAAATATGGGATATGTGAGGGTCAAGATGGAATTTGTGAAGGCAAATATGGGATATGTGAGGGTCAAGATGGAATTTGTGAAGGCAAATATGGGATATGTGAGGGTCAAGATGGTATTTGCGAGAACCAAGATGTGATTTGTAAGGGACAAGATGAGATTTGCGAGGGTCAAGATGGGATTTGTGAAGGTCAAGATGGGATTTGTGAGGGACACAATTTGTGGCGGCATTTCCAGAATATGTTAATATGAGGTTTTCCACGCAATTCCCGACAGAAACTGTAAACATCATGTCATTGCTAATCACTATGATATAAACTTTACTCAACATGTCATTGCTAATCACTATGATAGAAACTGCACACATCATTTAATTCCTAATCATTATGAAAGAATCAGATCATTGCTAATAACTATATTATTTGTAATAATTAAAATTGTTATGAAGTGAATGTTTATTCTGCCATGTTTTGGGCTGTACACGGCTACATGATACTGTTTTGGGATCTTTGTGTACATTTGACCTACTTTCGGTTCACAGTCGGTTTTCTGTGCCTTTCTGTCAAGCGTTGCCTGTATTATCCTAGGCCGATAAACCAGCCCCTCACCAGTGATAATATTGATTGTCAGATTCGGGACTGATATCACCATTTATTTAAAACCTGCAATTATTTTCACCCAAATTAGGCTGCACACATCGGTGTATATTGTACACACTTACAGGTATTTCTCGTGGATGTGGAGCTACCGTCGGATAAAGGGTTTCTCATGGTGACATGTGCATTATATTTCTGGAACAAAGCCTATGTTTGGTAACTTGTAAATCCACCGGGAATAGCACATCCATCTGTCATGTGACCAGTTTTAATTTCGCGCTAGATATTGCTGTGACCAATTACCAGTATGTATATCAAGTTTACGTAGGTTTGTTCCGGAATCATTTGATAGCAGCACAATGGCACATTTTAATAAACAGGTGATATTAGCCCCACTTATTGTTCATCAGTATCAACATATATTTGTAGGGGTTACTTTGGTGGACTAGAATCATCCTTACTGCACTCAAACGTTCACTGATGTTGGCAACTAAAACATGTGACATCCTGTAAGAACAATTGAACCTTTCTAAATAACGGCATGTTGACTTTGGGGTCACGGTCACTTGACGTAAGAATATCGATCTCAAAATGCAACTTTGTGGAGGAGGAATGGTGCGAACTGTGTAGAGAACACGAGAGGAGAAAGCTAAACATGTAAGTATATTTGCTAAGTTAAACATCATGTTGACCTTCATTAACTTTTTATTTTAGTTGGGCTAGGTCATCTTCGCTTGCCAAATTTACTGGATAAGTTGTTCGCAATTCCATACCAACGACAAATGATGCGCATCGACGACACTTCATTACCGAAGATGCGACTAGCTTTCTGGTGCAACGCTAAGGTGCTAACAAAAGAAACCTACTAGTGACGTAAATTCGAATGCTCTGTTCATTAACTCCGCTATTGTCAAGGCAGAAAAGAGAAAATTTGGAATTAAAAGCATCGACTCATCATAGCTGGGTATTTATCGAAGTGTACATGTTACATAATCACCTACAATGTAGACTTTTGAACGTTGTCATAGATTAGGTAAAATTGTACACTTCGAGTAATATCCAACGAACAATCATCTAAGTTTATTATACATTTTTGGGTACAGGGTAATGGTCAGCTTTTGAATGAAATTGAAACATAAATCAATTGCAAATCTGTACATCAATATTGTTATGTAAATTGGATTTAATTTATGTCTGATTTAATTTTTGTAAGTTTTAAATTCTTTCCATTTTTTAATTTCATTATATGTCAAAGTAATGTAGATTTGTTTACTAGCAACTCGTAATTTTTCCAGAAAATAGTTTGACCGTGGCTTTTTATTTCTGTAAATACATAAGGTTGACCTGGTTCCCGACCTTAATTCAAACTTAGTAACAGTCACGTCAACAAGTTCTTTTTTTAATTTATTTTTATTGTGGGAGTAATAAGAGTGGGATCGAAGCTGTACTGAATACGTGACCATTGGCTTGAAATAGTTCTAGTGAAGTAAACAACTTTTTTCTCAGAGTAAAATGATTTTTGTCAAGGTCACGATGAGAGTACCTGATGTAAGCATGATCACGCGACCCGTATAAGGCGCATTCTACGTCTCAAAATGACCGTATAAATATTGTTTTAGAGAATTAATTTCAGAATGGGCTCAAAAATGATTGATGTCAAGTCGTTTTCTTCTGTTGAAGCCAGTTTTCGAGTTTTATCTTAATTATTCTTCAGATTATTTGGATTCTAAAAGAATAATTCATTTCTCTGGAAATATTTTTGTGCTCACACAGAATTATTGAACAAATACATATTATTAAGAGAGAAAGAGAAACAGATGCAAATGCAGTTAGATAAGGAATAAAGAGTGAAAGAAAGACAAATGCGGTTACAAAACGAACACATCCAGTTACAGAAAGAGCAAATGCAGTTACAGTTGGAGAAAGAGAGGCAATATAGAGAATATCAATGTAGAATGAAAGAAATGGAAATGGCAAGCGAAAAGCACATTCATACTTCAAATCCAAATTTACGTTTTGATCTTGCGAAGAATAATAGATTAGTTCCTCATTTCAGATAAAAAGAAGTAGACAAGTATTCTACTCCTTTTGACAAAAGGTGCTGAAAATTTGAAATGGCCAAGGGAGCATTGGACTCAGTTATAACAGTGTGTACTCACTGGTACGGCTAGTGATATTTACACTTCTCTGTCATTTCACCAAAGTGGTGACAATGATACGGTTATGGAATGCATCTTAAGGGGTTATGATTTAGTCCCTGAAGCTTATCGGCAAATATTCATAAACTAAAGAAAAGAAGCTGGACAAACTCATGTCAAATTTGCTAGAGAAAAAGAATAGTTATTTGATAGTTGGTGTTTAACCAAGAAAGTTGAACGAGATTATGAAAGTGTCATATAAGTTGTATTAATTGAAGATTTCAAAAACTGTGTCCTTAGTGACATTAAGTCTTTTCTTAACGAGCATCAGATTGAAACTTTGGAAAATGCTGCTCGTGCCCCAGACAATTACGCTTTAGCTCATAATGTTTGTTGTATAAATTAGATTTCTACTCAACAGTCTTCTGGCGGAAAATTGTTTCAGCCTAATATAAGCCCTTCTAAAACTCAAACTGGCACAACTTTTAAACATCAAGTTTCTGATAAGCTTGATTCAAGATCATTGCCTCTTCCTGCGCGTACCTATTGCAAGCAGAAAAGACACGTTACTTCTGATTGCACCAAAGTGAAAAATAGGCATCAGAACTAAGACAGACATATTCCAAATGCTCTTATTTCTAAGAGGTCAAGGTCACGGTCATGTATTGAAAGCAATACATTTGTTCGGTCTAAAAAAAAATGTCTGATTTTATTATGGAGAATTATGAACCATTTATATCGAAGGGTTCTATATCACTCTTGAGTGATTCGGCCAATCGTATCCCTATACAAATTTTAAGGGACACAGAAGCTTCTCATAGTCTTTTATTGTCTAGTACTTTACATTTTTATGAGAAGTCTTCTTCTAACGAGAATTTTCTTATTTATTGAGTAGAGTGCGGCTTTGTTAATGTTCCTCTCCATTGTGTAAATTTGTCATCAGACTTAGTCTGAGGACCCGTGACAGTCGAAACAGTGTCTGTTTTATCCGTTGATGGCATTCATTTATTACTAGGCAACGACTTAGCTGGAGACAAGGTTATGATTAATCCACTTGTAACTGACATGCCTTGCTTGAATCAGAGAGTCGATCCAATTGAAAAAGAATTCCCTGATTTATTCACAGGTTGTGTAGTTACTAGATCTATGGCAAATAAAGCTCGTGATAATGTTGTTGATAAGGAAAGTAATCCTTTAGCTCACACGTGTATTGGTCAGACTGTTGATGAGGTCACATTCACTCCTTGATTGAATCACTCAGACGATATTGATCACAGTGATCCTCTTTAAACGACTCATTCTCTTTATCCTAATCAGGGTGATAAACTACAATCACTTGTAGTCGAACAGGAAAAAGATCATGTGATCTCCTGTTTGTTTCAAAGGACCATTAGTGAAACTGACGCTACTGAAGTTCCTAATTGTTATTTAAGTAAAAATGGAATTCGTATGATAAAATGGAGACCTCCCAAGGTACCAGCTGATGATGAGTGGTCAGTGATCTATCAATTTGTAGTTCCAAAATCTTACAGACAGGAAATACCTAGTCTGGCCCATGACACTCCTTTGGCTGGTCATTTAGGGATTAATAAAACTAATCACAAGATCTTGACTCACTTCTATTGGCCAAAAATGAAAAGTGATGTTGGTAAATACTGTCGATCTTCCCATACCTGTCAAATGGTAGTAAAACCCAAGCAAAGAATACCTAAGGCTCATCTGCAACCAATTCCTGTATTGGACGAACCTTTTAGTAGAATTATAGTAGACTGTGTTTTTCCCTTACCTAAGACCAGGTCAGGTAACCGATGCCTGTCGACCATTATGTGTGCGTCAACAAGGTTTACAGAGGCAATTCCTTTGAAAAATATAAAACTAAAACAATAACGAAAGCTTTGATAAAGTTTTACTCAATTTGGCCTTCCCAAAGCTGTCCAATCTGATCAAGTCTCAAATTTTTATGTCTGGAATTTCGCAGCAAATTATGTGTGAATTGGGCATCCAGCAATTCAGATATTCTGCATATCGCCATGAGAGTCAATAGGCATTATAAAGATTCCATCAGAGGTTGAAAAATATGATTCGATAATTATTTTTTGATACGGGTAAAGATTGGAATAAAGGCATTCATTTGCTATTGTTTGCGTTTCGGAAATCAGTTCAAGAATCTTTAGGCTTCAGTCCCTTTGACCTGGGTTTTGGACACACTAGACCATTTAAGTTATTGAGAGAGAAACTTCTTTTCAAAGAAGATTCTGAAATTAATCTTCTTGATTATGTTTCGTATTTTAATTGTAAGTTGTCAAAGGATTGTGAGGTTGAATGAGCAAATCTGCACTTTACTCAAACCAAAATAAAGTCACGATATGACACAAACTGGAAGAAAAGGAGCTTCCATCCTGATAATAGAGTTCTGGCTCTCTTGCCCATACCATAAAATCCACTTCAGGCCAAGTATTTTGGTCTCTACACAGATGACAGGAAACAAAATGATTTAAATTGCATCATAAATACTCCTGGAAGGCATAAACCAAAACAACTCTGTCACATAAACATGATAAAAGTGTATATCGAAAGAGATAATCAGGTTAAACATGCAATTAATTTAGTTGTACCTGTCACACTCAGTGAAGATTTAAGTGAAGAAATATCGTCCGCTTCTACTGATAATGGAGTGCAAAATCTTTGTAATTCAGACATTATGAAAGATCTGGATCAGAAACGTTCACATGTGCAAGAGCAAGAAAGAAATGAACTTAAACAATTATTATTTGAATATGAGCACTTTTTCCAAATGTACAAGAACAAACAAAATTGAAATTGAAATTGTAAATTCAAAATCTGTGACACAACACCTGTATACTATAAACCCTCTTAAACAGGAATACTTGAAAAAAGAAAGTCAGTATTTCCTGGAGAATGATTTTATATTGACCAATTTTGGCAAATTCCGCTAACGGAAATTGCAAAGGAAAGTTCGGCAATCGTAACTCCAGATGGACTTTACCAATATAAAGTAATGCCGTTTAAAATGAAAGTGTCACCAAGTACATTTCAACGTCTCGTGAATGTAATTACCTCTGGACTAGACAATTGTGATGCTTACATTGATGATGTCATCGTCTACAACGACACCTGTACAGAACATTTAGCAACAATTCGGAAACTCTTTGACAAATTCACTGATACATGTTTGACAATATATTTTTCTGAAAGTGAGTTCTGTCGTGCTAGTGTAACATTTTCCATTACATACCGTGGAACATTTTAAACCTATAAATTCCAAGATCAAGGCTATCTCTGAATTTACCGTGCCTGTTAATAAAAAGCAATTGAGTCTTTTTTAGGTATGGCTGGATACTATCGGAAATTTTTTCTATAATTGATGTACCACTGACAAATGTATTGAGTAAGAAAAACAAGTTCCTTTTGGACTGAAAGATGCCAGGAGGCTTTCGACAAATTAAAACCCATACTTAAACGTGTGCCAGTTCGTACAGCTCCAAATTTCAGCCAATCATTTAAATTGTCAGTTGATGCAAGTGATGTTGGGGTTGGAGCAGTTTTGATTCAAGAGGATGAAAATGGCATCGATCATCCAGTGTGCTATTTTTTTTAAAGAACTTAAATAAGCACCAAAGAAATTATTCAACATCAAGAAGGAGTGTTTGGCTTTGATATTGGCATTACAAGACTTTGAAGTTTACGTTAGTTCAACTCCTTCTATGATTATTGTGTTTACTGACAACAACCCCCTTACTTCAGCGGCAAGATTTTAAAACAAAATCAAAGATTACTAGGGTGGATTTTGTTGTTACATGGATATAATCTTGACATCATGCACATCAAGGGCAAAGATAATTTAATAGCAGACGCACTTGTCCGTGTAAAACAATATATTATTTCATGTACACTGTGTGTAATTTATCTGAGATTGTTTGACCTTATGTAAAATTAGTCCGTGGTAAAAAGAAAGCTTTATCATATAAATCTTTCTATTTCTTTATGAAGGGAAGTGTATGTATATTTGATTTAATTTATATCTGATTTAACTGTTTGAAAGTTTTAAAATCTTTCAATTTTTAATTTCACTATATGTCAAAATAATATAGTTTGTGTACTAGGAACTCATACTTTTTCCAGAAAATAGTTCGTCCTTGACTGTTCATTTCCGTAAACACATAAGGCTGACTTGGTTCCCGACCTTAATTCAAACTTTGTAACAGTCACGTCAACAAGTTCGTTTTTATTTATTTTTTGTGGGAGTAATAAGAATGAGATCGAGGCTGTATTGAATACTGGACTATCGCCATGTAAGTAGTTTTAGTGAAGTAAACAACATTTTTCCTCAGAGTAAAATGAATGGGTTTCGTCATGGTCATGCTGATAGTACGTGATGTAAACATGATCACGTGGCCCTCATGTGTACTCATTCTGAGTCACAAAATTACGGTATTACCATCGTTTTAGAGAAGTAATCTCAGTATTGGCTTAAATGTGATTGATGTCAAGTCGTTTCCTTCTTTGGAAGCCAGTTTTCGAGTTATAGTTTAATTTGTCTTCAGATTTAATTGGATTTCAAAAGATTAATTCGTTTCTCTGGAAATAGTTTTGTCCTCATATAGATTTATTGAACAAAGACATTTTTTTAAAAATTTATTCAAACCCCGGCTTATTTCTTGAGTTTCTACAAGGAACTGTAGACAACAATATTGAACAGGCTACAGCATACGTCACCGCCATCCATCTTGGATTATTCGTCAGGACTTGAACTTGAATTCATTAAAACATTTTGTTATGATTCTTCTAAAATTATATTCGTGGATTATTCTTGGATTATTTTTGGATTTGATTCTTAAAACCGTAAGTTCTTATCTTTTCAAGTTTACTGTATTTTTCCAGGGAAATAAATTATTTGTTATATTTTTCAAAGCGTGTTGTCTTCACTCTTTCTTAGGCTGCTGTTTTCTCAACCCTAAATACGTAACGTAAGAAAATTAGCACCTGTTATTACTTATGGGATGTTCGTCTCTAAAACAATAACAACAACAATCATTAACGACTTAAGAAAACAGCGATGGAACAATACTAATAATCTCTGTTTTCTATAAACGCCGTATCTATAAATGCCGTATCTATCAGTGCCGTATCTATAAATGTAGTATCTATAAGTACCGCATCTATAAAGGCCGTATCTATAAATGCCGTATATATAAGTCCCGTATCTATAAATGTACTATTTACAAATGCCGTATCGATAAATGCCATATCTATAAGTGCCGTATCTATAAATGTAGTATCTATAAGTGCCGTATCTATAAATGCCATGTCTATAAATGTAGTATCTATAAATGCCGTATCTATAAATATAGTATCTATAAATGCCATATCTATAAGTGCAGTATCTATAAATGTAGTATGTATAAATGCCGTATCTATAAATGTGTATCTATAAATGCCGTATCTATAAATGCCATATCTA
The DNA here is from genome assembly GCA_028554795.2 of Sinohyriopsis cumingii. Taxonomy (NCBI): domain Eukaryota; kingdom Metazoa; phylum Mollusca; class Bivalvia; order Unionida; family Unionidae; genus Sinohyriopsis; species Sinohyriopsis cumingii. The sequence goes on from JAPYKE020000085.1 coordinate 539,655, forward strand.
TAAGTGCCGTATCTATAAATGTAGTATCTATAAGTGCCGTATCTATAAATGTAGTAAATATAAATGCCATATCTATAAGTGCCGTATCTATAAATGAATTATCTGCGATAAAATGTGCAACTACCGCAGGCAAAATACACTTAGGATGACGTTCGGTTCTTCTAGCGACGATGCCGCGATAGGAATGTACCTTCTAGCCTCACGACGTTTACCTCAAAAGATCCTCTTATTTGTTTTTCATGGCATTGAATCCTTATATGTGGCAGGAAAACATTAAATATTCTGCTACTACTACCATTGCTACTACTACTACTACTACTTCGAAGACACACACTGTTGCTAATAATAGAGTAGTAATAAATAATAATAATAATAATAATAATAATAATAATAGTAATAATAATAATAGTGAATGGTCTTTTTTCTTCTCCAAAATATAAAGATTCAATAACGTGGAAAAAAAATCTGAATGGGGGAGATTATTATGAAAGTTATTGAGCCTATAACTGATCCCATCTTTATCAATCAAATCATCTCACTATTGACAGTTATCAGTATATAAATGTAGGTAGTGTATCAAAAGATTCCAGAGATACCTGACCACTGAACGTTTAATAGAGAAGAAAGTAATATAAAATAACATGATGGTGTCAGAATATCGGAAACTTGTTGGATTTTGTATGAATGGAAAGACATTTACATATTAGCGAAAATAAAGAAGAAAAAAATACATTTGAACAAATATACAAGACAAATAGAGTGTTAGACGTGTGACTAATATTGACTTGCCTGTATTAAAATTTTATATTGAGTTGCAGGTAAAAGAGCCATTTTGAAAGAGTGTTATACCTAATCCAGGAAATCATTGAAGAAATTAAGCTGTTTACCATTTGCATATTATTTTCTTAAATTACGGTTTTGGTGTCCACGTAATAGAGGTGGTCAAGTTAAAGAGGCGTTTCAAGTTATGTGCCGCCATTTTGGCTTATGAATAGAGAGTTGTTATCCTTGTTATTATTGCTTTTCTTCTTCTTCATCTTCTTCTTCTTGTTATTGTTTTTTACATTGCTGTTGTTCTTCGTAGTAGTAGTAGCAGTAGCAGTGTAATAGTGGTAATGTTATTAGTAATCATCATCATAACAATTATTTTTATCGTTATGATGACGATGATGATAATGATTATTATTATTATTATTATTATTACCAGTGAGAGTAGTAATAGTAGTAGTCGTGTTTTTCAGAACGTTTCGAAATACCCGATTTCAGACAACAAACATTTTGCGATTAAGTTGCTAAACATATGCAAAAAATTTGCATGAACTATGAACGCAAAGAGGGATCTTTCTCTATTCACACATACTACTGTATGGGTAATAGATATTTCCAAAAATCCGGACTATTCATAGTTTTGTGCATTACCATCTCGTATAGGAAATACGAAAAGCAGTCAAATTAAAAGCAATTTACTTAGCTGACATCCCATATGAGGGTCATTGTATATATATATATAATTTATTGTCATTTAAAGAACAGCCATATAAGTACAAAACGTATCAAATTTAAAAACTCACAGATTCCTCTACAATAATACACTGATAAAAGGGTATGGTGGAGAGTGAATTGCTTTCATACGTGACACACGTATTGATATCACATTTTTCCACTTTATTTTCTTTCTTCACGGTATTGTTATAATAATGTTTAACATTTTTAAGCATTTTTCTCTTCCGGTATCTAGCAAACTATAGATGTTGCACCCACGTAAAATCATGACCAATCTCTCTAAGAATTTACAGCGCTACGAGACACAGTGGTCAAAAGGTTGCACCATATTTATGACGAAATTATATAAAGCAGACATTCTTTGAATCACAGACATGTTATCGTATTCATTGCAGGTGATCAGATATTGAGTCTCTAAATTATTTCACACTGATCTTTACTTCAAATAATGATTTAAAAATTACAACCCAGGCACTTTGTTTCAGTTTAAACATATTGCATTGCCTTTTTAATGACTCAGTTGGAGAGCGCAGTAAGTTCTCCAACTTTTGGTTGAGTTCAAATATGTTTTATACTCGTCGCCATAGTAATGAAGTAACTGGGTTGGCCAACAAGTGTTACTCAACTAAGGTAAGGAAGTTTAACTGCATCGAAGTATCTGGAACAATAAGTGGGGATGAGAGACAGACAGACAGACACAGAGACAAAAATACAGAGACAGACGGAGAGGGAGAGAACCATGAGTGTAATTCATGAATATGCGTTATTTAGATAATAATATTTACAAAACTTAAGTAATAATTTGCAAACGTACAAAGAAAACCAGGAAAATCGTTTCCTTAATGGAGTCTATTTATCCTGACGTCTTGATTGCACAGCACGTGGTCAGCAACATGAATCAAATAGGAGTTGTACATATAATTGTATTTTGGCTATTGTATTCATTGGCATGTAAGGATATTGTGGTCATTTTGTGTCTGATTATAATGATGATGATGATGATGATAACATTGTTATTATTATATATTATTATTAAGAATGCACAGGATGAATCATTATTCATATGGAAAAGCAATATTATAAGACGTGAAAGCCGATTATTAACCTTCATTGTGATCACATTTGAAATACTTTCTTTGAAACAGATAATTATAGAAGTTCAGCTCTTAAAAATGTATTAATTCTTCACTCGACAAACATCCATCTGACAGGAGATCGTGCCATTTGAAATTTTCCATAGACCTATAAATCACATTCAGTTTGACAGCAGATATAATTTTCCCTACTTTGAGCGACTTTTTGGGTGGGGAAAATGTCATATAATGAAATAAGTCCCGTCCAAACCTGCAACAGTCGCTAAAAGACAGTGTTAATTTCATACAGTAAAATGAACATATATGATTTTTCTACCAATAAAACAAAACAAAATCTGTCAGATTTGACAAAACAGAAGACCTCTAGACCAGGAAAGAATGCTTTACGATCTTTAACCATTTAAACTTTTAGAAATTTGCCTCTGAAGCATTCTTATAATATAAGATTAACATACGTCCCTTCGAAAAATATTTGGCTTATGAGGATTTGTGAGATCTCAATTAAAAGAAAGATGATCGTATCGAGTCAGATAATGGACAATTACGACATCTGGATTCGGCAGCCATATATGGCATAAATTGACGTTGATATGTATACAACCATGTGATATGTTTTAGAGAATTAGAGAGTTATTTTATGCAATCCTATTTAGATTGATTATGTTGGATTTGTTCCTGTCTCAAACGCGGACCACACATTTTCTTTTTATTTGGAAATGCAATATGTTTATGGAAATACAATGTTTTGTGGAAATTCATTAATTTATGAAAATTAAATTATAAAGCTAATAAATTAATGAAAAATAAATACAAAGGTACTGAATGAAATAAAACATCACTAAATTTAAAATGAATACACTATTGGAACAGACCATTGGAATGATGTAGGAAACCATTTTATCACGTCAAGGCCCAATGTATGTTGCAAACTGCATTACTGGCTTAATTTGTTTTAAAGTTGTTATTATTTTTGTTCGTAGCTGCCTATAATAATGCACATCACAAGGGCTTTCTTTGCCCAACTGCATCTAAAAACGACGTCCTTTGCAAGGCCACCATCTCCTACCCCAACCCATCCAATGGGACTGGCCCCAAAACAAACCCAGTATCAACTGTATTTGATACACTAAATATGACTTACTTGAAGCCCCACAGAGATGATCATAGACGGTGACGAAAGTAGCAAATTGTCAGGAATTGGTCGACTACCACTTCTATGGGGGAGAGCTAGGGGCTGACAAGTGGGCGAGACCACCGTGATATTACTGACAAGTACCACAGGTGTCGCCCTTAAAGCATCTAACATCAAGCTGTGCATTTGCCCGGAAAGAAAAGGAGATGCCAGTGGTATTCCATAACCTGCACGGCTACGACGGTCACCTCAATATGCCAGCCAGTGAAAAAAAATGTGGTTACTTGGGCAGTTGCGGTTTACTCACAATATCTTGCAACCGTAGCAATTCTTACCAAAAGTTCCATCTATCGGCAGCTAGGAGCGAGTTGAAGATGCACAGCTTTCGTGGTGGATTCCTTTACAGCCCGCTTAACTTTTCTGACATTTCTGAGAAAAGCTGGCAGGAAAAATGTGCGTTCATGAAAGCTGGCCAAGTGACCATTCGCATGCCTAGGTATATGTATTGTGGTATGGTAAGTTGACTAAGTGCACGAAGCTAGTTCTCGGCCTGCGAGACAATGGGCGCTATTGGAATTTCAAGCTCTGTGCATTTCTTGGAATCAACGTCACCATGGTCAATGGCTATGCACTACTTACATCACGGACTTTACCAGGATGTGTTAAACAACATCCGAATTAGAGAATTATGTAGGTTAGCGCCAAAACTGCGTTCATTCACAACAGAAAAAGCGAACAAAAGGTTAGCAAAGTAACCCAATCATTTTATGATGCAAAGGAATTTATGATTCAAAGTATACAACCGTTGCTTAATGACTCACAAGGAAAGCTGCTAATAAATTATTCTACACATACGAGTAACAAAATGTGATTTTTGATGGGGTATACTATGCGTATTTTATTCAAACAAAAAGGTCATCTAACACGATGAATTGTTGTCAGGGAAGTCCATTATCTTTCTATTTGTCATGGCATGTTTTTTTTAAATATTGAAACATGATACAACAATCACAGACCTCTACAGGGAATGCTAAGGTGTTTAAGGACATTACTTACAAATCATGAATGAACGAGTGGTATCCATATTCACCATAATTAGTAATAAATAAAGCTTTAGCTCCATCGCTCGTCTGGCAGAAAGTCTGACTTTGTAAATTAACAGGACGAAAAAAAAAAAAAAAAAACAATGTGAAAACGTAGAAGCTATAGAAAAATTTGATATTAAACGATAAAAGAAAAACATAAATAATTAAAACAGTAATATAGAGTATGTGTTTTTGTATGAAACAATTCATTTACAGTATATTCTAGTATCCGCCACTAGACGAAGTGAAAAAAAATCTAAACCGAAGGCCACACTCGGATTCAAATAGTCATGGTAAACTAAAGGGAGTGAAAAAAGGGAGTTAACGGCATACCCACATGCTTTGCAACAGACAAAAGTTATCTTGTTTCAGTAAATTTATGAGATGTTTGACACATTATGGATTACATCTCTACGTGTACTTGATGGTTAAGACACGTGCAGGTGCAAAATGCCATCAGACGTACGAGCATCTGCTCAATAAACGGAATAAATTTATGACAAAATCTCTTTCAAATTGTGCACGAATAAATCAAAACCGTTCATGTGGTCACCGCTTTGGTATAACGGAGTAGTTACAGTCATGATTTTATGATAAAAATGGCCTAGTATATAGGCTGTATGCTAAAAAACGATGCATAAAACGAATCAGTAAGATATACTCGGTGACGTCAAATGGGATTGATAGAAAACATGCTCTATGATGTCAATTTGGCCTGATATATATAAGACTTGTTATGTGATGTCAGATGGGATTGGTAGATATCAGATGTGCTGTTTGATGTCAAATCGGATTCGTAAATACAAGACGTGATATGTTGTGTCAGATTGGATTGGTAAATGCAATACGTGCGCTGTTGTGTCAAATCGGATTGGTAAATGCAATATGTGCTATGTAATGGCAGATGGGATTCGTAGATACAATACGTGCTATGTGATGTCAAATCGGATTGGTAAATATAAGACGTGAATCTGATGTCACATGTGATAGGTAAATACAAGACGTGCTATGTTGTGTCAAATTGGATTGGTAAATGCAATACGTGCTTTGTAATGGCAGGCGGGATTGGTGGATACAAGACGTGCTATGTGATGTCAAATGGGATTGAAAGATATAACTGACATATCACATATTTAGCTCTATTCGTTCTTATTTCGGTATGTAGCAGACCTTGCCCACAATAGCAATGGAGTGGGGGGGGGGGGGGCAATCTTGGCTATTAGCAAATGTGTGGTATTACAATGTAATTAAAAGAAATTTGAAACTAGTTAAACCTGCAACTTTATATTTGTCTTTAAAATATGTTACCCAGCGTCATAGTCAAATTTTTACAGCATGACAAAGACTGAAAAGACATGAAAAGAATGACATGCTAAAGCTGAGATGACTTCCAGAGATCGTGACTCCACCATTATTAATTGAAAATTGTTTTAATCGACTCCAAATACAGATCAACAATTGTTTTATTCTATTCCAAATACAAATGAATGGCTAAATGTCAATCATCATATGATCTGATATAGCAAATAAAAAAACATTTATAAACGTGTTTCACAAAAAAGCCTGCACTCCACAAAAGATTATTGACAGCAGGTAAAAAAGGTCTTTGATCTGCCACCAAACAAACACAAAAGAAAACGAGAACAGAAACATAACCGTATTACACTGTAAGGCGATATAACTAAGTTGTTTCAATTACTCCACGAAGAACCAATAAGTCGGCGTCACTGTATGAAGGACAATAATCACAATCTCAGTCACTAAGTAGCAGACAAATACTTCTTTTGGTTAATTTAATTTAATTTTTTCCGAACAATGTGGCCAGACAAAAATATCATTAGATACGATGAATATCATATACAATTTGACCCTGACATAATTAACATTAACATTACTTGACCCCATTAGATGAAGTAGGTTTAAACCTATCGATTATATGTGATCTATATGGTATCAGGTTATTTTCCCCACTTTCGAAACAGGATCATGTTGCGAATAGATCGCCATAGGGGGGAATAAAGATATAAACCGGCAATATTACCACACTCCAACAAATTCTCCTACGATATCATTTACTCGTGAAGTGCAACTTTCGTACAGCGTTAAGCGAAAGTACAACGTAACTAAACATAAAACCTGCCATATATCTGACTTATTCTGAATTAAATTTACATTGAATAGTCTTCACGCTGGTTAACAAAGCACAACGCTTCAATAAATGAACAATTCTGCGGAACATTACATTGATTTACTAACCATTCTTTCGATGGTTAGCTTAACAGTAAGCGATCTGCGGCCATTACCCATTACGTGAAAAACTTATTTCGTAGTATCAGAGTTTTTTATTGATTTAAACAAAAATAAAAACATTTAATCAAACTCATTCATCATTCAATATACCACTCTGGTGGCCTAGCGGTTAGAGCGTACGCCTCGGATGCGGTATGTCGTGGGTTCGATACCCGGCCGAGTCAAAGACATACACAAATGGTACTAACAGCTGCCTCGATGGCGCTCAGCATTAAGAGGTTAATGTTACGACTGGTCGGCCAGGTGTCAGGATAATGTGACTGGGTGGGAGACATCATGCTACATGTCTGCGGCATGATGCCCCAGTGCTAGACGTCACTATAAACTGCCACATTGCAGACATCGTAGCGATATGACTGAAAAATTGTTAAAACTACGTTAAAAATCCAAATCACATCACATCACACAGCAACATTCAATGTAGTTACACGGTATGATGGGCGTGGAGATACTTGCATTTAATCATTGAAAGAAGTAAACCCATGTCAATCACAGTCACATTGAAAATGATTTATACTCGGTACCTGTCAGGTGTGTCCTGCACGGTATCTGCACAGGTGACAAGTGCGTTTAGTCTCTGGAGAGGCTTGCAAGAGGAGTAAATTTTTCATCCATCTGACAAACAGCTGCGATTCTTCGCGTTTCAAGACAGATATATCTCTGTCTATTTTTACAAGAATGACATTTATTATATTTTCCGCAGCATGAAATTACAAGTTTGTACGAACGCACACACACACACACACACACACACACATACATACATACATACATACATATATATATATATATATATATATATATATATATATATATATATATATATATATATATATATATATATATATATATATATATATATATATATATATATATATATATATATATATATATATATATATATGTGTGTGTGTGTGTGTGTGCGTGTGTGCGTGTGTGTGTGTGTGTGTGTGTTCGCTTGTGTGTCCTATTGTTCGTTGAGGAGCATACATTTCTAATGCGCAGGTTTGTATGTCTGGTTAATATAATTTGTATTCTGGAGAAATACATTATTTTTTTAATTTGTTTAAATTTGTTGATTTCGCTTTGTTATGGTTACATAGATTAAGACCCTAGAGATATAACAATATTATGTAACATATTTTTATAGAAATATTCTAATGAATGAAAGATTTGGCTTCTTTTAGTAAATTCAAACAGCTTATTTTATTTTTTCTTTTAAAACAATACGAATTGTAATGAAGAAATACATTTATTTAAGATTTCGATGTTTTTATACATTTTGCTGAAAATAAAAACGTTAACAATTAATGTGTTGTGCATAGTGTGAGGGCCTTCACATGCATTTTGAGTTTCAACTCATCGTGCTGTCGACATTCTAATCCTGAAAGGATGTTCATACATATATTATATCGTTCTCTCTCCATGCAGCTATATAGTTCGTGCTTGCCAGACGGCAGTCACATCAGCTTAATATCTTGGATTCGATGCTGCTCTTCTTGAACAGATAGCATTTGCCGATATAAATGTCACAACACAAATACCATCCACTAAAGAGAATTTAAAGCATACTTCCGTTTATATGAACTTGTATAGTACGACAGTACCAGATTCTTGTCTTTGATTCTGTATCATTATAAAAATATTATTATAAAAAATACGAACTGCATCTCTCTCTCTCTCTCTCTCTCTCTCTCCTAACAACCATTTTCAGAGTTTTACTTATACAAGAAGCAGAGGAATCTTCACACTCAAATCCGCCTAATGATAAAGTCAAGGTTTAAGGCAGCTGAAAGCAAATACGTCTTTCTATATTTACCTCTATATATGTATCTATCTATGTATCTATCTATGTATATATATATATATATATATATATATATATATATATATATATATATATATATATATATATATATATATATATATATATATATATATATATATATATATATATGTATATATATATATATATATATATACTAGGGTATTTGATAACATTTAACCCAATTAAAATCGTTTAAATCGAAGTTACCTGACCCTTATGCGTGGTACTTAAATAGCTCTGAATATTAGTGCGTTGTACAACAAAAGCGATTTTTTAAATTAGAAAAAAACACGCCAGAGCATCTCCTCAAGCACTCCTTACGAAAGTCTGTATGCTTTTTTTTCGGTCTGATTATCCCATTATCAAGTACTCTTTTGTATTCACTTTTTAGAAATCTAGTTCATACTGGAAAATTACACTGGCAACCATATTGGGGCGTTTAAGTCGCCTGCCCCTCATTGAATTGCTGATGCAACGATTCAGCCGAAAGTGACTCGCAACTAACTCAGCCTTGTTTGGAAGATAAACAGAGTGTGGTTGCTGTCCTTTTTCAAGAAGAATTTTGGTATGACGGCCAATTTATGTGATGATGCGTGATCAAGGATTAAGATGACACCTTGGGTGCCAGTGAGTGGACAGCTGCTCAGGCAGTATTCTTTAACCTTTGGTAACACTTTGGAGATTTAAAAATGTCCAGCGACTCTTGAAGATCCAGACACGGGTATCTGGATGAGCAGACCGTTTAGTTCGGGAAATAATGCATATAAAACTGGTCAGTTTAAGACCAAGTATTCCATATGTCAAGCTTCTGTTGATTCAGTTTCTTGTGTGCAAGCTCTGTGCTAACATTGAACATGCATTCGTACAGTTAAAGTGGTAAAAGTTGGACATTTTATCATATACATGCAGGAGCTATCATAAAAGTTACAAAGTCAATAAAAGGGGCTAATGCAGTTTAGAGGTTTACCTGTTGAGAGTCGATGCCACAGAGTAAACACGAAGAACAACGAATTGCAACTTGACATGTGTTTCCATTTGATCTGTCTTTCGTGTGACATTTTTTCCTAACTTTTCATGACTCTTTCCTACCGTCTCTTACTTCTATCTGTCACACGTTAATATCTGAAACGTACAAATCGATTACTATTGAAAACGTAAAATCAAATCTCCATAAAACTTACATGTAATACAGATGTGCAGCATGACTTTACTTTGTCTTATGCAGACATCTATAGTAACATGTGAGTAATACAGTTGTCTGTTTTGAATCTGCTTTGTTTTATGTAGACGTCCATATTAACTTGTGAACAATACAATTGTCCATTTTGAATCTAATTTATCTTGTTGCATGCATATTTCTCCATCATCCTGAGTGTAAACGTTGTGTCATGAGATATGCACAGGTTTGCCTATTCATTCATGTCACGTACCTTTTCAAACAAGAGGCGATAGATAATTATTATTAATTTTTAATTTATTTTAATTGTGATTCGTGTCAATAAATCAATTATTTTATCTATTTGTTGTTATCTTATCCTATGTACTTTTATTTCAGTCACTTTTAAAAGACATAGTTCGCTTATTATTTGGGTATGGGCTTGCGCAATTAATGAGCGATTTGTTTTATGTTTGGTTTGATGCCCAGTTTATAATTGGACACTAATTGGATCTTCATATATAAATCAAGCTAGTGATATATGTAAATTTATTATCGACCGTCATAAATTTCAGAGTGAATCATTACCCAAGAAATCTCATTTCATGTGCAGCATTAAACATATGCACCGCTTCAGTTGTCGATATTGTTTACACTAAAAAAAAAAATCGTAGGGAAATGAAACCTTTACATTTTCCATCTTAGGAATATTTGAGACAGGTACAAGAACACGCTTCTTGAGAGAATTGTATTTGTCGTTTTGGGAATGAACATTTATTTCATTAGATGTATTAGCAAAAATTCATGTCCAATCCCAGTTTATTTAATTTCCATTGCAGTATATGTAATAGCAGAGATAGATAGATAGATAGATAGATAGATAGATAGATAGATAGATAGATAGATAGATAGATAGATAGATAGATAGATATGTATATAAAGTCTTTCTGACTACCGAATTGACTGTTATGACTTCTAATTAAGCAGTGCCATATAAGTCAATGGTGAACAAATATGTTACATTAGCTACATTGAAGATGACAAACACAGGACAGATAGAGAGACTGTATAGACGACAATAAAACAATGATAAAATAATTAATAATTATCATCCTGCTTCTCATCATCATTAAATGAATGTACGATAGAATTATTGCTATCGTGTTTGCTCTATAATTTAAATTTAATACTTCTCTAATTAATTGTGTAAACAAAAGTCGCTATATCAGTGAGGATGCATCTGTGTCAAGGTACTAGAAATGGCTGGATGCAGGTGTGTCAAGATTTGGAGGACAAAGGATGCAGATGTGGCACAGCTCGGCAGACTGGGTATGCAGCCGTTTAAACGTACTGGATAGTTCCTCTCCCTCTTCCCCCCCCCACCCCCCAGCCCCGCTAAAAATGAGAAAAAACATGAAGGTTTCAAAGACGTTTCCAATGGTTCCCTTCACAGTTAGAGGGGTTAAATCTACACGCGTAAACTACACGAGCTGCCGTGGCTTGGCCACCTTAGGTGGGTATTTACCCTTCCCTTATACGATCTTTCTGGATTTGTCCTGTATATCGGTGAATACTATTGCACCATCCAGAAGGACACAACTGTGTGATGATGCTGAAGGTAACAGTGAATAATACCGCTAATGTCAGTTATATCAAATGGCTGTCAATACAATATAATGCTGTAAAATGTGTATATGATATACTATATTGTAACTATAATATAATCAGTTTTCCATTTATCGTAAAATTGCAAATAATTTAAGCCTAGATATTCTGGTATGAGTTCGTGGATGGGGTTGGGCATTGCTTTGTAGCGGAAATCGCGACAATAAGGTAACATGACATGAATTTTAATAGGTTTATTCTGTGATACGTACATACATGTCGTCCTACCTATCCTGGGTATGTGATGATATAAATATAATTCATGTGTCAGTTAAACCCCTGGTATTCTTTGCACGTGAACGATAGAAATTGCAATTTACGATAAGATTCCTTTGAAATCATTTGCCCTTACTGCTTTGTATCTATTGTATCTATTTCAAAACCAGATAAAGAAGCCTAGTGGGTACATAGTGAAAAGGGAAATTAATGTTTTTAACTTCATGTTGATTTTCTGATAGAAAATGTCACCGTCTACCCCTAGGATATGGATCCCATCAGACCACTCTTGGTTCGTGTCAAATCCATTCCCAAGCGACGGCGATCACTCTCATCCAGATACTATGCGAAAGATTGATGTTTGGGAAGCTATCGATCCTTCCAATGACTGCAAATTATGATGCAATCCATCACTCCAAATAGATGGGCTGTTTGCCCCTTGGTTGCAACGAGTAGTGAAAGAAACTTCAGATTGAAGCTTGCAAAGAGACATTTGAACAGAAGACAAAAGAAGTCAAATTGGAAATCGGTTGATAGAAGCAATAAAAACTGTGAGAAAAGGGTGTTGCATATCCTGACTTATTATCTTGCCAGTACAGATTATTGCCAATCTTTAGTACAGAAATTTAATCGCGTTTAGGTATATTCAGCGTGTTAGGATTAATAATTTAAACAGACATCATAGACCCTGATCTGGCTTCTCATTATGCTATGGCAGATCAAGGCCATACACGTATGCTTTGAAATTCGAATCAATATTATGTAAGCGAGTATATATAACAATTATAACAATTATGTAGAGTACAATAATGTGTATAAATACCAAGAGCGAGAGACAGACAGACAGTGACAGACACAGAGATAGAGACAGATACAATACATTATTGCACTTAGTATTTGGATGACGATAAGACAAAATACATTATTACACTCAGTTTATGGATGACGACAAGACACAATACATTATTACACTCAGTTTATGAATGACGATAAGACACAATACATTATTACACTCAGTTTATGAATGACGATAAGACACAATACATTATTACACTCAGTTTATGAATGACGATAAGACACAATACATTATTACACTCAGTTTATGGATGACGACAAGACACAATACATTATTACACTCAGTTTATGAATGACGATAAGACACAATACATTATTACACTCAGTTTATGAATGACGATAAGACACAATACATTATTACACTTATTTTATGGATGACGACAAGACACAATACATTATTACACTCCGTTTAAGGATGACGACAAGACACAAGGCATTAGTACACTCAGTTTATGGATGACGGCAAGACACAAGGCATTAGTACACTCAGTTTATGGATGACGACAAGACACAAGGCATTAGTACACTCCGTTTATGGATGACGACAAGACACAAGGCATTAGTACACTCCGTTTATGGATGACGACAAGACACGAGGCATTAGTACACTCAGGTTGTAAAGTTCACAACATATGAGGTATATAAGAACAAGAACATGAATATAGGAAGTGATATCATAACACGTTGCTTAACAAGGGTTACATGAACACAAAACCTGCAAATATGTTTAGCGTCGTATGTTATCTGTATTCATTATTAGATTATATTTATAAGCGTTATCTGTATTCATTATTAGATTATATTTTAGACATTAGTCATAGAAATGTAAAAAGGAAGGTATAAATGTTGCTTTTTCATATGCAAATAAGTAAGATACAAAAGATGGTGATATTCATCAAAATTTACTGTGACTGTTACTGTGTACAGTGACTTTCGTTAAAGAGAACATTAGCCCATCAACCAGTTTCAACAGCAAACGTATGATTTGCTATTTTAAACCGCGTGCATGTATTAGCTATGGATATAAGACTTCTCAAGCCATAGGTGAACCTTCTATTCGTGCTAAATATACCGCCTAAGTAATTTGAATTATATATCAAAGAAATATGTTTTTCTTTCCATTTTAAATTTTTATGTGTGATATTTCTTTTAAAGAAATATAATTGTTTGTTTTCTCTGTATTGGCTGTAACTTTGCTAGTTATCGGAATACAAACTTAACATATATAGGTCTTATTGAACGTCAGCAGGATTATCTTTGGCAAGGATAGTGTCATCATTGTGAAAAAGCAACCTAATATTTAACATATTGACAAAGTAGGTTGTTTGGAGCAAACTTTACAAATATTTATTAGTATAAAGGATTATATGCCAGTTAGGAATAAGGAGAATAATAAAGGAAATAAATTTTCACCTAGTCTTACATCTCGTTTTAAGAGCCCCCCGCCCTCCCGAAATGTATAATTTACAAAGAATCATGATTTGATATTATAGATATTCGGCATAGCATTCTAACACTTTTCACTAATGCCTGCCGAATGAATTGTATGATGCAACACGCTATACCATATCAAAGGTTCTTTTGAAATCCACAAAGTGCAAAAAAGAAGTTCTTTTTGCATTGTCAAATAAATTCACAAAGGATGTATACAAGAAAGACATTGTTTAGTGTGGAACAGCCATTCCTTAATTCAGCTTGAGTCTCAGATAATAATTTATTATCATCAAGGAATTTAGACAATCTGAAAGTAAATATTGTGGTATGAACTTTACCAAAAAAGATAAATTAATTAATAGGTCTATAATTTAATTTGTCTGGACGGTCGCAATTATTTTTATAAATTGGCAAAGTAACACCTTTAGTTAAAACATCTGGTACGAAGCCAGCATTCAAGTTGATATTAAAAAGGTTTTCACAAATATTTGATATGTGATCAATTGAGCTTTTTATTCATTTAATATATGATCAATTTAATCATTGATAATGACGCGCTGTGTTTAATAGTTTAGAGACACAATAGAAGAATTAATGACCCAGAATGATGAATGATACTTTATACTGGAGATTATTCCTATTGCGAAAGGGATCTAAAAACTATTTTTATATTGATTTGTACCCGATATCGTAATTGAAGATTTAGTGTAAAGTTTGGATATTCTGATGCTAGTTAAATTTTATACGACTTCAATGTTATCACTTACGTGCGTTAGATAAACAATGAATGCATTGAGAAATGCTAACATCAGAATTCGAAACAAAATGATCTTACTCTAAGAACAACTACAGCTATAATCTAAAAAAAACAAAAACAAATGTCAGTAGAACAGGTAGAACTGGAACATTAGATCAAGAATTAAAACTAATAGACCAGACACATTGAGTGAGTTAGCGCAGAAAAAGCTGTGGAGCCAAGATAGAGTAAAATTTAAATTTTACGCATCATAGATAATGTAACATGCATCAAGGTATTACATGTAAAAGGTTTTAGATAATATATGCCACTAATTTCACATGAAAGCAGCTCAGTACGTATGACTAGATAATGCCTATTTCTGATACAAGCTTTGAGGAAAAAAGGTCGTTATATCTCGTTGTATCAAAGATAGCATTTAAGAGAACAAAAGCGTTCATTTGTCAATTTAAAACATCCAAATATCATGATCGGATAATTGTAAAATAAAGATGCAGATTTCCTTCTTCTTGCAATCATAATATCATTGAAGAAAGCAGAGTCAACCCTAACAGAAAGTTGAAGAAAGCATTGTGGCATGTATAACAAGTAACTTTGCGTATGTGATGTTGGTAAATTTTACCAATGCCTTCAGGCTTAATAAAGTTAACTAGCTATGATTGAAGTCAGTATCTAGAACACCTTATATTTTGAATGACGAATCTTATTTAAATTGTGTGCCTCAACGCGTGCAAAATAACTTTTCTTACTGCATGAATGAATTTTAAAATTAATTCGTTCTGGAATATTTTAACATGTATTCATTTTGTCTATTCCACTTCCTTTTATGTCTTTTGTTTACACATTTTCACAATAGTTACTGCAACTGATAGTTTTGTGACAGTCATTCAATTGTACGTTGTCCTTCCGTATACAAGACATGTCTTTAAACAATTACATTTAACATTAATTTTGAATACTTAAAGTTAATTTGTAAACGATCTTGCAACAAACGTTTTTTTTCTTCTTCACCAAATCAAATTTCTCTTGAGGTAACCCTCTTCATTTTGTTGCAAATAACTAGATGATGTAGAATAAAAAGTGCAAGATTAATATATGAAAGACAAATAGTTTTAGAGTCAAAAGAATAATAAATTAAACTTTGGTTACTTTTTTAGAAAACGTAAAAATGAATTTTATAAGACACAGCTGAAGGTTTGAAGAAACGAAGGGTAAAAGTAGTGTGTTTTAAATCTGATGCCATAACATTGCATAGACATGACAAAATGTTAGAGACGAAGAAAGTCAACAGCACTAAAGAATAACCCTGTGTCCGGTATAACAGTTCTGCCTGACGCCGAAATTGCTTTAAACGTTTCTACTCTAATAAACTAGCATATAGTTTTGTTTCTTTCTTTCCTACACATGAATAGCAAGGGATAAAAAAGATATAACAAACTATTAACTCTGTTTACCATACATCATAAACAATGCTCTTACGTTTGGTCTGCATCACGATTTTGTAATTTTAAACAGATTCGCTATCAAACTATGGATATAGAAGAAAATGTGATATGATTTATTCCATGTTCACTACGTTCACACTAGAGTACGTGTTGCACCATGGACCTGTACCAGACAAACTTGTTAACACTGCTAAAACCAATTCAAGACAAAATCAAACTTTAGCTTTCTTGTATAATAACTATCATGTTTTGCCTACAATATATGTCGACTGACACGAAAAGAACCAATAAAGACAATAAATAAAATTATAAAAAATCAAATCAGTTTTCCATGCATAATTAAATCAGCTCCTATGGCTATATACAGCGTACGCCTGAAAACAAAGGCTATTGAGGTGTAACAAAGGTCTACCTTCAAGCATGGATATTCAGACAGCTTTAGACCAAATTGTTCCAGTTTCTTTCAACCAGTTGGCAATTGATTACATGATAGCAAATGGACTTTTACCTTACAAAGGAATGTCGGGCAACGGCAAACCGTGGCCCTTAGGTGGATTTATTTCAGAGGATACTAACATCAACGGCCACTTATAGATGTAAGCTAAACATATCATGCATGTAAATAGGACAGCTATGTGATACAAAGTACCCTTCCTACAAAATCCTACCGGCATTAGTTTCAGATTGCAAACGATTAACGAGTTTGAACATGATTTTCATTAGAGATATCGAAACACTCGGAGGTTTTATGAAGAAAAAAAAAAGCAAAAGCAAAGTTCCGAAAAGAGTCGATGTAACAGGTGGCATGCGTATTGTAACAGCTGGAATAGGTGTAGCATGGTAATTTACGTTTGTTGTCGTTCCGATGGTTGAGTCCCAACTGAACCCCAAACTTGTACTGGTACTGATGTATCTTGGGAATAGATCTCGCATAGTCTTTAAAATATGAAATTTTACGTACTCAATTTTGTCCGCACACGTCGGTGTATATTTTAGACACTTACTGCTATCACTGGCGATTTACGGTGGTTGAATGGTCTCTTTGGCATTATGCACGAAATATGTCCAGATCAAGTCCTATGTTTTACTAGTTGCAAATGCACGTGGAATAACAGAACCCTACCAACTGCGACCATCTATAAATCCGTGGATATGCTGGACGACCACTTGGTACCAACCCTTTCTTGAGACATATTTGCTGAACAGTACATAACTCCAGATTGTTGCGGTTTTCCTGGAGAAATTGCATAAGGAGGTTTTCGAGACCAAATCAGAAAACATATCTAGACATTTTCATCTGTGAAGAGAAATAATGCGTGCCTGGCATGATATAAATGTATAACATTATAATCATGAAATCATGAAAATATTAATATTGTTTCCTATTTACTGAGTGTGACGAGGGCGATTGTTTGTCGGAAAAATGTGGCATGTTGCACAAAGTCAATACCCTCAGCGTGTTTTAAGTTGCTGCCTGATGTCTGCGTGCTATTTTATAAATAAAGACCTAAAATTAAACATTTTAAGAAATATTGAGCATTTCTTTGTTTCTCTTGTTACTTTTTATTACTAAGCTGAATTAGTTATTTTAATTAATTGGACCTAGACATGATAATGTGAATGTAGGAAAGACTTTTGGGACTATAATTATTGACACGTGGAGCCACATTTCACAATTATGAAGACCGCTTCGAGTTGTTGCATAATACATGCATATCAATGTTGGTACTTTCGGAGTTTAATAAACATATATGGATGATATTAAAGGTCTAAAGGGAATGTTGCTTTCGCCTAATGAAGTCCTATTTAAAAACACAACTGTGAAAGAAATACTATATAATGCAAAACATGTATTGCGCGCGTGTGTGTGTGTGTGTTTGTGCGCGCGCGCGTGTGTGTGTGTGTGTATGTGTGTGTGTGTGTGATTTGGACTTTAATGTAGCTTGAAAAGAAAATTCGGTCATATCTTTACGATGTCTGCAGTGTGTCAGTTTATAGTGATGTCTAGCACTGGGGCATGCTGCCGCAGACATGTAGCATGATGTCCCACCCAGTCACATTATCCTGATACCAGACCGACCAGTCCTAACACTAACCTCTTAATGTTGAGCGCCAAGCGAGGCAGCTGTTAGTACCATTTGCCCCAGTGCTAGACATCGCTATAAACTGCCGCACTGCAGACATCGTAAAGATATGACTGATTTTCTTTGGTATGACTCTGCCAGCAATCGAACCCACGACCTATCGCATCCGAGGCGGACGCTCTAACCACTAGGCCATCGGAGTGGTCAATATGTATTGCATTTTGAGGTTCGAAATCAAACTATTATTTCCGACATCATTACACGGAAACATTAACGTAAAGATGAAATACCTAGTATTATCCAAATCAATCCCAATCAAATTAGTCACAAGTTGTTAAATAATATAGTTAAAAAATTACCGCGCCCTTGCAAATAAACGATCAAGTTGAAACTATTGTGTTTCCTGTACAGGCAAAGTTCGCTTATGTCATTAAAAGTTATATGAAAGGAGACAAAACGCTATCGTCTAAGTATAGACCAATTTCTCTAATGAACCGTATGTCCAAGGTACTTGACAGAATTACATTACGGCATATATATATATATATTGCACAAAAATAGTTTATCGTTTAAATAGCGAACCTGATTTTTTTCTTTTTTCTTTTGCCTTTTAGTAAGCAACTCATCAGCTAATTGAACTTTATCACTAAATCTAGTTTTTCTCGTGATTGGAAAGAAATAGCGTGTAGATTGTTCCTTGATATCAAAAAGGCATTGGATAGAGTATGGATCAAATGTTTAGTTTATAAATTTCAGAAGATCAAATTGCCGGTAAAGTTCTATCAATGCTTGTAAGCTACTTACACAGCCGCCAGCTGAGATTTTTCTATTTTAGCTCAGTTTCACAAAAAAGTAAAGACACTGCTGCTGTTCCCTAGCACTCCATATCAGGGCTTTTATCACTTTCATGTGTGAAAAACGAAGCAGACGACTTGAACTCGCTTGCGAGGAAATTTCTTGATGATACTTCTCTCGCGAATTCTTCTATAAAACACAATCTGTCTCACACATTTATTCGAATCATTAATTAACTATATACTTACATCTGTATTATCTTTTCCTTTGAAACGGTTAGTGTAGTTAATGTACTAAACATTGTATCTTCTACTTCGGATGAATTTTAGTTTCTATGTTTTGGGAAATGACCTACATGAGATACACACCTCGTGTTCAATCCCGTATGGTGTACTAAAACAACAATAAAAATATGTATAAACCAGTTTATATAATCTTTCTACGGGTGTTGATGCGAAACGGACCGTGGAATTGACCCCAAATTGGAAAGCACATATCTTGACATTATTGTTTGGTGTGAAATAAAGTATTGAAAGTCGAAAGAAACTGTGGGCAAGTACTTAATAGAAGATTGCGGAATATATAAGTGCTAAATAAAGATGCTGACATATGTTCTGTGGCGAGATTGCAGAGCTTAAATCTTGCAGAACATAAAACATTAGAATACGACCTTTAACTTTCTCGCTCACTCTGCCTCTCTCTTAATTTTTTGTTACTTGAACTTGCCTAAACCAAATTTAGATTGTCCTGAGCGTCGGACAAGTGAAGTGGTAAAACCCTGGACGGTGTTAATTTTTAAAAATGAAAATAAGGCTGTTTCAAGATATGTTGTATTGGTTTAATTAATAAGTGGCAAAATGCTAAGGTTGAGGAAAAACATTTTGCAGTAACCTTGTTGGTGTGCTTGTTTTTATTTTATCTTGTTAGATCTGAGGAGGGAGGAGTGTATTAGCTTTAAAAGAGTTAAATAAGTCTGTTTTTGGTGAATGTCACCCTGACTTGTCAAATACAGGTTAACGCTACTTATATATGATGACAGTATTTGTTGGAAAGTCCACACAGTTTGTAGGTGTGCGTTAACTGCCAATACTTTCCCATCCCTGCTTGGATTGTAATGGGTAGGTGGTGCATAGTGAAGGTGGTTGTGCATAGTTAATAAATGATACTCTTCAGGACTGTACCTATTCTTTACATTCCCCGCCTCAATTTATATTGGTAGATTTGTAGTTTGTGGGTGTTGACTAGTTAGCATAATACTTGGTCAGGCATCGTAGGTGTTGACTCAGAGAGTTACACCATATCCAGCCCAAATAAATCCCATAAGATCTGTGTCATCAGCATACTTATTTAACGTTATATCTTTCATATAACCCAAGGAACATATGGTCATATTTAATCCTTAATTCCCATACATTCCAATAGGGTCATGCGTAATGTTTTAGATTCATACAGAGTCATTTCCTAGTAATTGTTTAACAAAATCAAATTGAATTTGAAACAAATTTATGTCAACATTCAACTAAAACAATTGCAATTATTACTTTCTTACTAAACAATTATTATAGTCTTACTTAACAAGTCATTGATAATGATTTAAGATTTAAATAACAACATTCTCAATATGTTCATATAGGGTTGGAATATATTACAGTATTGTTATAAATCATCTTATAAATGTATATAAGTGGCGTTTTCAAAAACCAATTTGATCACCTATTTTTAAATTCAAGTAATGCTAATGAAAATATATAAATATTCATGCTACCATGGGTTTTAAATTTTAGGTTTGTGTTATTACAAGTCCATATACAATTTGTAAAACATAGGATTTAATCCAAAAATATTCTGGACACATTGCCGAAACGACCCTTCGCGCGATCGCAACTTAAGAGTGGCGAGAAGAACCAGTATGTGTCTAAAAATATCAGCATGTAATTTCACACGTAAAAAAATAGGCGAGATCAAGCCCACAAACATCTGTCACTTCCGTTTGGGGAGCTGATTTATCAATCCACCTTTGGCTTTAAGCTTCTGACATTAGTAAGAAAAAGTATAACAAATAAACAAAGCCATCATTGACAATTCAAACAGTCATTAACTGATCATTAGTGACAATTAAAACAGTCATTAAGTGACCACCAATGACAATTCAAACAGTCATTAAGTGATCATCAGTGACAATTCAAACAGTCATTAAGTGACCACCAGTGACAATTCAAACAGTCATTAAGTGATCATCAGTGACAATTCAAACAGTCATTAAGTGACCACCAGTAACAATTCAAACAGTCATCAAGTGATCATTAGTGACAATTCAAACAGTCATTAAATAACCACCAGTGACAATTCAAACAGTCATTAAGTGATCATCAGTGACAATTCAAACAGTCATTAAGTGACCACCAGTGACAATTCAAACAGTCATTAAGTGATCATCAGTGACAATTCAAACATTCATTAAATGACCACCAGTGACAATTCAAATAGTAATTAAGTGATCATTTGTGACAATTCAAGCAGTCATTAAGTGATCATCAGTGACAATTAAAACAGTCATTAAGTGACCACCAGTGACAATTAAAACAGTCATTAAGTGACCACCAATGACAATTCAAACAGTCATTAAGTGATCATCAGTGACAATTCAAACAGTCATTAAGTGACCACCAGTGACAATTCAAACAGTCATTAAGTGATCATCAGTGACAATTCAAACAGTCATTAAGTGACCACCAGTAACAATTCAAACAGTCATCAAGTGATCATTAGTGACAATTCAAACAGTCATTAAATAACCACCAGTGACAATTCAAACAGTCATTAAGTGATCATTAGTGACAATTCAAACAGTCATTAAGTGACCACCAGTGACAATTCAAACAGTCATTAAGTGATCATCAGTGACAATTCAAACATTCATTAAATGACCACCAGTGACAATTCAAATAGTAATTAAGTGATCATTTGTGACAATTCAAGCAGTCATTAAGTGATCATCAGTGACAATTAAAACAGTCATTAAGTGACCACCAGTGACAATTAAAACAGTCATTAAGTGATCATTATTGACAATTCAAACAGTCATTAATTGATCATTAGTGACAATTGAAACAGTCATTAAGTGATCATCAGTGACAATTAAAACAGTCATTAAGTGATCATCAGTGACAATTAAAACAGTCATTAAGTGATCATTAGAGACACTTCAAACAGTCATTAAGTGATCATTAGAGACAATTCAAACAGTCATTAATTGATCATTAGTGACATTTCAAACAGTCATTAAGTGGCCATCAGGAAACAATCAGCAAATCCATGAAATCAATAGTGACAAATATAGTTTTTTTGAAAAAAGCAAACACATTTTGGAGAAGATTACACCGAATAGTAATTCAGTTATATCATGGATACGCTTGAGATTCGAACAAATCATACCTTTTGAAGAAGGAATAATGCAAACCTTAACGGGTTTAAACTTTCCCACGCAAATGGAACGTTTTATAATGATTGATACGCTCTCTGAAAAGGGGAAAATATCAACAATTCAACTGGCAATACAAATAGCAAGTTATTGATTTCTATGCAAATGCTTGATTTTGTTTTGAGGAATTAAATATTTTTCCATAGTACTAAGACTATTCAATTACGTAAATGACACGAAACAAAGACTGTCATAATTTCTAATGAAATAAAAACCTGTATTTCATGAGATGTGCGTGAAAAGACTGAAAGAATTAACTATTACTAACGGTGACAAGATGGAACGTATGGACGTTGAAAACCTGAAACCAAACTCAAAAGTTCAAATCACTCCAAGCAACATCTCTGAACAATAATGTTAAACGTCATTGCATGGAATTACGAAGGTGTACCAAATAATGTTTGAATATTTTCATAATTCCTGAAGTTGAAATCAGCATCTTTTTCATTTGCAGAAAAATGTATATTAAAGAATAAATTGAGTCCTTATCATGATTATATAGGTTACGATACCAGTAACAGGTCCTAGTGAATTTGAATATGGAAGCAAATAGATAAGTGTCCATCACCTGATCGATCAATTAACAGTAATTTAAACATCAACAATAACCACGTAACACATCCATCAGATCTAGTATAATATATGGATCAATACTGCTGTTTCAATATGTACTGCTTTGGAGAACAATAATGTGAAATATATCTGCATTTCAAAAGTGGACAACACGTGTACTGCTATATATGAGAGTAGTAGGAAAAAACTCAGAACTGTAAAAACAGAACGATGTGAAGATAACACGTACTGTATATAATTCAAAGATTCAGCACCTCGTATAATATTATTCAGAAACATGCCAAATTGTATGGGAACTATCAGTTAAACTAGCTATCATATAACGATATTTGCAACAAAAGGAACGAGATCAAAACAGTGACATCTATGCTTTAGAACGGTAGTTGGATATATGCAAATCAGTTCGCGATTATGCCAGTGAAACATATATTACTAGACACTCTATGTAAAGTACATGATGTGATCCATAATGATAGATAGTTGTGTTTTCTTTGTTTATGCAACGTATTGAAATATCACATATATAATCAGAGGTTTGTGTTCTATAGAAACAGGCCACCCTTTACACATGTGAATTATTATGCACAGTTAAGCTATATTTCATTCAACTAAGCCAAATATAAATTTGACATTGTCTTTACAAAAATATTCATTTTCTTTCAAATGTTGCCTACTGTCTCTCCTACGGCAATTTAGGTTTCTGCAGTCTAATGGAAGCGGCACAATTCCGCCCTTTCTCCATTTAAATAAAGGTTTGGGAGATGATACCATTCTAGAACCTATTATATTACACTGGCTTTCTCCCACTAGAGATGTCGATGCATTATAGCACGTTAATATGTTTCTTTTCAGGAGTGCCTCAAATCGCAACAGGAAGCGTATCGTGTTGCACTAAATGTACGGAATTTGTTGGTTTGTTTTGGTTGAATTAAGAAGCGGCAACACGACATTGTAGAGGACTTAGACACATTAAGGAAAAAACTCACCAACTGCTTACAAAACTTAAAGTTGACTAGCTCATTAAGCATGCTTGTGTAGTAGTGTTAAGAACATAAGATATGTAAAAAGCATAGGCACCAAACTTTATATTCTGTTGATTTAAATTTATTGAATATAGCGTGATAAAAAAATCTAAATACGAATACATAATTAATATGTACATTTTCGTGCTCATAATCGAAGACGTCCTTGATATTGACAATAATATACTCTCTGACTCTCTGGTCTTAAACCCCGTAAAAAAAAGAATGAAACCAACACGTTTAGCAAAATTGAACAAATAATCTACTTATCCAAAATTTGAAAGTAAAACATTAAAAAGAATTCACAGTATGGTGAATAAAATCACAATTAGTCCTAAAAGCTATAAAGTATAAGCATTTTTAATTCCAACGAATAATTTAAATAAATAAATTAAATATTTTCAACTGAATTTAACACAACTATTCGTCTCTTCTAAGACTGGTGTTTATGACAGAAATAACTAATTCCCAATATATCATCCTTTATATCAAAAGCTGACACGCAGTTTCAAGACCAGATCTTTTCAAAATTAATTTAATTGTCAACATGGTCAAGAGCTTTATCAGCTAGCCAATCAGGAATGATGTCAGTTGGACTTATCTAGGGGAAATCCCATGACTGCATTTCCAGTGGCGTCACTCGGGTTGGTGTCACCTAGTGCAGTAGCTCATGGTGTCACCCCCATGGTCCTCCTTCCGTAACAGACCATACAGAATCCTTAGTAATGTCATTTTGGTGTCACCCCCTCTGATGGTGTCACCCGGTGCAATCCGCAGCCCCCGTATCCCCCTAGCGACGCCACTGCTGTGCCTGCTAGTCATGTATTTAATTATGATCGGTTATCCGCTTATGAAATCCGACTAGACCGAGCAGTGTGTGCTCTGTAAAATTTGCAATTTTTCATTTTGATGTCACCCCTCTGAGATGGTGTCACCCGGTGCGGTCCGCACCCACCGCAACCACCGCACCCACGCCACTGTGCATTTCATTTCATCATCATGTTCATTTCGATCAAAATTGCATCCCACTACCTTAAAGCTATAATGTGTGTACTAAAATTCATGGTCTCCCAAAGTACAAATCAGCAATAACAAAATTAGCCATTTAATAAGTGTTTTACTAAATGCTCATTTCAATCTATTGTCATGAAAGTAAACACACATGATACATATATACATAACACTGCACACACACACGAATACAGACTCACACCCGTACGTATATAAGGAAAGTACAATTACACATATTTCTGTTTAGACAGATAAATATATCAATTTGTATATGGGCAGACAAACATTGTGTGTTGAGAATACAAGTAGATTGAAATGTGTTTTATGCACATCAGAAATCAATTAGCCTAAAAGCAGTTCTAATCGAAATGACGAGAAGAGAAACTGGAGAGTTTGAAAGTTAAGTGCTGTCTTAGAAGAATAATTTTTAATTCTTACATTATTGTCGAACTTTTATACATCGAAGAGTCATTTCATAATGTGCGTGGTCGTAGTTGACAACTTACAGTAGGGTGAACAAAATCCCAATCAGTCTTAAAAGTTCTAACCTATGAGCATTTTGTAATCATATTTCAGGAAGATTTGTCTTCCTGTGTAAATTAACGCTCACACTTTCATACAAGTGCAGTTTGCAAGATGGAATCTAAAGCTTGGTGTCTTACATAGTATTTCTGTCATTCTTATTATTTCTGATAAAAGTCATTGTCGAATGGTTGAACCAGATTTATCAGTAACAAGAAAAATAGAACTATGAAAATAGGTTAAATATAATAGGATTTAATGCTATTTTTTAAAATTAATTTTGGTATAAAAATGTACTTGAGCTTTTAATACTAAAAGACTCAAAACGATTTTACTCTGTCTTCACTAACCACAATAAAAAAGATACACGTGATATTATGGTAAAACTATTAAATTACGGTAGCTGGGAGAGTTTCACCCGTTCAGTCTGCGCATTGTTTTGCGACCAGTAAAGTAAATAACTACATTATATATTTTGAGGTCTCCAATAACTGCACCTTACATTTTGAGGTCGCCAATAACTGCATTATACATTTTGATGTCATCAATAACTGCATTATACATTCTGAGGTCTCCAATAACCGCATTATTCATTTTGAGGTCATCAATAACTGCATTATACATTCTGAGGTCTCCAATAACCGCATTATTCATTTTGAGGTCATCAATAACTGCATTATACATTCTGAGGTCTCCAATAACCGCATTATTCATTTTGAGGTCATCAATAACTGCATTATACATTCTGAGGTCTGCAATAACCGCATTATTCATTTTGAGGTCATCAATAACTGCATTATACATTCTGAGGTCTCCAATAACCGCATTATTCATTTTGAGGTATTACAAGAAACTACTTATGCTCTCTCGTCCGAATAATATGTACATGTTACATGCGGTCCGAATAATATGTGCACACTACAAGTTGTCTGGGAGGTTTATTGTCACTAGTCTATGGTCTTAGACTAAGAAACATAAAAGAGCTAAACCAGCTTCAGTAAGTAATTTATTTCCCTAGAATAGAAAGTGAAAGTTTAAGAGGAACTCGCAGTATTATGAACTAAACCCAATTAGTCCAAAAACATATACCACTAGTCAAAAAGCATACAGTGCTTCAATTGAGTTCCATTGGCGTTCCGAATGAATTCGAATTTTGAATGTGCTGATGTGCCAATATGTGGTGAATGTACATAGTGGAATCGACACTTTTCCGTGGAAATGTCCCTCTCAGTCTCACGAGTGAACTATGTCCCATCACACAAGAATTTCCATCGGAGATCCGACGTTGAAAAATGATAATATCTCCGTTAAATGTTTTATTGATTTGGAAAGACAATTACTCTTTGAATTAAAATTTGTAAAAAAAATCTACTTTTAGATCTAACTGTTTATCGCATTGATTGATTCAATTTGCTTAGGCCTTTTTCGCGTACAGTAATTGAATGGAGCAGTGTCTTAATCAGAATTAAATTAATTTTGCTATCTTTTCCATCTAAATTATTTCCAATAATTAAAACAATTATGTGATAAACAGAATCTCGAATAGATTGTGACACAGCATTAAATTTATGAAACTCGATCAAAAATTGCTGGCTTTTGCTCGCCATTATCATTCAATATTTTGTCATTACATAATTGAAAACCTTTAAGAACTTAATGATATTTTACAAGCACACGGTCGAATTTATTTCGTCGGTACTGGCCACAATAATCAATGTATTTTAATACAGATGAATTTTAAAAATTGTTGATGCCTAAGTAGAAGCAATAAAAAATAACCATCTTAAAGTTTTGAGCACCGTCTCCCCCAAATGTTGAAATTTGTTTTGAGTGTTCTGTGATATTTCTTTCTAATGACAGCAACCGGAAATGACTGTTATTTCAATTGTATATATTTCAAAAGATCCAATTAGTTGTAAAACGAACATGCTATCATTGTACTGCTCACCTGTTCAGACTGAAAACAATTTGACCTTTTTTTGTGCGTAACTTACATGGTACACCTGGTCTGAAATATTTCTTGACAAAGAGTGAACTAACGATGCATGTACGTTTGTATTAGCGTTTGTCGGCATCACAGTTTAAAAATGTGTATATTTTACTAAATAAAAGTGCTGTTCTAAATATGCGAAAATGAGGAATTGTACAAAACCGTTAGGAATATGAACCCATCCAGATAAATTTAAACATACGGTACAAAAAAACATAACCTATAAAATGGCAAGATGATAAAATTCTGTACACGTTATATCAAATGAAAGATACCTCTTTTAATTTCCTTTTCCAAATGTATGAACAAAATATATGTGTAAACGAAATAGAAAACAATAGTTAAATATATAAAATCCATGAAAAATATTTTTTATACATATTTTTATACAAACTGCATTCAACCAAAACGTATATTTTTAATGTTTTCTAATTTCATGGTGTTTGTTTTTGTAATCATATCATTATATGTTTTTATCTTATAGGTGTTGTCTAATGTTGTAAGGCGCTTGGAGCTTCTAAAGATTATGCGCTATACAAAGTCTTCATTATTATTATTATATTCCTGAGTGGTACATGCTCATAAATTTTCCTTATTTAAATTAAGATGGATATGCCTCATAGGATAGAAGATGGCACGGTCATCAAGAACGTGTTGTACTAGTAATACTGCAATGGACGCTCCATGATATGCGCTCTGGACACTCATGGTATGCGCTCTGGTGGAAATTTGTTCTGCAAAAGGAATGCCTGATTCAGGTACGTGTGGCCGGCACGCAATTGGCAAAGTATCATCTTTGATTTGTACTATACGAGGGATGCCACTCTGTATTGGATGGATTGATATTTTCATGTTAGTGGGTTTTGTTTTGCTATTTTGCCATTCATAACGAACATATTGATTTATACTAAGTCACAACATGGAATCTTCCACTCGGAAACGCCATTGCATTACCTTACATTAATACAAAAATGCCAATACTATAGGATAGGTTTACCGAATTGCATTAGCAAAGCCTGTTTCTGTAATATCTGGGTTATTAACTGATATAACTATTTTATATTTTCCATGCATTCCTGACCAATTATATATATATATATATATATATATATATATATATATATATATATATATGTGTGTGTGTGTCTGTGTGTGAATGTAATTAAAACAACTACTGAAGAACCGTTGCTAATGAATTTTTAGCAAAAATGCAACTAAAGTGGTACTTGTTTAAAACAAGGGTGTCCAAAAGCTAATTAAAACCATAACATGGGTAGATAACCCTGACAGGGCTCTATCTGATATGAGACTGTAATGTCATCTTTTGGATAAACTAAATAGACATAACTTTCACCTTGGATTTTAAAAAAGCAGCAATGATTCTAATCTATGGTATCATTACGCAACAATGATTCTAATCTATCGTATCAACAGTATAACTCAAGCATTTAGTATATGCTAAATGTGATCAGTGCTTAACACAAGGATTAACAACTAAGTACCAGAAAAGCGCTATAGATGGTATATAGCTGTAATTTCATAGGCTAACGTAGAATGAAAGCGGTAATTTTATAACGTCAGTGACCATTCTAACCATGGATTTTATATGTAATTCAATATCAAAGACCACCCAACTACGAATTTTATCTGGGAGGCAACATCGATTTGATCTGGAAATCCAAGAGCAATGATCATATTAACCACGGACTTTTTGTGGGAGTCGCGATCAATGACCATCCTAACCATGGCTATCGTGTATTGATTCTTAAATTAAAATATGCTGATGAAAATGAGCGGATTTTGAATTGGTTTAAATGCGCATGCTTCATGCATTCCAGACTGTCGTGAATTTCATTTATGAGAAAATAAATTTCTCGTCTGAGTCCGCTATACAAATCAGACCTAGTTAGGTCATTCCGTTGATATCTGGAAGTACATGTACAGCAATACAAGAAAATCTAACATGCTATCCATAAGTTGGCTTCTTCGGATAAATTACGTTTTTTCTGGTAATTAGTTTCGACCAATTAATGCCATTTGTTTATAAACATGGCATTTAATATTCACTCATACATTGACTCTGGAAATAATTAATTACCCGTGACCTATAATGAGTGTTCATTGGGTACCTTAGTGTTTAAAGGCAGTCGAATTTCCAAGTTACTGACCGATCAAGTCACTTCCATCCGATAGTGAATCGCTGGTATTTGCACATCCAAAGGATACAAAAAATACACATACATGTATTCGATTTAGATTCCGTGAGATTCGTCAATTTCATATAGCAAACACGTGGCATTTGGTTCCTCCTCCAAACAAACTGTCTCTTATATCCAAAGCTTTGATATATAACAAAGTCGTATTCCTCGGTAATGTGTCTAAATTATGAATTGAAACGTCAATCTTAATCGTGCTTGCACATTTATGTCGCTCTGTATCCTTCACTTCTTAACCTGAGTCGTCTTTGGTAATTTTGCTCGTACAGTTATTCCATTATGAACTCAGAGATGGAATGTTTCATGTTATTCTCATGTGGCATTCATACAAGAAACATAAATGGAATCCATATACCATGTAGAGGTGTTCTAAATCCCAACCATTCACAGAAACACTTACAATTTTCCAATTCCACCGTTTCTGTCATGTTGCATCAATGTCTCTTCACATTCATATACTAGTACTGGAGAAAGTGCAAAGCTTGGGCTCAGTATGGACTATGGATGACTAACAGAGAGTTAGAATTTTGACATGGTTTGATAGCCAAAAGCAAGATAGGATTCTTGACATGGTTTGATAACATAATTGTTGGAAGGCGCCTTTCGATAAAGTACTCTAAACGTTTGACAGATAGTGGAAACTTTTTCTTTATACGATCGGTACCACGATGATATTTAAATCATTTTCAAAAAATTTCACAGCAAAGGTGTCAAATATTAACATCAGATCGGCAACATTTCTTCCTGAAAGTCCAACGTGTCCGAAGAGTGATTTTGGTTTCAAGCGTAGAATTCTCATGTTCTTACGTGTGCAAATCACCAGAGTCCTAAGAGCGAACGTCAGGCAAAAGTTGGAACAGGCAGTTGTTGGTTAATAACGGCATTTAAAAAGTGTGTAAAAGAGCATTTTGCTATATCTGTCATTGCAAACATTTTATTAATTCTACTCAATGGCATGGATAAATAACTTACGAACATTTTTTTAAAAACTATTCTTGTTCCAATTTCATGTAGATGAGCTTGGCTCCGTTCATGGTGAATGTGGAAAACCATGTTAATTGTACTGAATAATACTTCAAAGAATTTCAAAAGAAGTTTACGCAGTCATCGTAACGCTGGTGTCCTCTTCGCCACAAGTGTCGTCAGTTGGGTCTACAATTCATTCGGCAAACTCGGGAAGAGTGTGGGGTCCCCGAAAGATTTGTTTACATTCCTCCTGGAATCTTGTGACAATAGGAACTGTGAAGAACTGAAGATTATTATATACACTTCCACAAGCACAAGAAGCTACACAAAAATTGGAGAAGTGAATGCCGGCCTCTTGTGTAGATTCCAATTCAAAATTAGATAAAATCCACTTGTTTCGTTTTGTTCTTGTTTTGGCCTTAAATTGAAATTCTCCTCCAGATGATACACTTTTTTTAGTGTAAAACTGATGCTCAAAATTCACGATTTGGTAAAAGATTTTTTCCCTCCCAAGGGCTTTTATGTTTCTGAACTAACTTCATAGCATGTTATTAATAATGTCATACCATGTTATCAATAACTACCATGTTATTAATAACATCTGGAACTGAAAAAGGTTGGTTTTCAAGTCAAACAAAGAACGTATTCCTTTCCTTAAGGAATTCACCGTCTGGACGTGAAACACCTTCGGCATGAATATTGTTTCTCGCATATGTGGTTCTAAATTTTATGGAAGTCATTGTGTGCACTCTCGAATGTAAAAATAATCTTCGGTAGCTATTAAAGACCATTCCTGTTGGGTGGATCTTACCTTTCTTAGTCTTGTGGTAGAGGATGTTGGTTCAAACTCACTCATGTCATCTTCGAAATCACTGGCATGTACTTGTTCTTTCACTTCTGTTAATGTATGAGGTGCCACCGAAAGCCGTCATCGCCTCTTACTTTATTCTTGTTGTTTTTTCTTAGCAAAGCGTCATTCTATCTTCTTGATTTCAAAATTGATTTGACTAAGCGAACTTGGTCCTGTATGTTTTAGATACGGCTTATCGACCTAAGAGTATATATACTTACATATTTTAGATCGAAAAAAGGGAATAATAAAAACAGATCGCCCTTCTTGTCAGAGATTTACTTAGAGTCATTCGAAGGTATACGTCGAAGAAGACCATGGTTTAGTCCACTGAAAATAACAATCATGATACTCGCTATATTTGTTGACAGAACGGACACTAGGCTCCATCATGTTTCCAATGTCAAAGAAAAGAAAAGACAGGAGAAAAGAGAGACAATGGTAAAAATAGTTATCACCATTACTAAGAAAGAGATTGGCATGATGGGAAGGAACAGATGGAGTGCTTTTCAATAACTTCAACAAAGAACTTCAATTAGAAGATAGCTAAGAGGAAGAATACACCACTGAAGAAATTCAGGAAGAACCAACACCACTGAAGAAATTCATAAAAATAAAGTTATAGAAAGAAGAATATGGAAATTTTTGATGTAATAAGAAAAAAATCATTCTAAATTTGATTGAAACAGAACATACCGAAATCAAACGTAAGATCTCTTTATCTTGACTTTATCATAGGTAAGATACCTAAACACATTCATGTGGAAGTGATATCAGTTTTACTTGATTTGGCAATTACTGAGTAGTAGCTGACGTTCAAATTGGATGCATTGGTGGACGTTTTAGAATGCTTGGCACATTATGGTCTCTTTCTCTTGGATTTAGATAAAGACGCGATGTTTCGTTTTCACCCTCTACTTTCAGCCATTCACATTTAAAAACATTCCTCTCTTATTCTCATCTCACCATTCCGGTTTGTCCAAATAAACATTCGTCCTGTTTTAGTTAAGAATTTTAAATTATCATTTCCTTTTGTCTCCATCAACTTTCAGATCTTTTGTCCGCATAAATAGTGTGCCCCTTTACAAACTTTTGTATCTGTATTACTATTTCCATTGTTAATCCCATGGACAAATTTTATAGAGGATTTGCATTACTTTCCCCTAAACCCTCCTAGTGTAAACGTATATGGGCTAATACTAATTGTCTCAAGTCCCCCAAGTGCCTAATGTGACTACTTTCTTGTATACATTCTTTGAGATAATGGTATGATTTTCCTTTGTACGGCTCAGATGAAAATTAAAATAAAGCCTTGATTTGACTTTATATTACAATATAGGAATCTTACTTCTCATGAACTGCATGTCAAATATGTGCTATATTATTTGCTTAGGAACATTTACATCGCAATTAAATAGAGTTTGAGTTGGTTGCAAGAGGTTAGGATGAATTTTACATAGAAGCATTGAAGTTTCTGGAACACCTATTTCTTTAGTCATAATTTCAACATTTCTGGGCAATTGATTTTAGAGATGCGGAAATAAAACAAGAGTGTAGCATTTGTGAGTTTGCACCCGCCCCCCATTCAGTAGATACATGCATTTTATAGGGGCGTGTGAGAAACCAAACTTTAGCTGCGATCGTGAACAGAATTAAAGATCATAACGACACATACAATTAACTCCGCCGTGTTTTCTTTAATTTCCCCGGGTTAGCCTGGTGAGGCTGCTTAACTTTGGAAAACAATAGAAAACGGAAGAAAAGTACTCCCTAGAGGAGACACGGTGAACCTTCCACTGATGTTGAAATTACTCCCTGCCTCGTCAAGGAGGCATTTGTTTTATTACAATAACGCGGTAGAATCACAATAGACACGTCGAAAAGCAATGTTCTAGTGTGCAAACAACAAGGAAGAAAATAAATTTAGTTTTGCTGTCTTTGGAATCACATATTGATTTGTATGCATGGCTTGGTTCATCAATCTTTTATTTAAGTGGCATTTACTTGTAAATTGTGAAGCAAAACCTTTTTGTGCTTAGAGTTGTCTAACGCAGTAATGACATGTATGTTAAAGCTGTACAACTTCACAAAGCAAAGTAAATTCTGTAACGCTGCTTTTCTGTTCATCTGAGGCCCAATTGAAAACTATCCTTTTTACATGTGTCTTTGACAGCCATCCTTTTTAACAAACATTTACAAATTGTCTCACAAGTAGATAATCAAAACAATCAGTTGGGAAGAATAAAACATAATTACATTTGTGATTATTGCAGTTAACTCTGCTGATATGGTTCAATGGTCTTAAACTAAGCAACAATGAAGCAAAATCAACAAGTTTTGTAAAACGTAACAAATAATTTCATTCTCTAAGTTATAACATGAAAATTTGAGGAATCCACATTATTGTAAATTAGATCTCAAACAATCCTAAAAAGTCTATCACAAGTCCAAGAGGAATATAGTGTTTCGACTGACTTCCAGGTTTTCAATGTGCTGATGTACCCATAACAATAGTATTATCTAGAGGTCAGTAGTTCACAATTATCCCAAAATAGAACGTGGTCCAAACAATCATATGAGCACTTTGTAATTTCAATAACTTATTCCACTCAAACAAACTTTAAACACAGCATTAAATAATTCTGTCTAATTAAAATATAACACGAGCAGTAATAAATAAAAGAATAATAAATAGGAATAACTTATTTTTCTTCTTCTCTCTTATATAAATCATCAAGACACTACAATACCTCTCATGTGACAAATATCGCAACACAACCCACCTGACTTAATCATCCAGTTGAAAATTACCTCAAATTCTAAACAGGTTCATTATATAGAACCCGAACCCAAACAAAAAAAGTCTATTTATAGCTCATTATCGTTAAACATAATCTTCACTCATGGGAAAAAGTTTGCTATGTAATATCTTATCTACAAATAATCATTACAATATATATTCATGGACATAATTCAAACGTACAGTACAGATATACAAACACTACATTCTCCAGAAAATGCGTATATCCATCCCTAGGACAATGATTGACAAAGATCAAATAGATAAGCTTTGATATATATATTCTCTACATAGAAAAGGGACACTTGTTTATGCCAAACTTTATAATCAAAGTAAAAGTGGACAATTTTATTGCAAACATTATAATTAAGGACAAAGTGGATATTGTATACTAAACTGTATAACAAATTGAAAATTGAACAATTTATGCTACACTTTATAATCAGAGACAAATGTTGAGATATATTAAATGCCAAAGATTTTGTTTTGAAAATATCCTCTACTGCAAATATGATATTAAATTAAATATCATTTTTCAACAGTATGTCACGTGCAACCGGATTTATTCTGCTGAAGCAGAATGATGCATTGTTTAGGACGAACAAATGCTATGGATCTTCAAATTGAAGGAGATGAAATTACCAACACGTCATTCAGCAATTATAGTTACTCCTGGGTTTTGTTCATTTAATTATCGTCTTTGATATTCATTAGATCCGGTTTTAATCGCAATACACGACGATCCTACTGCCTTGGCTCGCCATTAGTCCCCAATTTACCAACTCTGAAACCACTGTTCCATTGGAGAAATCACACTGCTACCTTATATTGAATCGTTTTCAGCTGATTAAAACCAAATTTATTTCCACACGTAAATTGCACGAACATTAAAATGGATCATGATCAATAGGTTCTAGCAGTTCAAATGAAACAAGTAAATAACCTCCAGAAGAGCGAGTACTTTCGCTTTGGTTGCATAGGACACAAAGAAAACTGCTGTGCACGTTTCGTCGTCAAATAAGTATCTCGTTGTACCAATGTCCACTGAAGCACGTTTAAGTTGTTGAACATTCTGCTGATCACGCTTGCGCGTGTAAACGTGATTATAACTTGGTTAGGTTGGTTAAGCAACAAATAGCGCGTGATATATGCGTGCTGACTTGTATATGATTCCATCTAGCAATCAACATTTAAGACGTATCAAATTGATTAAATATGACTCTTTCCCTACTGATGTAATTGTGAACATTTCACAGACACGCACAAAATAATAATTATCGACAGAAAGAAAATACTTCGTTCTCTCGGAACATTTCTTTTCAATTGCTATGTGCACTTTGGCATGCTGTTTACTTAACCTCAATTAAGATTTTTATAAAAATAAATAAATTGAAGAAGAAAACAAACCATAATTAATTCTTATGGAAGAACAGGGGACACAAATTCTCATTTCTAATAAAATATTGTTTATCGAATGCAGTCGTTTCTTGAAGAATTTTGTAAACCCTGATTGATTTGTACACCATGACCGTATGCAACTAATAAAACCTATTTCAATTCACGGAGTCGTGGTGCTAACCAGGACTAGTACTACTGAAAGGTAAAAATATCATCCACCTAATATTCGAAACACCCCACGCTGCATACTACGAATACTAAATGTACTGTACAGCTGTATATCATAAAATACATAAATTGCATTCAGCAACACTTTGTAAATAATAATAATAATAATCATCATCATCATCATCATCATCATCATCATCATCATCATCAGAACAACAAACAGTCATTACAAATTAACTTAATCCAGTAAGGGATATAATTTGTAATGGATTGATTAAAATAAATGCAAAAAACTGACAATAAACAGTGTAAGACTAGTTTAGTTTTCATTGATATGTTCATAAACTAATTAACAGAACGTAGTCAAGGCGCCCTTGAATCTCTCGGAGTTGTCAAGTCAATTACACAACAGAAGCAGACAAGACGAACAATGATCCCAATAGCAGGAGTTGAATTTTTTCAAATCTTGCATGACACTGTCTAACTGAAGATATCTATTTTATATGTCATGGCCTGATGATTTCATTTTTTGGGGCACCCGCTGAGACCACATTTAACCCGCCATAATTCCCACTAAAATCTCTTGGGCGCCAGCTTGGTATAAAGTGTCACAATGCATTATGGAAGACTGATTTCTCCATAGAGGCTGTAGTATTGCCCATTGGGACCTTTATTCTTTTCGGTCAGGGTCACTTGAGTTTCTAATGCTCTGTAATAATTTAAAAGTATCATGTGTAATTTAAAGAAATATCCAATTAAATCTGAAATATATGATTTGGAATTAATGTATACATACATTAAAAATAACATGGCATTTAAAGTGTTTACTATAAAGCAAATTGATAGACCAATAGTATTGTTATATCAAACTGTGATCCGCCCATGGCGCAGTAATACGAATATATAAACATTCTTTCAACTGCAGGCCTATAGATCATTGATGAATTTCTTCTCATTCATAAGTCATAAATGCCATATGAAAATAACTATAAAAAGTATCAATAGTCCCTGATGCCCTCTACTCTCTCGTACTTAAGGAACAAAATAAACAAAAATCTGGAGTGAGAGAGACAAAAATATTGCGCTAGACGAAAACATAAAAAATGAATTTGTACCAAGTACCCTCCAATAATCTGGTTCATCGAAGAGCTATGTTTACACTTTCCTTGAGACCTGTCTTAATATCAATAATGCATAGTTGCTATAGCCAGTCGACAATATGCCTATATGTTAAATGTGTCGGTTACGAGGCACACATAATGTAGCGAATTTAATACTGTGTTAGTGTTGTTTCTTAAGCTTGTTATAATGTTGTAAAAGTCGATTTATTAATTATTTAATACAAAAATGTACAAATGGTTGCCCCTCCCCCCCTTCTCTCTCTAACTGGATTATCGTGGCTAGATACAAGCGAAAATCCATGAAAATACCAAAGTTGGGCATTTGTCGCTTGTGTCATACGACGATGTGCCTAGACCTATGAATGATTGTAAAATGTAATCAAACTTTCCAAGAGAGAGAGAGACAGAGACAGAGACAGAGAGAATTTTAGTCTTTAGAAATGTTAACAAAACCAGAATAATGACTTAGATGAACTGCCAATGTATTTAAATATTTTAATTACCTCTTGCTGGTTTGTCATTTCGCTTAGTTTCTATTCCACACTAATTCCCATACGCCAGTACGTGAATGCCTGACAGTTCACGCTCAGTGTACAAGAGGCTAGCCGTGTTTGTAGTGCACAAATTTCTTCATAAAAACAATATTTCATGTTTAACTCATGGGTGTCTTATATTGATTTAGTAAATGTGAATAAAAATAGAAACTTAAATAGAAAACAGTCGACTTATCAATCTGCATATGTGAATGTGAACAACAAGAAAAATAGTCGAACTAGAATTTGTAGCGGACACACTCGCAGGGATCTGAGGAGTTCATTCACTCGGTCGATACACAGTTGCCCGGAGCATATCGTAACTCCAATCAAGTGCAAATATATGTATTTGTATCTGATATAACTAAAATATATGTATAGTACGCTGTATCAATGATATATCACTCGTTGTATACATTTTTCATTTGAAGGAAACTCGGCAAGCCTCGTTTCCTTGGAATGAAAAAATGTATACTTCTCGTGGTATATCATTGATATAGCTTATATATATATATATATATATATATATATATATATATATATATATATATATATATATATATATATATATATATATATATATATATATATATATATATATATATATATATATATATATATATATATATATATATATATATATATATATATATATGTGTGTGTGTGTGTGTGTGTGTGTGTGTGTGTGCGTGTGTATGTGTGTGTGAAGTTGTGTGAGTGTGTGTGTGTGAAGTTGTTGTTACTTATCCTGAACAAACTTTGTACTTAACGTTTCTCTCAGACTACAATTAAATAGTTCTCGCTGAAGAAAGTTAGCTGTGTTGAGTTCAGCTGATTTGAAATTAATTCCAGCGCATTACTTTCTGCAGCAAAGAATAAATCAGGTTGTGTTGCCATTGTCGAAGCACTGGCGCATGCTA
This sequence comes from Sinohyriopsis cumingii, assembly GCA_028554795.2. Taxonomy (NCBI): domain Eukaryota; kingdom Metazoa; phylum Mollusca; class Bivalvia; order Unionida; family Unionidae; genus Sinohyriopsis; species Sinohyriopsis cumingii. Next base: position 578,585 of record JAPYKE020000085.1, read on the forward strand.
AATCAATCGTCCATAGAGCTTCTGGTATTAGTATCGCGCCATTATTTTCACGGATATTGACAATTCTATTGTCCCAGTGCGACAAAAAGATTATCAGCACTCGGGTCAGTCCACAATCAGTCGCTCTCAATCCATTTCTCATATTTCCAGCGAGATGGACCCGCATTAATACATTTATATTATTCATGAGAATAGTAATTCGTATTGTCCAGACGAAACATTAGCATTCGGTTGTAGCAATGAAAGGCTTGCTAATCCACTGCCTGCTGAATTTTAACGCAGTATTAGTAATCGGAGCTGTCTCTTCAGAATAAATTCATGCTTTCCCTTCGCTTTGTTCATTTATTTGTAACTCAGTATTAGAGTGAGAACAAACATTGGGATTTAGTTCTTTCTGAGAAGATATGTTCTTTTTGCCGTCTTTAGTTGCATATTGTTTTAATGAAAATCAACAGCATTTTATCTCAATGTTTCGACATCGCCCTGGAACGTATTATCAATTAAAAGCAGCCGTTGTCAAGGTAAGTTAAGTTTCATATATATTTTTGGAACATAAATATAACAAAATAAGTTATTCAATGGAACAACGGACCACAGCATTCTCACAGATGACGTCTAATATGAACACAAGTGTTTATGTGCAACCCGAATGGCTTCTCATGTAAACAATAGTGTTTAAGTGTAACCCGAATGTCATCTCATATGAACACGTGTTTACGTATAACTCGAATGACATCTCATGTAATATCCATTGTTTAATTGTAAATATTTGTTAAGGAAAGAAGTAGTTCCATATTCACTGATAATGGGAAAGTAAACGAAGAAAAAATGCCGACAATTATTCTGTTGTAAACAATTGAGAGTACTTTTTTAAATTCGTCGAAATATTGTTATTCGCCATGCTATCGTCATACATTTGTAAGATATGGTGGATCTATTCGTCATACTTTTGTATGATATAGGAGACGTACTCATTATAGTTTTAGAAGACATGGAGAATGTATTCGACATACTTTTGTAAGATTTTGTTGATTTGTTCGTAATAGTTTTACAAGATATTGTGGACGTATTCGACATAGATTTTAAAGATATTTAGAATGTGTTTGCCATACGTTTGTGAGATATAGCGATTTTTTAAGATAATGAAGATGTATTCGCCATTCTATTGTAATATTCAAGTGATGCATCCGTCATGTATGTATGCATGCATGTATGTATGTATGTATGTATGTATGTATGTATATATGTATGTATGTATGTATGTATGCTTGTATGTATGTATGTATGTATGTATGTATGCATGTATGTGTGTATGTCTGTGCATGTATGTGTTAAAATATTGCGCTCTTAATATACATTTTAAATGCATGCATTGATTTCATATGCTATACAATCTTTTCGTAAGATATTGCTTGTAGGACCAAGCTGTACTGAGATAGAAATCCTGCATGTAATCTAGTAATTAAAATACATGGCTCGACAGCAATCTTCCTGAATTAAAATTGTAATCAGTAATATCTTTGCAGGCAATATATACAATAATCGCACTCTAGTATCGCAATTCGTCTAGTTCTCGGTAGTGTTTGGACATTTCATTATGTTATGGTGTAATATATTATCACATCATTGATACTTGCGAGACCAGAAATACATTATTTTGGGAACAAATGGGGAATACGATCATAGAAAGGGTACCATAATTGTGTAATTTATATCATCCATGTTTCCCCCTCAACTCTAGTGTTCAGAGGTTAATAGTACCAACCTTGTCAAGTATCCGATATGGGACTGAAATACTTTTGTATTCACGTGTTACCTGTTGGTGTATCTGTTTCTGAGCGGTATTCAATGAATAAATATCTTACTGATACTTAATAATGTATGAATCATTAATTACGGGAAGGCATTATCATTCTTTCATTATAAGATATTGATTAATCATGCAATTTTGTTTATATAGGTCAATTGTTATTAATCCATACCGTAAGTTTTGGAAAGATGAAGAAAGACAGCATTCGGTTACTAAGACTGCCTAAGAATGAACATTACATTTTAAAATTTATTTCATATGTTTATGTGTGAAAGCCTACTGTATAACGATCCATGTTAGGTATGATATATGTTTGGTCTTCTAGATGTTTGTCAATGCTGAAGTTTAAAGTCATTTATTTTTTAAATGCAATTGTTCTTTTCCTAGGAAAATACGTTCGTTTATCGCCAGAAATGCTTTTATTTATCCACTTTACACCAACAAGCCGCTAATGCATATCTAAATGTGATTAGAAAACATAACTGAAAACCAGATATCGATAAGGATGATGTTAAAAACAATGAACACATATCCGTACATACATACCAACTGTTTCTACATTTGAAAGACGAAAGAATAATTCTTTGTAGTATGGTCAGATAGATGCAATTGTTTGAATAAATGATCTTTATATAAATTTAGTAATTCAACAAATATTGTAACATTTGGTCTAATTTATTATACTTAAGAAGCCTCACAGAAGTCCGTGGGAATAGAACTGAAAAATTCTAGCTATATTGAGGACCTTATTCTATTTGATGTTTCCATCACCTATCATCCAGCAAATATTCTAAGTAAATTTGCACACAATTAGGTGCTTAATCTCAAGTAAGCAAATTAGTCCCTTCATCCTTCATCGTGACAGTACACACTGTATGCAATATTCTGGCCTATTTGATATTGATCGTGACAGACCATACCTATATAATGTTCTGGCCTATGTGTTACTACTGATCGTGACAGTACACACGGTATGCAGTATTCTGGCCTATTTGATATTGATCGTGACAGACCATACCTATATAATGTTCTGGCCTATGTGTTACTACTGATCATGACAGTCCACAATGTATGAAATATTCTGGCCTATTTGATATTGATCGTGACAGACCATACCTATATAATGTTCTGGCCTATGTATTACTACTGATCGTGACAGTCCACACTGTATGCAATATTCTGGCCTATTTGATATTGATCGTGACAGACCATACCTATATAATGTTCTGGCCTATGTGTTACTACTGATCGTGACAGTACACACGGTATGCAGTATTCTGGCCTATTTGATATTGATCGTGACAGACCATACCTATATAATGTTCTGGCCTATGTGTTACTACTGATCATGACAGTCCACACTGTATGAAATATTCTGGCCTATTTGATATTGATCGTGACAGACCATACCTATATAATGTTCTGGCCTATGTATTACTACTGATCGTGACAGTCCACACTGTATGCAATATTCTGGCCTATTTGATATTGATCGTGACAGACCATACCTATATAATGTTCTGGCCTATGTGTTACTACTGATCGTGACAGTCCACACTGTATGTAATATTCTGGCCTATTTGATATTGATTGCGACATATCAAACTTATATAATATTATGCATCATGTGCCTCAGCCGTAAAAGTCCATACAGTATGATGTACTATACCTCCAGTGTCTCGATCTTGTCAGACTATATTGTGTCTAAATTTAACCTCGATCTTGTCAGACCATATTGTGTCTAAATTTAGCCTCGATCTTGTCAGACCATATTGTCTGTAATTTTAGCCTCGATCTTGTCAGACCATATTGTCTGTAATTTTAGCCTCGATCTTGTCAGACCATATTGTCTGTAATTTTAGCTTCGATCTTGTCAGACCATATTGTGTCTAAATTTAGCCTCGATCTTGTCAGACCATATTGTCTGTAATTTTAGCCTCGATCTTGTCAGACCATATTGTCTGTAATTTTAGCCTCGATCTTGTCAGACCATTTTGTCTGTAATTTTAGCCTCGATCTTGTCAGACCATACTGTGTCTAATTTTAGCCTCGATCTTGTCAGACCATATTGTGTCTAAATTTAGCCTCGATCTTGTCAGACCATATTGTCTGTAATTTTAGCCTCGATCTTGTCAGACCATATTGTCTGCAATTTTAGCCTCGATCTTGTCAGACCATATTGTCTGTAATTTTAGCTTCGATCTTGTCAGACCATATTGGCTCGAATTTAACTTCGATCTTGTCAGACTATATTGTCTGTAATTTAACCTCGATTTAGTCAGACCATGTTGTCTGTAAATTTAGCGTCGATCTTGGCAGACCATATCGTCTGTAATTTTAGCTTCGATCTTGTCAGACCATATTGGTTCTAATTTAACTTCGATCGTGTCAGACGATATTGTCTGTAATTTAACCTCGATTAAGTCAGACCATTTTGTCTGTAATTTTAGCCTCGACCTTGTCAGACCATAAAGCACTGTGTTACAATTATGTGGTTTTAATGTAGGTAACAGAAAAGAGAAGAAAAAAAGGTTATGTAAAATCCAACAAAAAGTTTGTTTCCCGAGACTAAAAAGTGAACATTTTCACCGAAATTACATTATTGTGAACTGAATCACAAATTGTCTAAAAAGTTCTATTACAAATCAAAATGTATGATGTTCCAATTATATTCCATTGGTATTCCAAAACATTGAATATGTTGACGTGCCTGTACTCTAGAACGTACTAAAGTGAAAATGGCCCGCAGTGTGAAAATGTACTAAACGTCTTTTGATATATCACAATAATATAACCTAAAATGTCCTTGTCTGAATTCACTATAATCCCAAATTAATATTCCAGTCAAAGAATATTATTTAGCACTCAACAATTCCTGAAAATATAAATTTGAATAAATAAATCCACCCAAATTAAAAACTGAACAAAACAATATGACTGATTCTGCTTCAGACCGAGATATTTTTCAAGAAAACAATATTATATAGAAAACAAAGATACAATAATACTAGAGGCAGAATGAAGGACAGTCCCCTTTATAAAACATTCAAAGTTTTCAACAAATTTAGGAATTTCTACTTGAAAAACTATGTCGTGGAATCAGATTTAAAATAAAAAAAAACATGTTTACCTCCAAATTTAATGATCTGAATATTTAATTTATACTCATAGAGAAATATTACCTGCATCTTGTGTTGTTTACAAAATAAATGTCACTGGTCAGATACACCATTGCCTTGCTTTTGGACAAGGTTAAGTACAAAATACAGATGTACATGACATATAATCATTAAGTAAAAACAACAAATAAAACAAACTTAATTTACATAAAATCTGTATGTACTGTTATGTCCCATGTGCATCGATCTTAACAACATATACTGTTTTGTATAGACTGGTATGCAGCATGTGCAATAATCGTGACAACTCATACTGTACTGTATATACAATTATACCCCATGTGTTTTGATCATTACATCGCATAATGTATGTACTGACATGCCCCACGCGCCTCGATTGTGATAGCCTACACCACATAAAATGCCATGCCCCTTGTGTTACGAAGGTGACAGCCCATTCTGTATGTAATGTTATGCCCAATGCGTCCTCGATCATGACCGCCCATACTGTGTGTACTGATATACCCTATGCGTCCTCGATCGTGACAGCCCATACTGTTTGTAATGCTGTACCCCATGCGTCTCGAAGGTGACAGTCATACTGTATGCGATGCTTTGTTTATGCTAATTTACGTTTGACCTGTCCAGTAGCTAATCAAATATTTAATATAGGATGCCAAAAATTCATTCCCGACTTAAATCTTGGCAATAGTTGCACAAGATTCAACATTTTGATAATTTCCCCAACTCTGAGACATATGCAAGTTATAAAGGATATTAAAAGTCGCCATTGCCCTCTTGGTCATCAGTGATGTTAAAAGTCACCATTGCCCTCTTGGTCATCAAGGAAGTTAAAAGTCGCCATTGCCCTCTTGGTCATCAAGGATGTTAAAAGTCACCATTGCCCTCTTGGTCATCAAGGATGTTAAAATTCACCATTGCCCTCTTGGTCATCAAGGATGTTAAAAGTCACCATTGCCCTCTTGGTCATCAAGGATGTTAAAAGTCACCATTGCCCTCTTGGTCATCAAGGATGTTAAAAGTCGCCATTGCCCTCTTGGTCATCAAGGATGTTAAAAGTCGCCATTGCCCTCTTGGTCATCAAGGATGTTAAAATTCACCTTTGCCCTCTTGGTCATCAAGGATGTTAAAAGTCACCATTGCCCTCTTGGTCATCAAGGATGTTAAAAGTCACCATTGCCCTCTTGGTCATCAAGGATGTTAAAATTCGCCATTGCCCTCTTGGTCATCAAGGATGTTAAAAGTCGCCATTGCCCTCTTGGTCATCAAGGATGTTAAAAGTGACCACTTCTCTCTTGGCGGCGTATATCATCAACATTATGTTTTTATACTTGTGTCACTAAATGTAAAATGAAGACAAGTGCCGACAACCCAGTTGTTTATGATTTAGTGCCTTCCAATCAACATAGAGACAAGTAACAATCAAAATAAAGACAAGTACAAACAACTCAGCTGTTTATGATTTAGGGTCTTCCAATCAACATAAAGATATGCACGAATCACCCAGATTTGTATGATTTAGGGTCTTCCAATCAAGATAAAAACAAGTACTAACAACTCATCTGTTTATGATCGTGGGCGTTCCAATCATCAACTCTTCAACTCTTTTGTTTGTTCACTAAAACAATTCTCTATTAGGGAATAATGGAAAATTGTCACCAATTAGTCAATAAAATAGAAGACAAACATGGAGCAAACATATATCTCATTTTCTCGTAAGCGTCGATACTAGATCAGTCCAATCTTTAATTATTTTAAATTCATTTTCATATTGATTTGTAAATTAACGGCTATAGTATAGAGAATGCAGAAATAGTGCGTACGTATTCTATATACATGTACGCGCATTTCAACCTGAAATAGCGAACACTAATATACAGTTCGATCATGAAGTCAAAGATTAATATAATTGTGTAGATTGCAAGCCTATTCGCCTTTCCCACGGGATAAAATTCAATTAAATGGAGCAAATCAATTCTAAAATTACAACCATTTTTATTTAAAATAGTGATATTGTTGTTTATATGGTTTAGTTTATCTTTTATAATAAGCGCCTAATATTTGCCGTTTTTCATTTATTTAGTTGTGTAAAAATACTATCTGTGCTTTGTCTTATTTCTATTGACTGATGATAATTATATCCTATTAGAACCCGTTAAATACTTCCACACAATTTTCCCCATCTTGCTGAAATCAAGAGAGAAAAATGTTTAATTTACGCCTCGCTGGCGGACTTTGATGGATGCAAGAAGTTACCGCTGCTAGAGCGCTGCCAAGCCATTTCAATAAAACCTAATTTGATATTATGATTTGAGTCCCCTGTGTGAAATTGATGGATTTCCTCTACTTGAGCTCTGCGCCAATGGACAGTTATCTATTAATATTTCCCTTGACAGCCATTCATCTGATTTAATCCTTCGTGTGATGACTTATCGTAGCTTCTTGAGGTATATGGCGTGCTATTGTGGCCACCGACAGGTTTTGCAGGAACGAATGGTCGCTAATTCGGGAAAAGTGCTATATATCAATCTAGGATTAATTTATTGCATGCTTGGTACAAATTAGTTCCTGTCTTCATTTTACGTTTGAGAATTAAACTGCAAATACAATACTTTCATCTCTGTTAAGTTTTGAAATGCCTTTATTCCCCAGACTGTAAATACTCTAGATTCTTTTCTGTAAATATTTTGAAGAACGATACTATATTTTTCCTAGTACTTGATAAACAGTAAAAATTAAAGTCGACCTGCATTTTAAAAATACTAATTTTCAGGCATTTTTTTGTAAAACATTTTCTTTGCCATTATTGAGTAATGAACATGTCAACAAACCCCAACACCATATTTTGGACAGTTCACACTAAATTACAGAATGTTCTCAGAATTTGTACTGAAGTGCCTAACGATTAGAAACGGTTCTCTAAGTACACCAAGGAACGAAAGTTCCATCAGAGAATTACCTAGATACGCCAATACAAAATAGGTGACACCATCATAGCTTAATATAGGTAAGTCAAGAAAATAGAAGATTCTCTCAGAAAAGTACATAGGTACATCAAAACAAGAGACGATTCCGTCAGAACATTCCCAAAGTACGTCAAGAAAAGAGAATTTTCTATCAGAACATTACTTAGATATTCAATAAAAGAGACTTTTATTTTATCAGAAAATGACCTAGGTACGTCAGGGAAAGAAACGATTCCATCAGCGAAAATCACCAAGGTACGTCAGAGAAAGAGAAGATTCTATCAGAGAATTAAATAGATAGTCAAGAAAAGAGAAGATCCCATCAGACTATTTACTATATACATTAAGAAAAGAGATGATTCCATCAAATCATTACGTAGGTACGTCATGAAAAGAGACGATTCCATCAAAGAATCTCACTGTAATGTTTGGTATTGGTCATTTCAGTAGTGCATCAAGCCATGATAGATAGGTCACGATTAGTTTCCGTGTATTTGTAACTGTCTTTCCACATTGGTAATTCGTATTATACGTTATAGTGAAAAAGATGCAAGTAGTCAACGAGATATTCTTTTTCTTTATCCCTCTGTCTCTCTCTCTGTCTCTCTCTCTCTCTCTCTCTCCCCCCTCTCTCTCTCTCTCTCTCTCTCTCTCTCTCTCTCTCTCTCTCTCTATATATATATATATATATATATATATGTCTCTCTCTCTCTCTCTCTCTCTCTCTCTCTCTCTCTGTCTATATATATATATATATATATATATATATATATATATATATATATATATATATATATATATATATATATATATATATATATATGTATATATATGTCTGTCTATCTATCAAACAATCTATCTATCTATATATCTATCTATCTATCTATCTATCTATCTATCTATCTATCTATATATATATATATATATATATATATATATATATATATATATATATATATATATATATATATATATATATATATATATATCTGTCTGTCTGTCTGTCTATCTATCTATCGAGATCGAGATTTCATGTTTGATTTTGAAGGATTTGTTACCTCATACGATATTGTTCCTTTTTAAGAATTTCTTATTTATTTAGAAAATACTTAAATGCCTACTGCATTAGAAGTTTATATGTAGCCATAATTTGGCATCATTTCTCTTTCTTTTTTAACGTAAATGGATATGGACCCAAATAGTAGAATACGAATCCGTTCGTGTGCATGGTAGCGGTAGTAACGAAAAGTCATCCGAACGAAAGTTATGATGAAAAGAGGAGTATAAGAGGGTGATACTAGGATACGCGGAACACCAACACGCAAACAGTGACTCTCTAAAAAAGTAATATAATCGTGTTTGATTTCAGTGAAAGACAAATAATTTTAAATTCGAAGTAATTTATAACATAAACGAGCAAGCAATGTATCTGATATTAAAACCCAGAAAGTGTAGGTAGTTTTAACTCCTCTAAACTTCATCCCATTTTTATTAATACCAATTAATTGAATGGAAGGATAAATTTCAGATGCACACGATACAATATTCAGCTGGAGACTCTCAAGTAGTCTTTGAATTATGACTTATATTAAAATGATTTTATTTTATATTGCAACGATGACTTACGTTACAATGGTGACTTGTGTTACAATAATGAATTTTATTAGAATGATTTCGTATGTTACAGTGATGACTTACATTACTACTATTACGTACATCACGACGATGTCTTGTGTTACAGTGATGACTTAAATTACAATGAAGACATATTACACTGGTGACTTGTATTACAATTATTCCGTATATTACGACAATGGCTTATGTTACAATGATGAATACATGAATGTGCTATTTTACAGTGATCTATTATATTATCACGGTTACATTGATTCATGAAGGCTCTGACTTTGACTGCGCCGGCCGATACGAATCAAATAGCTTTGTCTTTAGATCAGGTTAAGAAATAACAAATTACCAGCGTTTGGCCGCCACAGTGTATCCCTATACTCAGTTTTAGTCAGTGTCAATGAAATTGAAAAGTGAGTCAATGAAATACACCAAATAGTTTCGTGGTGTCAAATGGTTACATAATTTCCAAGAAATCCCTACAAAATTAGCTGTATGGACCTGTACAAATAATACTCAAATGATGACACGATATTTATGGCGGCGGTTTCAATTCAGATAATAGTTCAATTATTTCTTTTCAGATATTGTATAAAATGCAGGTTGGCCCTTAAAAATGAACAAATATCTATCAATGCCACAAATACAATACTTAAATAAGGCAAAGACGTGTTATGATTACCACAGTTTTGTTAAATCGACCACAAACTAACTTAATAAACCAGCCGGATATCAGGATTGTGACAATGTTACATTTTCTTATAAATACGTTTCGTACGGACTAAAAGGTAATAGTTATTCTAATAACAGTTTTAACTGAAATTCTTTAATTTATGCTTTGTATGATAGGTTAACCGTTTGATCTTTATCTTATGGTCTTATTTTAAGTCGACAGTGTTATCTGAAGACATACATGTGATTTATACTGATGTTGTGTTATGGATTAGCACTCGTTTAATATTATGTAGTACTGATGTATTACTTTAGTGTTATGGATTAGCACTCGTACATAACCTTAATGTTATGGATTAGATCTCGTGTATCGTCTTATTTTAATGGATTAGCACTCGTTTAGAACATTAATATTATGTAGCACTGATGTATTACCTTAGTGCTATGGATTAGCACTCGTACATAACCTTAGTGTTATGGATTAAATCTCGTGTATCGTCTTATTTTAATGGATTAGCACTCGTTTAGAACATTAATATTATGTAGCACTGATGTATTACCTTAGTGTTATGGATTAGCACTCGTGCATAACCTTAGTGTTATGGATTAGATCTCGTGTATCGTCTTATTTTAATAGTTTAGCAACCGTTTAGAACATTAATAGTATGTAGCACTGATGTATTACCTTTGTGTTATGGATTAGCACTCGTGCATAACCTTAGTGTTATGGATTAGATCTCGTGTATCGTCTTATTTCAATGGTTTAGCAACCGTTTAGAACATTAATAGTATGTAGCACTGATGTATTACCTTAGTGTTATGGATTATCACACAGACGAGTATCCGAATCCTTCAGACTAGCCATGATATAGTATTAATGAAGACCCAAATAGAAAACAAAAAACATTGAATGAGTTTTTGGTTAAAATATCCAACACTACCAACACTATATAAATGAAATGTAAATATGTCGTACACTAGAATATGCTAATAGGCTAGCGGAGTGGACAAACTCACACACATACACACACAAATACATATATACAAATCTTTCAAATCTTGAATGCTGCTTAGGGTTGGGAATAGTGTATGTCGGTTACTAGTGTATAAGTTAGACTACATAAATACAAATATTGATATATTATTTTTATTTTTATGAATGTTAGGGAGGTTATATCTTAGGAATATGCATTATGTTTGCTTCCCCAAATTATATGTTGTTGTTCCTAAGGTATAAACTATTATATTTGTAATACTTGCGGTGAATAATACAGAGTATTGTTTATAATTGCGGTGAATAATACAGAGTATTGTTCCAAAAGGGTAGTTGGCCGTTTTATGAACGAATATTTACAGAAGTATAAAGAAGCAAGCAGAGGTGGATCCCGGATAAGGTCTGAATGTTTCTTTCATACTAACAACAAAAGCAACTTCAGCTGGCAACCGGGAAATGTGTTATTGACTTTTCTAACAAACCATAGGGAGAGGGTCTATATCTCTGAGAGAATCGTATTAGGAAACGTAAATTAAAGATAGTAAAGAAGAATCCAGATAAAGAATATTATTGCGCCGCCATGACCCCGACCATTATTAGATTTGAACGATAATGAATACTTGCAAATTAGGGAAATTGTTAGAATTAAGATACATAATTGAATATTCGCCAATAATAAAATCAGGAACGTGTCTCGAACGTAGCCGTACGTGGAAGCATGAAGGACATTTTCTATCGCAGGCATTAGGTCACCATTGTAGTAGTGGTCAACGTACCCAAAGGGTGCTAAATTTTGTGGTACCCCTGCTTTATGGTATAACAAAGACGTTATGATACGAGGCTATCCCTGCCTGTGTGCCGACGTTGAAAAGTGATAATATAGTTGTCAAAGTCCAGACTGATATTCATTTTAAGGCTGGTTTCCAGGAACACTGTAAATAGACAATAAAGGAGAAATATATTATATTGCTAAAGACCTTATAGAAGCTACCGCCGTACTAATTTCGTTAAACTAAACGAAAACATAATTTACAATCAGACAATAAGTATGCAATTTTTATCTAGCCTTGTAATGGCGAAACAAAGGCATATATGATTTTCGCGGCGGCGTTTTCGACAAGCATAGAAATCACAATAAGGACCTGTAATAATGTTTTCAAAAGCCACACATATTTTATATCAGTTAATAGATTCAACATACCTTACAAAATAAACAACACCAACACGTACTATATTCAACTGGAATTCTGAGATAGAAGTATTAAATATACAAAATGTGTAGACTGATATGCTAAGACTTACGGTTTTTGTCTCCGCGGAGAGCGAGCTGATAGCACAATTGTTAACAAGTTACGAGTACTGTGTGAACATATATATAAATGCCAAGTATATTCAACGCCAATGACGGATTTCACAGTCATGTGTCTTCTAAACGTATATGAACGAAAAGTATCTTCTACGACAATGACGTATTTCAAAGTCACGCGTCTTCTACATCGAATGACGTACACTCACGCTTCTTCTACATCGAATCACACATTCCACCGTCAAGCGTCTTCTACATTGAATGACATATTACACAGTCAGATGTCCTCTACATCGAATGACATATTCCACAGTAATGCATCTGTTACATCGAATGACGTATTCTACAGTCACGCGTCTTCTACATCTAATGACGTATTCCACAGCCAGTCTTGTACTCTAATGATTCCAGACGTTCGTGCCTTGCATCGTAATCAGAAATTCTGTATCGTAATAACGCCTTTACATGCGAAAACCATTTGCATGTTTACTGCAGTAAATATAATGTTGAAAGTAATATTTCTTGACTGTAAAACAAACACAACAATAAAAAACCAACAACAAGATATCAATATAAATACGCCTGCTTTATCAATGTTTTTTTTTATGGCTAACGAGAGGATCTCTTTTTAATAGGCATACAATGTCAAACATGAACAACAATAATGTATAGACTTCTAATTCTACATAAACCATAACCTCTGTGAGGATCTCACGATGCTTCTGTATCTTCCATTTAGCTGTCCCAAGTAATGCTGGCAATGGCCTTACTAGAGTCAGTACTGCATTAATAGCTCAATGCTTCTGAGTCGAGTTAAAATAAATGGTAACGTCTTTGAATACAGCAATATGAAATAAACGGTAAACGTCTTTAAACACAAACAATGATACAAATGGTAACGTCTTTGAACAGAGCCTATGAAATCAATGGTAACGTCTTTGGATAAAGGGCAATGAAAAAAGTGTTATCGTCTTTGAACATCACTTTTAAATAAATGGTAAAATCTTTGAACATAACACTATGAAATAAACGGTAAACGTCTTTAAACACAGCACAATAATACAAATGGTAACGTCTTTGAACACAGCCTATGAAATAAATGGTAACGTCTTTTGAACACAGCACTATGAAATAAATGATAACGTCTTTGAACGCAGCACTATCAAATACACAGTAACGTCTTCAAACACAAGACAATGATACAAATGGTAACGTCTTTGAACACAGCCAATGAAATCAGTGGTAACGTCTCTGAAATCAGCACCATGACATATGTGGTAACGTCTTGAACACAGCACTGTGAAATAAGTGGTAACGTCTTGAACACAGCACTGTGAAATAAGTGGTAACCTCTTGAACACAGCACCGTGAAATAAGTGGTAACCTCTTGAACACATCACTGTGAAATAAGTGGTAACGTCTTTAACACAGCACTGTGAAATAAGTGGTAACGTCTTTAACACAGCACTGTGAAATAAGTGGTAACGTCTTTAACACAGCACTGTGAAATAAGTGGTAACGTCTTTAACACAGCACCGTGAAATAAGTGGTAACGTCTTTAACACAGCACTGTGAAATAAGTGGTAACGTCTTGAACACAGCACTGTGAAATAAGTGGTAACCTCTTGAACACAGCACCGTGAAATAAGTGGTAACCTCTTGAACACAGCACTGTGAAATAAGTGGTAACGTCTTTAACACAGCACTGTGAAATAAGTGGTAACGTCTTTAACACAGCACTGTGAAATAAGTGGTAACGTCTTTAACACAGCACTGTGAAATAAGTGGTAACGTCTTTAACACAGCACTGTGAAATAAGTGGTAGCATGACTCAGCATAATACTATGCATCTTCACAATATAGATGAAAGCAGTGTCTCAATTCAAACCACGCTCTATCATTCAAGAACAAAACAAGCCTTGTACTCACCAACCTTTTATTTCAGGAATATTGCCAGACTTTTAGGTAATGGCAAACTTATTTAACCTTTTTGGTTGTTACATAGTACTAGGGATGATATTTCGTGTTAATGAGGTTCCATGTCGTTTTAGCCCATTCTTACAATACTGCATTCCACTCAGTGAAATTATTAAGTCTCTTTTAAATGGGGAAAAGCATCAAGCGAAAATTAGTTGTTGTTGTAAATAATTAATGCAGTTCTTTACATCATGTGTTAAGAATTATTTAGGGAGCACTAATCTCCGTTACATTTTGAATGATCGACAATATGGCGTTGAGAAAGCTTCACGGATATTTTGGAAATCGGAACAGGTTGCTTTTTAAACTAGATAGTTGATGTGTATGTACATCCATGACTGCTTGTATGGATCTGTGAGCAAATACAACAAAAACAATGCATGAAAATTTATTGAATGAGACTTTGCCTTCCTGTGTCATGAAGAATATACCATTTCAGCCTATACTCGGGTGGAGAATAATTGGTCTTTTATGCCCATCTGGTCAAAATTTTGATTGAATAGTTAGAAGAAGCGATGTAGGTTTCTTATTTGTTTAGTAGCCTTCTGAACCGTAAGACCCAACAAAATCTATTGGTTACATAATTTAGAACACTATGCACATATATAGTAAGGGTATACCTATATAACAGAATCAAGAATGCCAAGCCTGTTACTAACAATTCTTACACAATTCACCAAATTGCAGCGAAAGAATAAACCAATAATACGTTTCATACACAGTTGAACCTCACTACTTTTCAATGATGAATTCACCTCAGTTCAACTTTACTTCCTGTAAAAGTTCAACTTTACTTCCTGTAAATTGATTACGAATGATTAAAACTTCCAGTGGAAAATCTGACTTCGTGTTTTTATCATTGTGTTATTTTAACCTCCATTTTTGTGCTTGAAAATGGCCAGGGAATAGCAAATACTATCATCAAATATACATTAAACTCTACACTTTTGCTATGAATATTCTAAACTATACCTACGGATAAGTATTGGCACTTGCGTTATACTTGCAGTGGCCAACTGCTTTTTTACTCTCCATTACAAGGTATTGTTTTGGAAGAATCTAGCAGCTTTTTTTACGCTTCGGAACATTATTAAAAATATATGTATTCAATGCCTGGCTTGCAGTGATGAGAACAATCGGAGCTATGTCCACTTACATTAGGGACTTACGAACTGATTAGAAATTAATTTATTATCAGTGACATCTTCACGTCTCTTTCCAATCTGTATGTTTTTTTAATGTTGCCCACACTTTGAACTCAGAAACTCATCTCACAGATGACACGAACGGTTTTCGATTACTTTCCATACAAACTCCTTACATCTTGCTGCCAAACCAAGGAACCTTCATTAACAGTAATGCGAATGACTCCCATCCCTAGGAACTGCATTATGATTAAAAGTTTGTTCTCCTACTCAGACTGTTGAATTGAAATCTGCAAGTTTTGCCGTTCGAACAATAAAGTTGTTAGCTTGCATTTATCGCATCATTATGCAGTTTTATTGCCGACCATTTCAATTTCCGTTACATGGAATGCAGCTTTTGTAAATGATTCTCCAAACTGACGTACGTTGAAAATATTATATCATAGACAACCTATAGATGATATCGAAGTAACAACATATATCTATCCAATTAAAGGGTCAATAAACCCTTTATTAACTTTTCGTTTGTAAACTAACGGACTATTTATCGATTTGTATTAACTACATTCTTGATTCCTATGCAATATTCTGGAATTCATTTCGCAGTATGTCTAGTTTATTAGGAAAACTGAAACTGGACTTCATGCAGTGTACCGTTCGATAGTTTCGTTATTTGGTGTTTGAAACATTTGACAATATCCACTACCAGATTCTACAAAGTATTGGAATAAAAAGACCTGAAATCGCTTCACTTTCAAGATTATTGGCTAAAATACATATACACAGTTTTTTGTTTTTATATTTATTTTTCTTTCTCTTTTACAATTATATGAATCAGACTTCAGGTTCAATGTCCACTTAATTATATTCTTATCAGTACAACTTTGATAACCCAACAAGTAATAGCCAAACCAATAATAAAAAACGTCTGAGATAATTTGTACGTCTTCCTAAGTTATGATCTCAAGCATCTTTTGCTTGATCAGCAGAAATTTCATGGATAAAGCCATAACAGCATACAATAATAAATATGAAGATCGCCACATATTAATGTACAATAGCAGTATTCAGTAATAAAGAAAAGGATTACCACACATTCATATCTATTAAAGGGTATTATTTACAATCCTGATCAGAAATAAAAACATTGGGCAACAATAAGACACTGCATTCCAAATTTGAAATCAATTAATAAATTGGATCATTGTAGTCCAAATTTGAAGCCAGTAAATAATTATGTGACCTTGTGATCCAAATTTGAAATCAATAAATAATTTTGGGACATTGTAGTCCAAATGTTAAGTCAATAAACAAGTTTGGGACTTTGTAGTCCAAATGTTAAGTCAATAAACAAGTTTGGGACTTTGTAGTCCAAATGTTAAGTCAATAAACAAGTTTGGGACTTTGTAGTCCAAATGTTAAGTCAATAAACAAGTTTGGGACTTTGTAGTTGAAGTCAATAACTAATTGCAATACACAGGTCTAAGGTATGACAAAAGCAGACAATGGGCTAATATATGAAACAGTACATACAGGGTATGTGTTGGACAAAGCAGACAGTGCTAAAGTATGATACAGCATACACAGGGCATGAGTATGATATAGCAGACACATGGCATAAGTATGATATAGCAGACACAGGGCATGAGTATGATACAGAAGACACAGGGCATGAGTATGATAAAACAGACACATGGCATGAGTATGATAAAGCAGATACAGGGCATGAGTATGGTACAGCAGATACAGGACATGAGCATGATAAAGCAGACATAGGGCATGAGTATGAAAGAGCAGACAGTGCTAAAGTATGCTGCAGCAGACACAGGGCATGAGTATGATAAAGCAGATACAGGGCATGAGCATCATAAAGCAGACACATAGGGCATTAGTATGAAACAGCAGACCCATGGCATTAGTATGATACAGACGACACAGGGCATAGGTATGAAAGAGCAGTCAGTGCTAAAGTATGATGCAGCAGACACAGCGCATGAGTATGATAAAGTAGATACAGGGCATGAGCATCATAAAGCAGACATAGGGCATTAGTATGAAACAGCAGACCCAGGGCATTAGTATGACACAGAAGACCCAGGCATGAGTATGAAACAGCAGACACTGGGCATGAGTATGACAAAGAAGACAGTGCTTTGATGCAGCAGACACAGGGCATGAGTATGAAACAGCAGACACAGGGCATTAGTATGACACAGCAGACCCAGGCATGAGTATGAAACAGCAGACACAGGGCGTGGGTATGATACAGCAGAGACTGGGCATGGGTATGACAAAGCAGACATAGGGCATTAGTATGACACAGCAGACAATGCTAAAGTATGATGCAACAGACACTGGGCATGAGGATGACACAGCAGACACAGGGCATGGGTATGATAAAGCAGACATACGGTATGAGTATGACACAGCAGACACAGGGCATGATTATGATAAAGAAGACACAGGCAAAGAGTATGATATCAGACAAAGGGCTTGCGTATTGTTAAGGTGTTATGATAATCAATATATTTTATAACTATTGGCACATGACTGCATCTATATAATGTGTATTTTTGTTTATGACTTAAGTTGTAGTGATTATCTATAAATAAGATATTATATAGCTAGTTTTGTACACGGATATCTATTATATTTTAAGATAGTACTTTGATATTAGATTGCATAGAACTTATTTATAGATGTTGTCGAGTTTGTAATCATCTAATCTGTTGACAAGTCTGGACTAATTTCTCATTCGCTGGTTGGTTCAGATAGGTTCTCAGAAGATTTAAGCTATTTCCCAATAAATGGGTTAGGGCACCTAAACATGTATTGTGAAATATTAGATTGAGTAGTAAGATCTGTCACGTGGGATACATTGCTACATATAGAAGACACGTATAGAAGGAGAGAACTGAGCAATTGATTCATTCATATTTGGGATTCATTCCTATTTCGGATTTTTGTTTCATCTTTTAAATTCAGTCTGCAGATGTGTTCAATGTGTTTAAATAATTTGAGACGAGATGTTTGTTGTGACTATTCATCGGACGCTCATTGGACAAAAACACTGTTCTAGGACTATGGTAAATTATTCAAAGAAGTTCAAGACAATACCAATGTGATACGTACAGTCGAGGATCTTAAATTCATTCGGAATATTCGATTCTTTTGGACTTTAATATAACCTTTTAGGATTATTTGGACACGTGGCTTAAATATGATATAGCAGACACCGGGTAGTGATATGATACAGTTTTGTTTCATTCGTAGGGATGTTTTAAAGAATTTATGATCTCCGCCGCTGCTCCACATCTGTAATAAATCTATGTAATGAAGACAGATTGTTGTGATACATTCATAGTTATTTCCAAAATCGTTGTGAATTGATATTTTGGTATAAACACACACAGACTATTTTCTAACTGTACTCAGAAATGTGTGCGTTTTATTTTGTAATATTTTCGGTCGATCAAGAGTTTGACCTTTAAGATCAATTTGTTGGTTGTGAATGGACTGCAATACATCTTTTGATTTCGTTTTCCTGAAATAACTCTAAGATTTTTCTGTATTGATGGCTTTGATAATAGTTATTGAACAATGTCTAAATTTACTTTTCCCCTCACGTCAGATACGATGCAAATCCTCTCGGAACCGTGTAACCAATTAAAACCGTGCACAGTGGGCTATAATTTAGCACCAGGAAACAAATATTGATCCCACCACTGGCATTTTTCGAGTGTCAGGAGCATATATAGTTAGCATTAATAAGTCTTTATAAAGATGTATAACCCAATTTAAAGTGCAAATATTATATTAGATAAATAGAACCCACACTTACAGGTATCAAGTACGTATAACCCAAGGTGCATAACCTTTTCCGGCCAAGGACCAGATTGCATTTTCTAAGACCACTCGAGGGCCACACACACTAGTTTATTTAATATAATTACTGTTCACGGGCCAGAATTCTGTGTTATTTTAATTTGCTTTGAAGGCTGGACAGAACAAGTTCGCGGGCGCGGACCACGGATTGTGCACTCCTGGTATAACCCATCTCAAATGCACAGAGTATGCTAAATCAATAAAAATCAGAATTTGAAGCTATGCGTCTATAAACAGGTAAATACATCTATGTTCCGAAGTTATGAGAATACAACAGGACTCAGAATTACCATCCACATTTTCACAATCGAATAGACTGACGTGTGCAATGAATAGACTGACATATGCATCGAATAGATTGACGTATATGTTGAATAGACTGACATATGCATCGAATAGTCTGACGTGTATGTTGAATAGACTGACATATGCATCGAATAGTCTGACGTGTATATTGAATAGACTGACGTATGCATTGAATATATTGAAGTGTATGTTGAATAGACTGACGTATGCATTGAATAGTCTGACTTGTATGTTGAATAGACTGATTTGTACATTGCATATTAAGAAACGACCACTCTCTTCTCGTTTGAATGAAACATTACACATAGTTTTACGGTTTTCATCTGGATATTATTTGAACATTAATTTTTAAGCATGATTATTCTATCTCGTGCAACAAGCAATGGGTATCAGATGAAATAATGGTAGCAAGGACCGGTGTTATGGTTTCAAACGCTGTAGATGTTGTATGACAGACTGTTTTTAACAAAATTAATCCATCCGCACATAATAAACTATTAGGCTTTAAACTCGTAATGTTAACGTGTGATGCATATAGTTTTCGGCAAATGGCCAATCCAATACCTACAAATAATAATAATAATAATAATAATAATAATGATAATAATAATAATAATAATAATAATAATAATAATAATGTGAGAATTCAGTCTCATGAGGTTTTCATTGCTGTAGCGATAAATTATAGTGTTTCGAATTTATAGTTTTAATGCATAACAAAAACTTAGAGAAAAACAAGATTTGTTATTACGACTACTGTATTCAAAACATTTCATGTTGAATAAATTAGCACACTCTTAACACGACATAGTTGCTTGTCAACACTATATTTGTATTTGTTTATTTTATGGTTTGAACTATCCATCAATTGTATTGACCTTTGTCATCTCGATAAGAAATTTGGAGATTACAAAGCAATTTAGGAATGGATGAGAAAAAAATATCGGCTATTATGGGGAGACAATCATAGTTAGGGGACTGCGTCGTTTTGGGGGAAGGAGCCAGTTTTTACGTACAAAATTTAATGCCGAAATCAGCGACCTAGTATAAAAATCATAAAAAGTCAAATACACAAGTGAGGTGAAAAAGGTCCATATTTTTGGATACCTATATTAAAAGAAAA
Organism: Sinohyriopsis cumingii; assembly: GCA_028554795.2. Classification (NCBI taxonomy): domain Eukaryota; kingdom Metazoa; phylum Mollusca; class Bivalvia; order Unionida; family Unionidae; genus Sinohyriopsis; species Sinohyriopsis cumingii. The sequence continues at coordinate 599,535 of JAPYKE020000085.1, forward strand.
CATAAAAATATTATCCACTTGACCAGAGAAGTCAATGACAGTTCATAGCAGAATACGTTTATGCACCCCAACCCCTATTTGACACATGCATTTTTTCACATCCGAAGGCTATTTTTGACAGCATGTGGTGCTCACAGTGCAAACGCAATCCTTTTCCCTGGATGAAAATTTTGAAAAACATTGTCTACTAAATAGCTTGATGCAATTCAGAATAGTTGTCATTCAAGCCGTTTTTGAGATGTTCTACTTGCCTTGAACCCACGTGTCTACTGCAATGGGAGGCTAGCTCTTCTTCCTAGTCGACGATTGGTATTTCACTATCAACATACTGCAGAGCAACTACGGAAGGTGTACATGCCTGACATCAATTTCAAGAACAACACAAGCCCGAAACACTTAGTTCACAAATATATATATATATATATATATATATATATATATATATATATATATATATATATATATATATATATATATATATATATATATATATATATATATATATATATATATATATATAGTAAATAATAAGAGCTGAAAAGGTCACACCATAGCCTTAAGTTAGGAATTTACGAAACTGTACCCTGCCACCTTTACATTACTACATCAGAAATTTGTTTCTCTCTTTGCAAAGATGGAAGTCTGAAAAACTTTGGCGAAGTTTAAAAGCATATCACATCCAGGCTTGCAACAAATATTTTAGTGTTATTTCAGTTGTTCAGTACAAGTCAGGGTTTTGATTAATAGCTGCACGAATTCGTTCAATACTTGATGGAGCCAGACAATTGGATTATCTCTGTTTTCAGACCTCATTGGAAACACTCGATTTCTTCCGGTTTAGTCTGTCTGTACTTCTAATGAAAAACACTCGATTTCTCACCTTCTAGCCTGTCTGTATTAAATATCTAGCTTGTCTGTACTAAATATATATATAGCCTGTCTATATTGAATATCTAGCCTCTCTAAATTAATTATCTAGCCTGTCTATATTAAATATCTAGCCTGTCTATAATACATATCTAGCTTGTCAGAAATCTTAACGAAAAATACTCGATTTCTCCCTGCCTAGCCTGTCTATATTAAATATCTAGCCTGTTTATAATACATATCTGGCCGGTCAGAAATCTTAACGAAAAATACTCGATTTATCCCTGTCTAGCCTGTTTATATTAAATATCTAGCCCGTCAGAACTACTAACGAGATATACTCGAATTCTTCTTTTCTAGCCTGTCTGTACTATATATAAAACCTTCTGTATTAAATATCTAGATGTATGTACTTAATATCTAGACTGTCTATATTATATATCCAGACTGTCTATATTAGATATCTAAACTGTCTATATTAAGTATCTAGCCTATCTGTATTAAATATATAGACTGTCTATATTAAATATTTAAACTGTCTATATTAAATATCTAGAATGTCTGTATTAAATATCTAGACTGTCTATATTATATATCCAGACTGTCTATATTAAATATTTAGACTGTCTATATTAAATATCTAGCCTGTCTGTATTAAATATCTAGAATGTCTGTATTAAATGTCTGTATTAAATATCTAGAATGTCTGTATTCATTATCTAGCCAGTATGTACTATATATAAATCCTGTCTGTATTAAATATCTAGACTCTATGTACTTAATATCCAGCCTGTCTGTATTCAATATCTAGCCTGTGTGTACAAATATCTAGCCTGTCTGTGCTAAATATTTAGACTGTCTATATTAAATATGTAGACTGTCTGTATATATATCTACCAAGTCTGTACTCGTCATGTGAAGCATAGTATGCTGGTAACATTGATTTACAGTCGCCGTTTGTCTACATCTCTTAGGATTAATTTTCAGTACTTTCCTTCGCCACATAGGACCCACGCGCTGTCAAATGACCCCTTTCATTGGTATAGTGTCATATAACTTAGAACGTTATCACGTAGTCATGGGTTATTACATGATCATTTACAAAACATCAGTCGGATTCAAAGGCGGCATAATAAGTCAGACATGCTAACTAGGTAATAGTAATAAGCAGTCCGTGTGATATAACTGAACACTTCGAAACTAGACCAGCAAAATACTTAATGTTTAACTATGGCTTCTCCCCCCCCCCCGAATCTGTGACATTCACAGATCATTCCATAAGCATTCTTTAATATTATTCGCACCTGCTACATAATAATGACAACGAATTCGTGTTTAGAGTCATACATGTAAAGTTTAATGAAAAAGTAATTTTTAATTTATTACTAGTGCGACACAAATTACGATTCATTCTTTCTCTCTTGCACCATATAATCAACACGGGGAAGATTTTTTTTATCTCAAATAATGTATGTATGTATATATGTATGTATGTATGTATGTGTGTGTGTGTGTGTGTGTGTGTGTGTGTGTGTGTGTGTGTGTGTGTGATTTTGGATTTGTAACGTAGCTTAAACAATTTTTCAGTCATATCTCTACGATGTCTGCTGAGTGGCCGTTTAAAGTGATCTCTCTCTCTCTCTCTCTCTCTCTCTCTCTCTCTCTCTCTCTCTCTCTCCTCATCTGGTGACAAACAACTGTCTTGGTTGTAGACCGCGCTCTTTTCCACTGTGCAGTACAGGTATGGAGCTATGTTGTTCCTTCAAATACATATAATACCAACCTAAATATGTGTCATATTTTTTCTTCTCCTGGGATCAAAGAATATTCCTACTCTTTTTGAGTCAGATATCGTCCATCGCAATTAACAGAACTAGGGTTGTGGTCAATTCGCAATCTAATATTGATACACAATCCCATTAACTTGAAGATATGTCTTTTCTAGCGGTTCATCGCAGTTCCTTCAATAAGTATGACATAGACCTCTTAGGTAAACTATTATTACATCCCTCTGTGGCTATAAATTACTAGCTAAATTATGCATGTCTTCACCCGTTCCTTATGCCAACACATCGATTCTCGGTTGAAACGAATTCACAAACGAATTAATAGACTTAACACACTGTCTTAACTACGTTACTTTGCTAATAAGCGATTGATTGACAAATATTGCAAGACATGGAAAACCCAAATTTTAGCATATGAAATAATTTACTTCTCACAGTTCGTATCAGAAGAAATGCATGAAATAAATTCTTACGACACATGATTTCTATCACATACAAAACCACAAAGTTCGAACTCATTCATACCAACAAAATATTGTATGACATTGTTACATTGTCAGAACTTGGACTGACTAATTTCGTGACAGTAATTTCTTAAAACCTAGAAGTCCTTATGGGAACACACATACTCTCGGGTATCTTAGACATTCAGGATTACTTTCTCTAACCGAACAAAAAATTGCAGTATATGTGTATTGTTATGTATATTTCATTTAATTGTTTGTCAGTTACTCATTTATTTTTTTTTATTTCATGCTATTGTAATGTAATATTGTATGTTGGGCTTGCCCTTGTCCAAAACTCAGTTCATTTTTACTTGACCCAAACTGACATTTATATTTTATTCATTGCAAACAACTAATACATAACTAAATTATTTTATATCGTGTATGGGCTTAATATCAGGATCATTATTAATAAAAGAAGTAAATATGTTTATTTGGGTCTAAGCTTTTTAATTTCCTAAGTGTAATCCATATTATGGATTTGATTTTTGGAAACATCATGATTATTCTTAAAGGTTATCCTCCATCAGGTATTTTAAAAAAAATAGAAAATGCTAATTGTGACCTGATGTCAGTTAGAGTACTATATAATCTTATAACTGTGAAGACATGTCCATTCGTGCTTTAACATCTTGCACTTTCAAGTTGTATTATGTTGTGTCCAATTGGAATGAATTTTATTTTCTTCAAATTATTGAATTCAAGTGATTATTTTCTCTGAAAATATAAAAGTGCTCAATGTCTGGATAGAGACATTCACCGGAATTTATACTGAATTCAAACCTGGTATTATGCTACTGTGATTCAACAAAAGACCGTTGATACATCAAGACTTTATAAACTATAAGAGACAGCGCCTTCAGTTTTTGAATTTCTTTGGTACTTGTACTAAGTTTTATTTAGGACTTTAAACTACTAGGACTTGAGGCTGTAATTCTTGGATTATTTTGGGATTTGATTCACAATACCGTAAATTATTTTTTCTCATCCTAATTCCTGGGAAATAAATTGTATTTGTTAAATTTTACATAGCTCGTTTTCTTTCCCTGTTACTTAATTTTAGGGCATAGACTCGTAACAGTTTGAAGGTCAAAACTTAATTCTTGGGCCTCCCTCCCAAATAAAAATTTCCATGTTGGATATGAATTTTAGGTCCCCACTTCATGGCGGCTGCTATGTCACTGACCTTCATTTCAGCCAATTGGTTGCAAACAAATCCTTCTGTAGAAAGAACAATGTTTTCATTTACTTTTGTAACCATTACACAATTTTAACTCGACACTTACTCGATTTTAAAGGTAAGGAGCCAACATTTATCTCTGACTCTGCCAATTAACATTTTGTGTACAATAAAGAATTTGCTTTAAAAAATGCCCTTTGGATCGATGTACACGGAGTGCTTCACTAATGCTATAAAACCAAGACAGCATTGCTGGTAGAACAACTGTTATAGATACTTGATCGTCCTTAGGCAGGTCGAATAAGCGTCTAATGATCCTTGGACCGCCAATTCCCCAAATGTCATGCCTTTATCTGGAGGCTAAAAATTGATGTTTAAGTTTCCAAGTTAAAGCAGTTAGGAAAAATAAATTAAATTTCTCATTTGGGCTGATAGTCTCTGGACAACGAAATCGTCGCATTTTGCCCGTTAATTATGGGATATTGTGCTTCAGCTCGGTAAGTGAAACATGCCTATGTCATGGTGAAGTCATCTGTTCAACGTTACCTCGCAAATAACTAATAACCAATGACTTTTTGATGTGTTTGGTGAGGCTCAGCAGTAACCTTTAAATGAAACTAGCATTTGTTTCCCGTTTCTAATAGCACATATGGACATCCACTGTTGATGTCCTTTCATTTTGTCCTTGTGTTTAACGGCCAGCTATTGGAAGGTTTTGCAGTGTATAGTCCTGAAGATAATATGGTTGCTTAGTATGTCTGTTCGGAACTCATTACGTCGTAGTACAGTATACAAATGCACATAGATATCATTCCAAGAGATAAAACATTCTTCCATTTGAAGTTAAATCATAGTACGTGATAACAGTGTAATAATCACTCACCAAAGACGGACACTGAATACGTAGACTTCATTTATTTCATTTTCGCATCAAAGATAATTAATAATAGACAAATACCAGTCACGGCATGTTAAACTGTAACATGCTTCATATTCAGTCCAGAATAATGTGCATTCGTCGCATATTACAATGTGCTTTGGTTACCTTTGTTGTTATAGTTCAAATATCACCAAAATGGTTTAAATTGTGTGTGCGTATATTTCCATATCTTTGGTTTAAGGTTTAATTTGGCTCAGACAATAATCGTGATGAAGGATTTCATTTTGAAACATTGCTGTAAGCATAATGAATTCATTAGTGTAACAATCATATAAACAAAACATGTCATTTATTCCTTGTAAGTAGAAACTTATGTGAAATTTTTTCCGTGCTAGCATGTGCATGTTCTTTAGGTTCAGCTATTTCTTAATAACGTATCTCTTAATAATGTATCCCTTTATAATGTATCCCTTAATAACTGAGTCCTTAATAATGCATCTCTTAATAACGTACCCTTACAAACGTATATATTAATAATATATTCCTCAATAACGTATCCCTTAATAATGTATTTCTTTAATAATTTATTTCCTTGATAATTTATCCCTTATTAATTTATTCCCTTAATAATGTATCCCTTAATAATGTATTCCTTTAATAATGTATCACTATAATATATCCCTTAATAATGTATCCCCTAACTATGACGTTTATCTCTCTAATGTCGAAGTGGTCTTTGATGAGCTTACTGAATACACACTTTAAGACCGAATCAAATGACCATAGCACTAATTCTTATATGTCATTCCAACTTATAGATTTATGGTTCTTATTCGACTTCATATTGACTTCTTACTCGTTTGCATATAACTAGTTGTTCAATAGAATGTTCGTGTTCATAAAAAATACTTTATTTGTTAAAAATTAATAAATTGCATAAACAGCTGTTATCTTTATATGGAAATGCGCAGCTTTAAAACATTTAATTTTTTGCAAATCCAAGAATTGTTTGTAATGTATTTAGTTTGCTTTACATATCCTTTGAATGTAAGCTAAACTTTAGAAAATGTATTCGATGCTGCTTACATAAACTATACGTGTCCAAATCGAAATATAAACAAATTTATTTACCAAGGCAACAAAGGCTTTGGGCAAGATTTCTAAACACGAGTGCATCGAAAATAAATATTTTGCGTGATATGTACATCTTATAATGCAATAACATATATGTATGTTAATGAATCATCAGTACCAATACAATAACATTTATGTATGTTAAAGAATCATCAGTACCAATATAATAACATTTATGTATGCTAATGAATCATCAGTACAAATACAATAACATTTATGTATGTGAATGAATCATCAGTACAAATACAATAACATATATGTATGTTAATGAATCATCAGTACCAATATAATAACATATATGTATGTTAATGAATGAACAGTACTTAGCACGGTATATGTTATAGACTGCATCACTTTCAAAATTAAAATAGCTCAGCTTGCTTATGTTTGTTTTTTCGTATTATTAAGTTCATATGATAAAACGGGCCATGTTTTCAAACGGTCTGGTCATAACAACATTTATATTTTACAGCTTTTCTATAGCGTTAGGTACAGATGTAAAACGCTTATTTCCGTACTGCGCACTGAATTTTCAAGCATTAGTATATTTTCGAAAAAATCGATATTCGTCGATTTCCTAAATCTAAGTCTTCTTGGATTTCACTCAGCTTTGGATTCTAATTTGGTATGCGAAAGCTTAACAAGTCATTGCCTATAATATACGCAAACACATTTTTGCTTTATTCTGAGTAGTACATGGTCTAAAAAATTATAGCCGTGTTGAATCTGCATGTCATTTCAAATCCGTCCTTCCTGCCGACTCTGAACAAAGCACGTATGCCTTTATGCATGTAAATGTAAGGCATTTGACCGTACGATAACAATGAACATCGCCTTTAGGGTTTCAGCATTTTCGTTGAAAATAGCGAGAAAAGCATAATGATAAAGCGTTGATATGTATCTTATTCTGTTTGACTCATATGGTTATTATGTAAGAGGAGATTACATTTTACTCGTTAATGAAAGTTTCTTTGCGTTTCATTACATACACCTTTTGTCACATTGAAAATTATCTGATCGTATCAGCATGTACTCACATTTAATTAGCCCAGTTTCCTGTACAGAATTCACTACAGAAGTAGCCAACCTCATCAAATCGGAAGATAATGGGCATTCAAAACCAATAATAGCGAGATATGGGTTATCGCTTGCTTAAGGATAACTGAAACCGTATAACGCCCGATTAATCATGATACGACGGTAATAACGGAAAGGCAAGTATGCCTTATCGGCATGTCTTAAACACATAATTAAAACATGCATATGCATTTTATCTAACATTTGAAAAGAAATTTAAAAATTAGTAATAAAGAATTCATTGGGTATGGGACTGTACCCTGGGAAGGGTCCTCGCTTGTCAAAGTGTATACACATATAGAGCTCACACCCACCTCCTTACACACGCACAGCTTCTATTCCCATACAAAAACCTATCTGAAATCAGTGATTTAGGACTATGCTCATGGTATTTAATATTAACTTTAATGGAAGTCTTCTGTCATAGATTCATCTAAGTTGAACAATTTTTCATCAACGCAAACATTTAATTTTCGACATATAAACAGAGCATGTTAAACTTGTTAAACAGATTGGAACGACCCACATTCAACTTCGTCCATTCATCGAGAGTGGAAGAGAGAGGGGGGGGGTATTCTCTTTTTGTTGTTGTTGATAGAATAGGTGAATATAAAACAAGTCTACACTATGGAACGCACGGAAACAATTACCTGAGCGATAGTTGATCTGTCACCACTTGCCCGATCCATATTTTGCATGTAGTCAGTACGTTGATTGGCTACAATTAAGTTAATGATGTATTCATCGTATTTTGCATGTTGCGAAGACGTTGATAGGCTAGATATATTTTAACGTTTTAATCATCATCTTTTGCATGTGGCGATAACGTTGACTGGCTACATTTAAATTAATGTTGTACTCATCTCATCTTGTTAAAGTTTCGGGTGTGTTTATACGTTTTACTGATAAATGTTATTTTGTGTGGAGATTATGCTAAGATATGGATAGTACTGTTCGGTTAGCGTTCCTAAGGCAAAGATATTGGATCCGTTTATCTACTAAATCTGATAAAATTAATGACTACATAGGTCGGTCACCATGCAGCTTGTCATGTTTATTTATACTTGTTGATGAGGAATTGCACAATTTAAATGTGTATGTTGAATGCAAAAAGAATGTTAATCGCTTTTGAATGAATTCGGCAATTTATTATTTATTTAAAACAGGTACCTCCCTCCCCAACCCTCAAAACGTTTCCCCTAAGTTTAAAAAAAAAATATGTTTACGTGAGAGAAGAAATATATAGGACAATTTTACAGCATTTAAGTCATTAAAAGAATACCAGAGCCAAATAACATACATACATACATACATATATATATATATATATATATATATATATATATATATATATATATATATATATATATATATATATATATATATATATATATATATCAGTCAATCAATCAATCATTCAGTCAATCTATCTATCTGTCTATCTTTCTATCTATCTAACTTTCTTGCTAACATTTTAAAAAATTATCTTAGAAGATATATTGATCATATTGAAAACGAGACGATGTGGAAAGGAAAACATTAAAATTAATTAACTTGCGTGAGATATAATTTTCTCTTTCTTTTGTTAATATAAGCCTATAAAAAGTGAACGTCTTCCGTTTGCCAAAAAATGAAGTTTTCGCTGATAATTGAAGAATTTATACACCCTTAGAGTTATCAAATGTGAGATCAAACTATATTTATTTGCATTTCCACATAATTTTTGAATCAGAGTATCTGAGTCACTCCGCTTCTGTGTGACGTTTGGTCAAATTGTCTTTCAAAAATGTCAAAATTGGGCTGATTTCAACATCAGGTGGCATTTTAGTTTTGTCTATAATTTTGTTACCAAATATTCATGAAAATGAGTGACTTAAAAGCAGTCGATTGATTGACTATTTATATTCATGTAAACTCAATGGTACGCGTTACATGGACAAACATCGTCTAACAAGGACTCTATGAGTGATACGATGAGCAATATGAATGTATCGGACTAATGATACATATTCAATTAAACCGAGATCTCTGGTAATGCCACTTTTCCACAGAACCAGGGGTTAAAACATTTGGACTTTTCATTAAGCATTTGAATCTGAACATCCAGGTTATTTTATTGAAGAGATTTTAATATCTCAATAAGGTAATGTTTTATATCGATAACACTGCAAGAAACAACAAATGCCAAACATTAGCAACCCAACATGCCCGTGATCGCTCTCTATGGCCCTGGTAGCCCTGGTATATGAGACTCCTATTTTGTGTATAATTAGCTTCCCATACTCATAACATATAGCTGATACAACCTGGTGTTATTTTATACTCTGCAAATAAGCTTCCCATAATCTTGTCCTATAGGTTGCAGAACATACCATAATACGTTTTAATAATAATAATAATAATAATAACAATAATAATAATAATAATAATTATTATTATTATTATTATTATTATTGTTATTATTATTATTATTATTATTATTATTATTATTATTATTATTATCAGCAACGACAACAGCAAAGGTAACAAAAATACTATGTAAGAGGGGTAACACAAAAGAAATTAAGAGCAACTTTTATACATTCTTTTGTATACATTTTTCTTCCTCTGCTTTTATTATGAAGCGATTTCTTTCTTTTATAGCTGAAATTCTGTGTGGCTAGTGTTCAGAAATATGTATGATTGTCGGAAATATAATTATAACCTTATCCAATGGTTCGATTTTATCTTGTAGTGTTTGCCGATCCTCCCCAGTGCCCCATTCCGTACTATATTATTCTCTTTTTTTTTCTTGTCACTAACATATTTTGATCTCAATTCTAAATGAGAATGTATGTAGAATAAAATTATTTATAGAAAAAAAAAAAACAGTCTAAAAAATCCACGGCATGCTCTATTATGCCTGCCCGCCATATATGTTGAACTGCGACTGTTGACGTTTGCTCACAGACCTATTGGGTTACAGTAGTTACCACAAGTGTAAAACATTGAAATAAGTGTTGTTCACTATATATGATGATTCAAATGCTTCTATAAACTTATTTTGTATTTTCCATATGTTATTCACTCATATTGACTCTAACCTATAGGAAAACCATCACATCTGAAAAGATTTGTCAGTTAGAGCCCCATTGGGAAGAACAAGCTGCCATTTGCTTGTCTCAGATTCGTGGGTTTAAATAATGAGACACGCCCATTTCAACATGTACTTTAGAGGCTCCAGGTGGGGAAATGCACGATCGCACTTTTGCCAGAGTTGACTTTCATCTGCGCAATACGTTTTAAAGAAACAAAAAGCGGATAAATACTTCTTTTATAAACACTCGCTTCGTATTCACTGTCGGTATGTAGTAATGTTTCTAGAGCCTTTTATAATAAAGAACAGGCTGTAGTTACTTCTCAATTAAAAAAATATTTTCTTTCCAATTATATGTACTATTTAATAAACTGCCTAATCTATTTATGACAGCAACACGAAACAGAATGTACAGGCATAAAAACACAAGCGTCCGATATTTTAAATATAAACAAATTTGAAGCGTAAAACCCAAAACAAATATATACAAAAGATATTCAATTATGTATCACAGTCCTCAATTTTGGATTCAGATAACACTGGTCAACAGTGAAATCATTACTGACTTGAAAAGGCCCTAATCTGTAGTATTTTGGTGTGCCGAACACGAATATAACCGTGAAAAATTTGTATTGGCTCTGGTTTTGAAGATATTCATATACCTCATTTTCTATGTTTCACTGTGTAAATTTCTCCAGTAGGACTGCAGCAACATCCGGAATAATGATGTAACATTGCATAATACCATCATGCTCACATCATCCACAGTTGATTGCATCATTTTCTGATGCAATGCAATACTAATGCCATGCGGCTGCTGAAGTAAGTTGACGTCAGCAGTGTACTATACATGTGTAGGCCTATTATACTAATGCCAGGCGGCTGCTGAAGCTGACGTAAGCAGTGTACTATATAAAGCCCAATCAGATAGGTTCAGCATTTAAAATATTTTAGACGTTGTGCGAGACAGTTCAAGCTACTGTTACATAAAACTTATTATTTTATCCATTTACGTACAATAAAGAACAGTAATGCCTCGAAAGTGTGTTAATACCGCGGACAATTTTTGCTATATTTGTGGGGAAGTGACATTTGCCAACCAGAAGAAAAGTATCAATTCTCAAGTGAAGAAGGCATATCATCTTTACTTCGGATGCAAGGTTGGTGACCAAGACAAGCCTTGGGCTCCGCATATATGCTGTGCTACATGTACAACACAGCTTTCACAGTGGTTGAATTGCAAAAGGTCATCAATGCCGTTTGCAGTCCCAATGGTGTGGAGAGAGCCAAGCAACCACCTAAATGACTGTTACTTCTGCTTGGCTCCTCCTCTTTCCGGCGGAATAACGAAGCGAAAGAAGTCGAGAATAGTCTACCCAAACATTCCGTCTGCATTGAGACCAGTTCCACATGGTGAGGGACTTCCTATTCCAGAACCTCCAGCAGAATATTCTCTTGATTCATCTGACGAAGACAAAGGTGAGTCGACCTGTTCTTCTCCTGGTCCATCAGCATGCAGTGATCCAGATTTTCACTGTGGTGCATCATCAACCCCAAACAGAATAACACAGGAAGAACTAAATGACCTGATTCGTGATTTGGACTTATCAAAGAACAAGGCAGAATTGCTAGGATCAAGACTCCAACAATGGAATCTTCTAGAAGAAGATGTCACAATTACTGCATATCGAAAGCGCCACCAGCAATTGGAGCCTTTCTTCAGAAAGGAAAGTAATCTGATATTCTGTTCCGATATTGAGGGCCTCATGAATGCTTTAAAAATCACTCATGACCCACAAGAATGGAGACTATTTGTGGACTCTTCGAAACTGAGTCTCAAGGCTGTGCTTTTGCACAATGGAAACATTCTTCCATCTATTCCAGTAGCGTATGCTGTCCACATGAAAGAGACATACGATAACTTAAGGCAGCTACTGAATTCCATTGAGTATAACAAGTACAGCTGGCACCTCTGTGGTGATTTGAAGGTAGTTGCCCTTTTAATGGGACTGCAGCAAGGATATACAAAATACATGTGTTTCTTATGCGAGTGGGATAGCCGAGCAAGGGAAATGCACTACATGAGGAAGGAATGGACTCACAGGCAGAATGTAGCCATTGGAGAGAAGAATATCCAACACCCAGCTCTGGTTGAGGCTCAGAAAATCTTGCTACCACCCCTTCACATCAAACTAGGTTTGATGAAGAACTTCGTGAAAGCCATTGACCGGACTTTGCCAGCATTCCGATACCTGCATGAAAAATTCCCTCGACTCAGCGAAGCAAAGATTAAAGAGGGAGTTTTTGTGGGTTTTCAGATTCGAGAGCTTTTCAAAGATGACCGGTTCAACAACTTGCTGGAAGGTGACGCGAAACAAGCATGGAATACTTTTCGCCTAGTTTCTACAAACTTCCTCGGAAATGTTAGGGCAGAAAACTATAAGGAACTAGTAGAAGACATGTTGATGAAGTATAAGAAACTTGGCTGCAATATGTCTCTAAAGATTCACTTCCTTCATTCCCATTTGGATTTCTTTCCTAGCAACTGTGGTATTGTTAGTGATGAACACGGCGAACGTTTTCATCAAGATATCGCAACAATGGAACAAAGATACCAGGGAAAATGGTCCACTACAATGCTGGCTGACTACTGCTGGACACTCCTCAGAGATGCTCCCGAACAGCTGTACAAGAGACAGGCGAAGAAATCTAAGATGTAGTCAATGACTTGATTTTTTATAGGTAGGCTATTACAGTTGACCTTTTACTATTGGAATGCATTTCGTTATGTAAACATTAATTTCTTGCAGATTACAAAAAAACTAGAGCCAATTTTGCAATTTGACTATCATATTCGTGTTCAGCACATAAAAATTGATAAGAATTGACTAATTTTATTTCAGTAACATGACTTTTGTAAAAATTTGTTGTCCAGTGTAATCAGTAAATGAAGCAGTAATTTTATTTTTTTCTGTCTAATTTATATTAATGAAATACCTTTATTACACCCGTCTTCTTCTGTATTATTATTTATCTTTCCAACCTTAAGTGATCAGTGTTTTGCTTTATTTGCTTTGGTGCTATTTTTTAAATTAATCATTAGATTTTTAATGTTATATTTTAGAAATAGGCACATTTTTATTTTCGGAAAAATGTTTATATGTTTCGTCATAGTCAAAGTTATTTAAGTTGCAGCATCCATTCTCTTTTTTACTGCTAAATTTAGATCTTTAAGAACGCATATGAGAGATTGCAATCATTGTTCACCGAGTTGTTTGGTTACAAAACTATTGAATTTTCTTTACAAATCTCTTAATAAATGTTTACATCGTGACTTAACATTTTGCCGTGGTGGTTTTTAAAAAAAAAACAAACAAATGCAGTTGATGTAATGTTGTTTTATAATAGATTTGACGAACGTTTCTCATCATGCATTCCTTCGTTGTCATTGGAAAACAAAGGTTAACATGTCTATGCTGAATTGTATTGGTGCATTTTGGGTAGACGGTAAATTAAACCGGTACACAGTATATTACACAGAAACATAGAAAATTATACAGTTATACTGTATATTACACAGGTACACAGTAAATTACACAGGTACACGGATGTTGTAAATTACACAGGTAAAGAGAAAAGTACACAGGCACATAGTCAAATTAAACATGTATACCTTAAATTACACGGGTACACAGTAAATTACACAGTACATAGTAAATATCACAGGTACAAATTACACAGGTACGTCGTATCTGACACAGGTACACAGTATACATAAATACAGTAAATTGCACAGGTAAACAGTAAATTAGAAAGGTACATATCAAATTACACATAGACACAGATTTTACTCTTTGGTACACCCCAAACAAATTCTACATGTTCATTCAACATCTGGCCATTAGCGATGACAATAATGAGTAAATGAGAAATACGCAAGCAATTCTTTATTGGGAACTTTACAAGATATCTTCTTTTGTTCCGAGAATATAGGGGAGACCACTCCTTTTATTCTCAAAGTGTTTTGAGAAATGACTGTAATTTTAGTGCTGAAAAAAGCAAGCTCATACATTTGGCTAACTATATATCTTCTTACAGTGATTTATCCAGATGAAAATATCACAGTTAATCGAAATTTAAATTTAAAGTTTGCAGAGAGAGAGAGAGAAAGACAGACAGACAGACAGACAGACAGAGCGAGTGTGTGTCTTGGTTAACATCTGAACCTGTACTGCTTGCCCCACTTTTATCTATTCTCTTGAAGCTGTAAATAAAACTCTCACAAATCTTAATTCTAGCTATATATGCCCTATATTTACTACAGCTATGTTGCCAGATAATCTGCATTGTCAGTTAACGTGGGTATGTTACACTCTAAACAATATATAAGATTACGTATGGGTGGATGTGGTATGCCCCAATAGAATATGTAGCAAATATTAGTCTGGCTCGCTGTAGTAGCCAGACTGCACACACTATGGTAGAATCGAGTCATTTAGCAAAGAAGACTATTGAACATTTCCCAAGGAGCGCAATGCTTTAATAAATAAATGTTTGCTTTCAGATGTTCTGACTATAATCCTAACTGAACTAGTACGAAGTACTGCAGAATTATTTTTCCTGAAGATCGTGGTAAGAAAATGACTATTCTTTAGCGACTTGTTAGAAATGATACAAGATATAGGCTTCATCATGGCGACCAGTTACGTCCTACATTTTAGAAAGTTTTTATTTCAGCAGAGACCCCAAACCATTTTTTCGCACTATAAGCATAACTGCATATATACGTTGAAGTATGATGCACAAAGACAGAAGGAAAAAAACACACCTGGAACGTTATGTGAAAATACAAAAAAAAAACGAAAAATATAAGGACGACACGAATGAGGATTAGAAGATTCGAAGACGAAAACCACAGTTCATCTTCTTAGGACTGACATATATTGAAGTGGGACCAACAAATCTGACACTTATCATCAATGTAGCCAGAAAATTGTGTCCCTATGTCTTGTCAGTCTTATATAGTAAATGTTCCTTCGCAATATACAATGAAGACAAAATGCCTTCAAGTAATTAACTTTAAACATGAGAAATAATCTATAAAAAAAAATTTGCAATGATCTTTGGGTACAAAATGGGACGTCTGGGTATAAAATGAGATTTCTGAACAAATTTATGGTCTAGACCGTGCGATAAACATCACCCATATGTCACAGAGATTTGAATAAAAATTGGTACATAATAACTTTGCCAACTTTATGGTATAAACTGTATTTTTATACTACCACATGTACTGTGTAACCTCTCACATTGTTGTACCTCAAACAGGCACACGTTTGTCAAACGCTCGGTATTGGTGCAGCAATAAAAAGCTTTATTGCAAAATGTCGGGATCAAGAGCTGTTTATCAAGTGCAAAGTTTGTCGCCAGAATCTTTAACACATTATTAGGACCGCTTCGGTGGCCTAGTGGTTAGAGGGTCTGCCACGGATGTAGGAGGTCGTGGATTCGAACCAAAGACTTATAAAAATGGTGCTAAGCGTTAAGAAGTTAGTGTTAGGACTGGTAGGTCTGGTCTCAGGAAAAGGTTACTGGATGGGACATGAATCTACATATCTGTGTCATGATGCACAAATACTAGACATCACTATAAACTGTCACACTGTAGACATCGAAGTGATATGACTGAAAAATTGTTATAACTACGTTAAAAGTCAAACAGAGAGAGAGAGAGAGAGAGCTCTATGTCTTTGGTATGTATATTTGATTTACTTGTGTCTGATTCTATATATATATATATATATATATATATATATATATATATATATATATATATATATATATATATATATATATATATATATATATATAAATTTATTTATTTATTACAATTTAACTGTTTGTCAGTTTTAATTTTTTTATTTTATATTACATGCTATTGTAAGGTAAATTTATTTTCTAGAGATGATAATTTTTTCAGAAAATAGTTCGACATTCACTGTTTGTTTTATGAACACAAGGTGTTGATCTGAATCCTGACCCTGATTCAATATTTGTAGCAACTACGTAACCAAGTTCTATCTTTATTTTACAATGATTGTTTATTGTTAAGGTCATGATGGGACTTTTTTTTTAATTTTTTATTTCTGAGAATAAAATGATTGGTTTTCGTCCGTCATGGCCAGACTGGGTGGACGTGATCTTTAACAAGTACGTAATTTCTATAAGCTTCTAGAACATGATCACATGACGAATTGTTTACGTTTTAAGAGACGATATAACCTCTGTTTTGGAGTGTTATTCTCAATTTCAGCTGGGCGTTCTCTTATACTGGAAGTTGTATGTTGTGCTGTTTGGAGTTATTTCAAATTATTTGGATTCAAAAGGATTAATTCTGTTATTTTTCTGGAAAATATGTGTGCTTATGTGAAATTGTTAAACAAGGACATTTTTCATTATAAAGCTTTATTCAAATATCCGAACACGGAGTGATAATTTTTGTTTCTACAAGGAACAGTTGACTTCAACATTACAGATTGCAGCATATGTTATCGTCTTCCATCTTGGATTCTTCGTCGGGATTAGAACTTGAAATCAGTAGAACATTTTGTTATTAGGACTTCAAAAATTGTATTCGTGGATTATTCTTGGATTATTTTTGGATTTGATTCTTAAAACCGTAAGTTCATATTTTTTTCATTTTTACAGAATTTTCCAGGCAAATTAATTATTACTGTATTTTTCAAAGCTTGCTGTTTTCATTCTTACTTTTGTTACTGTTTATTCGAATCTAAACACGTGACATAAGAGTCTTGCATAGGATATGCCATTTTAGTACCTTTCTCAATGACACATCAATGAAGACTGAGACAATGTGCATGTTCTGAAAGTGCAGCGAGTCTATAGTCTTACACTAAGTAACAGAAAAGTGCAAAAAACCAACAAGTTTGTAAAATTTAAAAAACAATAATGCATTTCCTTTTAACACAAATTGAAAATTTATAAAGATATTACGGTATTGTGAAATAAAATCCCAAATAGATCGAAGAGTTCTATCACCAATCCGACGTATTGAGTGTTCATAATGAATTCCATTCCTTATCGTGCTCATGTAACGATGGCCTCGCATGTGTCGATGTGTCAACACTCTTGATGTTATATACATTTTCAGAATATTTTATGATATAGAATTAAATTGCCAGGTAAAGAACATACAACTTTGCTATGTAAATCTCTAATTATTGGTTGTGATAATGACGACCGCAGCAATGTTAATTAGCGATGGCTATGATTATGACAACGCTGATAATTCATTATCATTATTTGAAACGAACGGAACCATCGCTAACACTGTATCAGTACCAAAGTACGAATACGACGATTGAAAAGCGCTTAACAATAATAATTAAAATTACTAATATTAAAAATTTCATTTATATTTGAGTAAGATAATGTTGATTTTTGTGAATTTTGAAAAATGAGTTTGTATTATAACAACTTGAATCCAGTCACTGAATAGCTATATACGTATGAATGGTATTCATATATCATATAGCTTTTGTCAATCGTGTTGTAAACATTGGAATAACGTTAAAATTAAGTGTATTGTTTAAATGCAGGTGTCATCGTCAGATAAGATTCAGATTTTCATTGACTTCCAGATAGTTCTAGATGAATATATTTGGTGAGCACATTCAGGTTTAGGCAAATCAGAAATGGATTAGAAATATTTCTTCTAATGGGATAAACAATGATTGAATCTCTCATGTATATTAAATCTCTGAAACGGACATATGATACTAGCTATAAAGAGACAATTCCACTATATGCCTATATCGTTTTTAAAGAATGTATATAATGCAGACAGGTCAAATATATGAGTAAACTGGTTATATATTAGTGCACTTACAAAGGCAATCTTTACTGTATGAATTATATTAAAACTTCCTGTTTGATAAGCACATTTTCGAGAAATGTACGCAGATGTGTAGCACCGTTGTGTTGCAAATTAATCCGATGTTAATTTATAGAGATGGAATATTAGGGTTAATTTGAACGTTATTATGTTTTAACATGTATTTTTATGTGAAATATATTACAATCCATCCCCATAACGATCCATTTTAACCTTCGCGCTTATCCAAACTATAGCTCGGTCTAACCTTGAGGCTTACCCAAACAATAACCCAATCAAATTCAATGTATTTTTCTAATAACTGTTTATTAAGTAATATGCACTTGATGAAGATGCTTTTTCGGGTTTGAAATGAAAGATAAATTGCCTTATAAAATAAATAAGTAAATATTTATAAAATAAATTAATAAATTGGAAAATGAGGAAACATTTCAAGGAAAATTCTGGAAGTATAAGAAGAGGCTGTCCTTATTTACCTAGGATAGTTTCATGTTAAGTGTAATTGTTTTATGTATGCTTGTGGGCATCACTTATTATTATTATTATTATTATTATTATTATTATTATTGTTATTATTATTATTATCATTATTATTATTATTATTATTATTATTATTATTATTATTATTATTATTATTATTATTATTATTTGGGTCTATTCTTAGGAGCGTAACAAATAAGATAAAAAATATTAAAAAATATTAAAAAAAGAAACAAAAAGAAAATGCTATCAACTGCCTGCTTTTCATAAAACTATAAAATATCTTAATCACAGCGCCATTTAAACATTTACCCTGTTCAAGCTTTTCCTCCGCTAGCGTCCGTTATTTTTTTTTTTTTTTGTATACTCGTTCGTCTCTCTTTCTTGTCATACTATTGTGAGGATAAACTCTTCATATGAGACTGTCTCGATCTTCTGTTACTTTGCAATGTCAGAAATAGATACATTTTGTAACACTGCTGTAAAATGTGTTTTAATCCAACTATCCAACATTGGACCGAAATGTTTTCAATCAAAATTGTCCAAAATCAAATTCATGTTCTACTGACCTGAATCACTGATTTTGGATTTGTAAACAGCATGCTTATCTCATTCTGAGTATAGAACATTGGAAATTTCCCATTATATGCTGGGTCTATCTGCTGTTGACCACATTTACTTTTATAATTTTAATAACAGATCTTCCAATTATAAATAAGATTTTGTCTTGTAAACATTTCGAAACCTCCAGAATGAAATATCTCATTATCTAATATTTTTTTTATTAGAAAAGGATAATTGTGACGTGAGGTAAAATCTTGTTTATCTAGCAAACATTAATTCATCTTGTAAAATCTGAACATAGTCCGTTGTATTATTGTTGTGTCCAGTATTTCATTTGGGCTGGAATTTATTAAATTCCAGGCATTATTCTCTGGACATACAAAGTGCTCAAAATAAGATTCTTGGACATATAGACATGGAGTGTGGCAAAATTCAAATATGGATATATCCTTGGAATGTATTATTGTGATTCAAGAAAAGGATTGCTGGCATGTCAAAACAACAAAAATCATCGCAGGCACAGTACCATTTCCAGTGATGGAATTATTTTGAAATATCACTAAAGTTTATTCAGAACTTTAGTCATTAGGACTTGTGTGAGAAATTCTCATTTTTCGGGACTTAGTTTGCAATACTCTAAGTTATTTTGTTAATATTTGCGTACAATTTCACTTCGTACTTTAGTGAAAATAGTTGTTTGTTGAATTTAACAAAACTGATTGGGTTTTACTATTTTCTGTTACTTTGTGTAAAACCATAGAATCGTAATAACGCGTACTAATAGTCTTCATTACTAATTTTGTATTCATGTTGATTTGACTGGGTAGTGTCTCAGTTTGATACCATTATACGACATTTATTCAAAATTTAAACAATTAGTAAATCTAGTGTTGTCACATTGCTTGTGTGTAAATAGGCATTACGACATTACATTTTTGTATGTATATCCCCTTGACCAGTCGGTATAGTTTCTTTCATTTTCCTTACATTTTGCATAATTATATATATATATATATATATATATATATATATATATATATATATATATATATATATATATATATATATATATATATATATATATATATATATATATATATATATATATATATATATATATATATATATATATATATATATTGTATTTAAAAATCAATCATTTGCAGAATCTTCTACAAGAGAAAGCAATGCAAAAGCCATGAGATGCAAGAACATAGCTATACATATTGATGTACAATAGGAAAGACAGAGACGGAATGTACGTATTTGCTTCAAATTCGATTACGAATAGAAAGAGAGAGATGGAATGTACACACTTGCATCAAATTCAACTACAAATGGAAAGATATAGACGGAATGTACGTACTTGCGTCAAATTCATTTACAAATGGAAAGGTAGAGACGGAATGTACGCACTTGCCTTAGATTTAATTACAAATGGTGGAAAAACAGAGACGGAATGTACGCACTCGCATCCCATTCAAATAACAATGGAAATATAGAGAGGAAATATGCGCATTTGGATCTAATTCAATTACAAATAGAGAGATAGAGATGGAACTCATGCACTTGTATCAAATTCAGCCACAAGTAGAAAGAGACGGGAATGTATGCTCCATCATCAAATTTTGTTACAAGTAGAAAGATATTAATGGAATATACCCACTTGCATCAAATTCAGTTACAAGTAGAAATACAGAGACGGAATGAACGCACTTGCGTCAAATTCAATTAAAAACAAAAAGATAGAGACGGAATGTACACACTTCCATCAAATTCAATTACAAATGGGAAGATAGAGAAAGAATGAGCACACTTGCATCAAATTCGGCTATAAGTAGAAATATATTAACGGAATGTACTACTTACATCAAATGCAGTGACAAGTGGAAGTACAGAGACAGAATGAACGCACATGACATCGATAGGATTTCTGAAGAAAGGTAGAACTTAAATCGAGCTTGCCCAATGTAAGTTATGTCGGTGCGTTTGTCCATGTCCCACGGTATATCCTAGAAATGTTACACAAGCATGGCAAAGCTCAATTTTGGATAAATTATTTGTCAAACTTGCATCAGTGAGTCTGTCAAAGAAATTCAGAATTGTCGTTAAATGTTCTTTCCAGATGTCGTTGTAGATGATGACATCAATTATCTAGATCAGATGTTATCATGTTCATTAATCGTTGAAAAGTACATGGCGAACCATTCATCCCAAATGTCATCACTTTATATTGATAAAGTCCATCTGGAGTCACGAATGCCGAAATGTCCTTTGCCCTTTTCATCAGGAGAATTATCCAAAATCCTTTCACAGGGTCAAATTTGGTGACATACTTTGCATTTCCAAGTTTATCAATGCAATTACAGATTCATGGTAATGGAAATGAATCTGTTTTGAAAAGATGCAAGACAATAAACTTTATGAAGTCACCGAACCGAATAGATTCGTTTATAATCAGATTTCAGCTTGTCATTATACAACAACAGATCTATGTGCATGTGCTTGCATTTGGACTCGACCTATATGTGTGTGTAAATGGTGGTAAAATTACATACTTCACGTATCCTTTGTTCTTTATATTTTATGAGCTTGATATTTGGAGTCTTTCCTACTAAGTAATATAACGACATATTGGTATATTTGCCACTAAGTAATACAATGATATTAGGGATCTTTGCCACTAAGTAATACAATAATACTTTGAGTCTTTCCCACTTAGCAATACAATAACATTAGGGGGTTTTGCCACTAAGTAATACATTGTTATTAGGAGCCTTTCTTACTGAGTAATACAATAACGTTAGGTTTTTTTGCCACTAAGTAATACAATGATATTAAGGGTCTTTCATACTGAGTAATACAATCATTTTAGGGGTCTTTCGTACTGAGTAACAAATTATATTAAGGGTAGTTCATACTGAGTACTACAATAATACTACGGGTCTTTGCTTCTAATTAATACAGTGATATTAGAGGTTTTTCATACTAATGCATCGTACATTCTCAAACTGATTCAAACTACACAAATTGTCATCAGTAGATAATAATAAAAAGCCAAGCTTAATATTATTATGTTACCTCGTGCAACCGCAGCACATATTTAGAGCATATATGCCAGAGTAAGTTCAATGATATACATACATGCTTATTCATTATTTGTAAACCGGCAGGATCTAAAACCGTCCTCTGTTTAATCATTATATAGATATATTTACATATAATGATCACAATGCTCTACACGGTTCCGTCATTCATTCGCCTTAAGCATTTCTGTCTTTCCAGGGAAATCCCTTCTTTAGCTTGGTTTGAAGAATTACCTTGACATCTACATTTCTAAATCTAGTGTGAATGTGTTATTTTTGTATAACGTTATATGCTGGTACATATAGCCTATTTCCTTTCCCGTTTATGTTCCTCATAAGGTTAATCACATTTCACCTTCGATAACCCTTAAATTTCCATACATTAGACTGCAATGGCCTACGACCTTCCCAACCGTAAACTCTAATTATAATGGGTTGATGCCCCTATCCATCAGAGGGAATTATTTGCCCATTTACAAAATGCAGTCTATTAACTCTATCTAAATTCAGTTCAAATTTGTCAACACAGAAGTATCCTATAAAATGTAAACATGTTTATTCTTTATTTTCCTTTGTGCCATGAACGATCGTGCTTCCTTTTCTACTTTTCTAACATCATCAGCATTTCGTATATATCTTTAATTTATTTTTCTGGTGTGGCTTTGTATTTAATTGATTTTTCTGGTGTGGGTTTCCACTTAATTGATTCTTCTGTTGGGGCTTCGTATTTAATTGATTATTCTGGTGGGAATTTTAATTAATCGATTTTTCTGGTGGGGATTTGTATTTTTCGACTATTTCACATCACATTGTTATGTAAATTTAATTTAATTGTTTGTCTGTTAGTTTTATATTTTAATAATTATTATTATTTCATTACATGTTATTGTAATGTAACATAGTTTGCTGGACTTGACCTTGTCCAAAATTGAGTTCATTTTTGCTTGACCTGATTGACCTTGTTTATATTTTTCTATTTCATTTATGTAAGCATCCAAAAATAACTTAATCATACTCTATGTGTATGAGCGTATTAACCAAATTATTATTCAGGTAAACAAGAACTGGTAAATATGTTGATCAGGGTCAGGGTTTTGGAGATTCCAATGTGAATTTTATAGGCTATTGTGTTGTAAGTAAACATTGCTCATTAAGATCATTCTAGAAGGTTTTGTTTCCATTAGGTAATGGCTGTTTTTAGAAAATGCTAATGTGACCTGAGGTCAAGCAAAGAACTTTATTAATTTGTGATGAATTTAAGGATTTTACCAGTCGTGTTTTAACATCTAGCAAATTACGTTGTGTTATGTTGTGACCAGTTTGGGCTGAAGTTTATTTTTCTTCAAATTATTGAATTCAAGAGATTATTGTTTCTGGATATACAAAAAGTACTTTTTACAAAATTGTTGGATAAAGAGAATTAACTGGAATTGATACCGAGTTCAAACCTAGAATAATATTTCTGTGATTCAACAAGATACTGTTGACACCTCAGTACTTTGTAGGTTATAACAGACACGTCATCGCCTTCAATCTTGGATCTTTTCGGAATCTGAACTGAGTTTTATTAAGGACTTTTCATTACTAGGACTTGTATCTTTAATTCTTGGATTATTTTTGGATTTAATTCGCAATGAGTCATTTTTTCTCATTTTTCACTTTTTTATTGAAGGGAAATAAATTTTTTGTTACATTGTATAAACTTGTTGTCTTCACTCTTTTCTGTTACTTTTTTTAAGAGCATATACACGTAACAACATTCATTAATCCAGTAATTTGCACTGTCAAAGTATGACAACAACCATACTCCGTACTTTCTTCATCAACTTCGGATACACTCTGATTAACCATTGCTTTCAACGTTCTTTGCTTTGCGGAATTTGTTTTGATAACAGAACCATTTATAGGCCTATCTCGTTTATTTTTTGGTACATATGAAAGGTTTTAATCGTCCTATATGTTAACTGAAAGTTGTTTCGGAATTCAAATTAGTCAATAGGGGTAGGGGTTAGAACTGGGTACCACGAAACGTTCTGTACAGCGGTATATCGCGGTATTTCTGAATGTACCGCTATACTTATTGATGTATACCACAATTATATTAGGGACCAATGCTTCAATGTTCTGGGGCAGGGGCATGATACATGTTTGTTTAATTTCGGTCTGTCAATAGCAGGAAAAATATCTTGCTCTGCTTTATAGCAAAATAACACCATATATTAGCCATGAGTTTATGTGGGGGAAAAAATTAATTATCTTCAGAGACAAGAAAAGAATATATTTCAGCTCAAAAGAATATCAAAGACCTCCTCCACCAAATTAGATAGCCAGCATCTTATAATAGATAAATTTGCTATCTGCATTCTAATTGTTTACTTTATAATCTTAAAGCTGTAACTAAAGTGGGTGGGTTCATTAAGCTTACACTATAGCTGATACTGTGAAAGACATCGTGTTGACACTAGAGAGACCAGCTATTCATAACAATCGGAAAAATCGATAATGAAATCAATAATTTTCTAGATATAATATTGATATAATAGGAAGGAAAACATTGATTGGGATGTCAAAATCCGGGCAGGATATTTATATGTGGACAAGTAAACATAAACGCACACTTATTCAACAAACTAGAAATTATTTAATAGACTAGAGAAATTACATCAAGTTCAGTCAGAAGATCGTAGGATGTTTCGTACTCATACAAACAGTAATATATATATATATATATATATATATATATATATATATATATATATATATATATATATATATATATATATATATATATATATATATATATATATATATATATATATATATATATATATATATATATATACTTAACGCATTCACATACTCTCGTAAATAATTAAAACATGATGTGTTTGTTTTTTTTAAAAATGTTTTTAAAAAAACATCAGACATTTGTCTGAAGTTAGATTTGATCCAAATATGTTTTACAACATTCCATTTGGCCACCGGCTTGTCAGACGTATCACGACTCTAGGTCTTGAAAAAAGAAACAGAAAGAAGTGTTACCAACAATTTAAGTAAAATCAGCAAACTATTTATTCATCTACAATCCAAAATGAAAATGCAAAAGACACATTATTGTGAAATAAATCCTAAATAATACTAAATATTCTATCATTAGTAAAACTATACAGAAAAAAATGAATTTTCGAAATGAATTCAGATAGTCTTGAATGTCGTGGTGTAACGAGATAATGCAGTCGAGAATGTTTTTGAATGAGTTCACAATAATTCCAAAGTAGTGTATATAATTCTAAAATGTGAATGAGCAATTTAAATATTCCAATAAATGTTGTAAAGAAATAATTCCTCTCGCATTATATTTAACTTCAGCAACACAACTGGATTCCGGGAGACTGATCTAGTACAGGATTTATCGTTTGTTTATTAAATTCCTATACGTATATGATTCCAAATAGAAAGCCATAGTTTAACTGTAAACCCCCCCCCCCAAGACTGAACTTGAACTCTAGATACATAAACATGGTGTTTAAAACCTACAACAATGGACAAAAGTCAAGAATACGATATAAATTAAATATACATAGCAGTAATATTCACAACAGATTTGTGACAAATACAACAATTTTGAAAAAGAATTAAAAATACCGTATTTTGTCATGAAAACACGCTTTGAATATCATGAAAGTCGTAACACTATTCCTCTGTAATTTCCGTACATTCCTTACTGACGGAAACCACAGACTTACCGGTACAGTGACAAAGTACCGTGGTAAGGACCATTTGAAAAAGTTACCGCGGTAAATCAGGATGCCAAGCATAATTAATAGGGATGTACCAACATGGTTACGATAGACACCTTCAATGTTGTCCTTGTGAGTAAAAGAATTATGCAATGATGATGATGATGATGATGATGATGATAATAATAATAATAATAATAATAATGAAAGTCTTTCTTAACTGTTGAGCTGTAAGTCCATCCCAAACGGATTTAAGATACATTCAACATAAAACTATTTTGTTTCTGTACAATTAAAAACACGAAATACATACAGGTATTAACACACACACACACACACACACACACACACACACACACAGAGGAAGGAATCAAAATCACGAATCACATATAACATGTATGACCAGCGATAATTTGTATTTGTATAAGTCTTTTAAAGGTAACCATGTGTTCAAACAAAACTCTCTTGTTGGCGTTCCGTGCGTTTAGTAAGATAAGATGAGCTCTATTGCAAAATATAAGAAAAATAATCTAAACGAGGCAAAATATAAGAACACTAATCAAAACGAGGCAAAATATAAGAACAATAACAAAACGAGGTTAGATGAAACAATTATGACACGTAAATCCTTACATTGGATATTGAAATATGTAAAATTAAATTACTTGATGGAACGTATGTTACAGACCGAGTTGATTGGTTAAAGCATCGTCAACTGTGCACGTTTTTGCAAGCTTGTCATGTAGGACTTATGAAGAAAGATCCCGTCTCCGTTTTTTGGGTAGCATCTCTTTGGAGACTAATGGTCAAATTGTAATTGTTGCACCAAGTTGAAAAGTGGTGTCATTCGCTTGCATAAGCTTGACTGTATGGTCATATGCCAATAAATAGTTGTGCTTCTTGAAGTGATTTGACAGGAGTGGACTTTTCCAAAAGCTGAACGAGTTTTGGATACAAAAAAGTTATATAAGTATCAGATAGGAATAAGAACTGATATACACTTGCTATTCGAACAGTTCTGACACCAAAGTAAACTAGAAATTTGCACTGAACTTGATTTATGCTGTCTTGCCCCTTTCAAAATGCGGTATAACATTTACACATTTCCATTGGTCAGTGAAAGATCCAGTTTTGATATCTTAGTTCATATTGTTGGTAATGCTTTTGAGGAATATGTTCACAGCAGTATGTGCTGACTTTTTGAATGAGTACAATTTCAAACTTGGTGCATTCTCATTCGTGAAAAATGACATACAATATCTTTGAGGTCTTTAGTATCATAATTACTTAAGTTGTTTTTTTTAAGGTTTAAATCCATTTTCAACTCCTGATAAGTTACACATGGCTGCTAGCATGTACTTAGTGGAGGAAGAAACCTGGAAGATTCAGGAACGAGCACGGAACCATGGGAAGCTACTGTGCAAGCTTTTTCACTTGATCACTTTGGTAGAGCAGAGACGAAAACCCATAAAGTGGTGAAATGTGCAAGTGACCTGTAAATGCGAGGCCTTAGAATACCGTGCCACCCAGAGTTCCATCATCACTAGGACTGTTACAAACTGGAATGCATTAGTTGGCAGCATTAATAAGGAATTCATTAACAATATTTCGTATCTGCAATTTGTCATCACTTCGCTGTGAATAAGGTATGGTACATTATGTAAAAATGTTTTCCTAAAACATTTTTTTTAAAACATTTGTTGTATACAAAACCTTTATTAGCTTTTTCAAGAAGATCAGTTACGGTATTCAAACATTTTCTGTATTGAGTTTTCACATTTAAGGGTACGTCAGATCCTGATTGTGATCTTTACATATTTATACCAGTACTAGGGTAATTTTGGATGTTGAGCTCACTTTTCATTAAGAAGACCAAGATTATTTGTGTCCTTCAGAAATATTTTACTGGGAGTGTCAATCAACCATACTAGTAATATTGTCAAGTCCATAAAATCAGACGTCAAAACGCACATTAGGATTATTGCAAAATTAGTTAGGATACAAATTCTTACTACATGTATAATTATTGGACAGTTTTTGGGGGGTGGGGGCATTATAGTTACTTTTTGAATGGTTGGTATGTTGTTTAAAACTATAGAAGGGACAGTGGTCACTAAGACATATACATGATACTCCAGTGTCTATAATTTTATTCCGATATATGGTCTGTACATATCTTGGAGCTTTCTGTAACTGTAGCAGGGGTGTTTGTGAGGGTATTATTCTATGGTATATGCAGAATATGAAATTCAGCAGAGATTGACTATATATATGGCCGTGTTTATCTCGCTTTGAAATTTATTACATAATTTTATCAAATATCATACGAACGTGAATCAGTCTGGATTATTATGAACTGTAAATTGTATCATTATTTTCAATTTCTTAAGCTAATTTAGAATGTTCTTGGGAATGAATTACAATCCTACCATA
This sequence comes from Sinohyriopsis cumingii, assembly GCA_028554795.2. NCBI lineage: Eukaryota > Metazoa > Mollusca > Bivalvia > Unionida > Unionidae > Sinohyriopsis > Sinohyriopsis cumingii. Next base: position 628,260 of record JAPYKE020000085.1, read on the forward strand.
TTAGCTACAATTTAATCTGTTTGACAATTAAGACAGATTTTTTTGGCATTGTAAGGATTCAATATATGTTTGACTGCATTATAATTATTAGGTCTAAATATAAAGTATACTAAGACAAATAAAAATATAACAAACAACAAATACAATCCAAAATATGTCGTACAGAGAAGAAGACTAAGTTCGGATAATTTAAAAAATAGTTAAATTCAACGTGGGACATTATAGTCAGTGTATGAATTACAAGTGGGACGTTATAGTCAGTGTATGAATTACAAGTGGGACATTATAGTCAGTGTATGAATTACAAGTGGGACGTTATAGTCAGTGTATGAATTACAAGTGGGACGTTATAGTCAGTGTATGAATTACAAGTGGGACGTTATAGTCAGTGTATGAATTACAAGTGGGACGTTATAGTCAGTGTATGAATTACAAGTGGGACGTTATAGTCAGTGTATGAATTACAAGTGGGACATTATAGTCAGTGTATGAATTACAATTGGGACATTATAGTCAGTGTATGAATTACAAGTGGGACGTTATAGTCAGTGTATGAATTACAAGTGGGACATTATAGTCAGTGTATGAATTACAAGTGGGACATTATAGTCAGTGTATGAATTACAAGTGGGACGTTATAGTCAGTGTATGAATTACAAGTGGGACGTTATAGGCAGTGTATGAATTACAAGTGGGACGTTATAGTCAGTGTATGAATTACAAGTGGGACATTATAGTCAGTGTATGAATTACAAGTGGGACGTTATAGTCAGTGTATGAATTACAAGTGGGACGTTATAGTCAGAGTATGAATTACAAGTGGGACATTATAGTCAGTGTATGAATTACAAGTGGGACGTTATAGTCAGTGTATGAATTACAAGTGGGACATTATAGTCAGTGTATGAATTACAAGTGGGACATTATAGTCAGTGTATGGATTCCAAGCGTCCACTATAACAGCAGCCATTCAAAATAAAAAAATCCTGTTCTGGTGACGTTGGGGAACAAAGGGTAGTAGTCAACTTAACGTGAGGGCCAAGGGTTCTGGATAAAAACAAATATGTGTAGTCGTTAGCTTCCCGGGAGATCCTTGTATGGAGATGGGATAATTCCTGATAGTCATTATGAGATGAGGATTTGGATTGTATGTGGTCCTCATATGAACTGCCATGACATAACAACAATGTTATAACTGTTTCAAAGCTACTGCCATATTTACTGTTACCTGTCTATCATCTATGCCAGAATTATACATAGTATATTCAGGTTTTACTGAACAAAAGTATTTAATTTAGAGTGCGTGAAAGGGATGCATATGCCAGCTAAGGTTTGGAAATCGTCTTTTATAATACCAAAAAATTAAACCATCATTACAAGCACATTTCATGTGGAGATTACGTCTTTCTTTTGGTTCAGTTATTGCGTGTGAGACTGACATAATCGTATGAACTACGGAGTCAGGAATTAATACAGTATTTAACTCAATTTAAAATTTGTTTCTGTATCATTTCGTCCAAGACAATTTATTCAGACTGCAGACAGTTCTGGATTGCCATGTATTTATGATATACCCTGCACATCCACTTTCGAATGAATTTTTTTATCGTTATACCATCCAGAATGTATCACAACTGTGTCTGACATTATGGCAAATGAAAGATGCTTTAACAACTATGTCTAACATCATGGCAGATGAATGCTGCTATCACAGCTATGACATTATGGCATATGAATGCTGTAGAGCAACTCTATTCCTTAACGATGCAGTATCATATACTGTTTAAATTACGTGGCAGGTTACTCTAGATCAGTGTTTATCAAATTTGTTTTGTCTTGCTGCGCACCAAAAAGATGTAAAAAATTTCAGGGCACACCTGAAAAGATTTAACAATTTTTGTGGTGAAGAACTTATTTATTTTTACATATATATTTAATTTTAAATTTAATGTGAAGGATGTGCCTGCTTTCGAGAGCAAATCAGATTGAAGCGAGGCTCCAAAGTCGACAAACAAGCACGCATTTCATAATTAGAGCGATCGAGTTCTAACGAGATATCGCACAAGTCTCCGTTACGAAAGGAACCAGTGAATGACAGACTGACAGAGATTGCGTTTTTATATATGTTACTTTTTTAACTTTTGCGACTTTGATTTACCATTTAATTTTTCGATATGTTCAAGGTTTCAAAACGCTAGCAATTTTAAATATTTTTCAAACCTCCCACGGCACACCTGCAAATCCCTCGCGGCACAACAGTGTGCCGCGGCACACAGTTTGAGAATCACTGCTCTAGATGGTACATTAGATGCCAGGGGCAGGTTACTCCAGATGGTTCATTAGATGACAGAGGCAGGTTACTCCAGATGGTAGACATCATACAATAATTGTATGATGCCCATTCAAACTAGCTGGAAACGCGTATATACAGTTCAATCTCTGATTGTTTGTTGATTTCTTCAAACGTCATTTTTTGTTGAATTATCGCATCGCGGGGTATGCACTAATTTTATTTACATGTTTAATTTACTTATGGTCAATGCTCTGTAACATAAGTATATAAATGTAATAACTGAATACTTTTAGAAGCTTTCCAATAATGCAATACTTTGGAAATGAGTCAGAAAAATAAAAAATTGATAATACATAAAGTTAAATATTTTGATAAGCTGATGTCGCACTGCATAAATAAGTGTACATGTGATGCATAAATATGATCGTAAATAATAATTATGAATTGACAGAACGGTTTGGAGGGTTTTTATTGTACAGCAAAGCAACACTTGCCAGTAATACTGTTCTCCTGAAGATTGATAAACACGATTTTGGTTTGAAAAAGAAACATATTGAAATAATAATAATAATAATAATAAAAATAATAATAATAATAGCAATAATGTGTGTGTGATTTGGATTTTTAACGTAGCTTTAACAATTTTGCAGTCATATCGCTACGACGTTTGCAGTGTAGCAGTTTATAGTGATGTCTAGCACTGGGGCATCATTCCACATATATGTATCATTATGTCCCATCCAGCCACATTATCCTAACACGAACTTCTTAATGCTGAACGCCAAACGAGGCAGCTGTGAGTACCAATTGTATCAGTCTTTGGTATGACTCGGGCGGGGATCGAACCCATGACCTCCCGTATCCGAGGCGGACGCTCTAACCGGAGCGGTGGTGAAGGGAGATACATTAGTTTACCTCAGAGAGACCATCTCTGGTCTCCAAAGGCATATGAGACAACTTCCAGATAACCCAAATGAAATTAGACTCTTAATGTCGGGAAGCAGTTTCGAAAGGGTAGAAGAAGAAGATTAATCCTCCTTCTTCTCTTCCTCCTCCTCCTTAACATTATCATTAAAAACCAACAAAAACAAGAATAAATTCATCGTCGTAATCATCGTGATGTATTTGGTAAAGATATATATTTAGGAAAATTTAAATTCTGTACTAAACTACTTAGTTGTATTCTCTAAATGTGAATAGAGTATATATTGATTCTAAACGTGCCTATATTACACATTGATTCTAAATGTGGATATACTATACATGAATATATTTAAAATATGGATAAAGTATACACTGACTGTGAATGTACATAGAGAATATATTGATTCTGAATGTAGATAGAGTACATGTTGATTCTAAATGTGGATATAGTATATATTGATTCTAAATGGGGATATATTATATTTTGATTCCAAAGGTGGATATAGTATATATTGATTCTAAATGGGGATATATTAAATTTTGATTCCAAATGTGGATATATAATATATTGATTCCAAATGTGGATATATAATACATTGCTTCTGAATGTGGATAGAGTATATAATTATTTGAATGTGGATAGAGTATATATTGATTCTGAATGTAGATAATAATAATAATAATAATAATAATAATGAGGACTTTGTATAGCGCCTAATCTTTAGAAGCTCTAAACGCTTTACAACATTAGACAACACCTATAAGATAAAAACATATATAATGATGTCATTACAAACACAAACGCAATGAATTAGAAAACATAAAAAACATGCTGAGAATATTTAAGGTAGGAAACATTATTAGGTCTTTACTTTTGTTCTTGCAGTCGAAATAAGTGAGTTTTGAGAGCCCTCTTGAATATTCTATCCACATTTAGAATAAATATATTCAGTATATGCCCTATCCACATTTAGAATCAATATATTCAGTATATACCCTATCCACATTTAGAATCAATATATTCAGTATATGCCCTATTCACATTTAGAATCAATATATTCAGTATATGCCCTATTCACATTTAGAATCAATATATTCAGTATATGCCCTATTCACATTTAGAATCAATATATTCAGTATATGCCCTATTCACATTTAGAATCAATATATTCAGTATATATCCTATCCACATTTAGAATCAATATATTCAGTATATGCCCTATTCACATTTAGAATCAATATATTCAGTATATGCCCTATTCACATTTAGAATCAATATATTCAGTATATACCCTATCCACATTTAGAAGCAATATATTCAGTATTCAGTATATACCCTATCCACATTTAGAATCAATATATTCAGAGTATATACCCTATCCACATTTAGAAGCAATATATTCAGTATATGCCCTATCCACATTTAGAATCAATATATTCAGTATATACCCTATCCACATTTAGAATCAAATTCTAAATTACCCTTTCCACATTAAGAATATAATTTATTTATGTTCAGTGATCTGTAACATAAGTATATACATGTAATAACTGAATATTAAATATTCATGTCAGTGATATATATATATATATATATATATATATATATATATATATATATATATATATATATATATATATATATATATATATATATATATATATATATCTGTGTGTGTATTTATATATTTCTGTCTGTCATCTAATGTACCATCTGAATACATTCAGAATCAATATATACTCTATCCACATACATATCTATATATGTGGATAGAGTATATGTTGATTCTAAATGTGGATAGAGTATATGTCGATTCTAACTGTGGATAGAGTATATATTGAATATATTGATCTTAATTGTTGATAGAGTATACAATGAATAGACTGATTCTCAATGTGGATAGAATATCTATTGAATATATTGATCCTAAATGTGGATGGAATATATTGATTGTTTTGATTCTAAATGCGGATAGAGTATATATTGATTCTAAATGTGGATAGAGTATATATTGATTAAAAATTTGGATAGAGTATATATTGATTCTAAATGTGGATAGACTATATATTGATTCTAAATGTGGATAGACTATATATTGATTCTAAATGTGGATAGACTATATATTGATTCTAAATGTGGATACAGTATATATTGAAGATACTCGTCTTAAACGTGGATAAAGTATATAATGAATACATTGACTGTAACTGTGGATAGAGTATATATTGATTCTAACTGTGGATAGAATATATATTGACTATTTTGATTCTAAATGTGGATATGGTATTTACTGAATATATTGAATCTTAATGTGAATATATTATATTTTGATTCCAAATGTGGATAGAGTATATATTGATTAAAAATTTGGATAGAGTATATATTGATTAAAAAATTGGATAGAGTAGTTATTGATTTTAAATGCGAATAGAGGATATATTGATTTTATTGATTTATTTTAAAGTTAAAATGTTGATAGAGTATATATTGATTATTATTGCAAATAAAACGTGATAGCAACTGTTTTACTAATCATAAAACTGTTGAATGTGTTCCTCTTCCTATAATGTGCTAGGTTCCTCTTTTATGACTCCTTTTTCCTGTTGTGATCACATGAAGTAGATATATTTTAAACATTTCTTGGTATGATATCGAACTTATATTTACAAGAAAGATACACAACAGCTTTTTATTTACCTTTTAGTTAAATACAATATAAGGAACAGTGATTGATATATATATATATATATATATATATATATATATATATATATATATATATATATATATATATATATATATATATATATATATATATATATATATATATATATATATATATATATATATATATATATACATTCATCTTTAAAACTGCTATACAAGATTAAGCATACAAACTGAATAACACCAATGCTTAATTGTGGGTGTTTTTAAATCTTCGTGAGTAAGACAAAAGTATAGAATGTTAGCATATATATGCATAAACAAATTTTAACGTCAATTTTTTATACTCTAAAACATCCAAACAGACAGATAAAAATTTCCAAACTTATTAACAACAAACAGGAAGCGCTGTATGTGTGTGTGTGTGTGTGTGTGTGTGATTTGGATTTCTAACTTAGGTTTAACAATTTTTCAGTCATATTGCTTCGATGTCTGAAATCTGACAGTTTATGGTGATGTCTAGCGGTGGGGCATCATGCCACAGACATGTAGCACGATGTCCCACCCAGTCACATTATCCTGACACCAGGCCGACCAGTCCTAACACTAACCTCTTAATGCTGAAAGCCAAGCGAGGCAGCTGTTAGTACCATTTTTGTAAGTCTTTACCATGACTCGCTCAGGGATTGAACCCACGACCTTCCGCTTCTGAGGCGGACGCTCTAACCACTAGGCCAGGAAACGCTGTATATACAAATCTATCTTTCTGTACTTCAAAGAATCAATCCTTTCAATTCAATCACTGACCAAAACATGCCCTTTTTGTACTGGAATCGGAGAAGAAAAAAAAAAAACAATGCACACTTTACAAACGATTCCATGGGTAGGTGGTTCTTTCCCAGGTTTTCCCGGGTTCATCCTCCACCAATTATACTGGTCGCCATGTATAGCCTATATAGTGCTGAAAAATGGTGTCCATCCCTACAACAACAACAAGAACAAGAACAACAACACTACCAACAACAAACGATATTCACGTTCGCATAAAAGAACAGAAACTTTACGGAAAACCCAATATGTGACGGTATTTAAGAAACTACAAGCACTAGAAAATCCCCTTGTTATGGATTTTCATGTCAGGAATTCACGTCAGGTCTAAATCAATTCATTTATTGCACATAAAAACACATTCAGAAGAGATTGTAACTGATATTCCCCACTGTAGCGTACGTTAACATTGTTACGGTACCGACATAAAGCGCTTTCATTTCCTCTAATGGCTTTCACGTGATCAAATATCGAAAGTAGGTTGCTTTTTATGGTGGTTTTCAATACGCAGTTCAATAGGAACACAACTTGCTTTTTTATGGTCAGGCTTTCAAAGTATCACTTGTACTATTTCATAAGACCCCCCCCCATATATATATATATATATATATATATATATATATATATATATATATATATATATATATATATATATATATATATATATATATATATATATATATATATATATATATATATATTCAGTATCAGTATCCTTTCAGTCCTTGTCATATGACAATAATGGTGATTAACTGGTACGACTTGCATATTATCACGGTAACTGTAATTATTAATCATGCTCCAACAACTACCTTCTTCAAAGACCCTAATTAGCGAAGCAAAATAAATGGCAAAATAAGTCATAGAAGAAAGATACAAAAACGAGTTTAAAGAAAATTCGAACTAGTTTAAGTACTATATTCCTATCCCGACCTATTTTTCTAGTATCAACACTATCAGCACTTGACGGCTGTAATTGCTGAACAATTCCAACCGCACTGATCAGGAATATATACATATATATATATATATATATATATATATATATATATATATATATATATATATATATATATATATATATATATATATATATATATATATATATATATATATATTAATACATTTCCTTGTATTTCTTTGTATCTTTTAAATAATAATTAGCTTGTTCTTTAAGATCGGATTTTAGAGATTACGAACGATAACAAGAGAAAAAGCCATATTTGTTAATGGAAGATTCAATTGGGATCATAATTTATTCTAACTGCCATTTTATGTTTCGTATTTGGATAGTCTCCATGCAAATTAAATGTTACAGTTCAGCGTCGGACAGTGTCAATGGGCATACAATGTTATAGTACAGTGTTGGGCAGCGTCCTTGGACCAAAAAAGTTACGGTAAAGCGTAGGAGAGGGTCTTTGGAATAAAATGTTATAGCAGAGTGTTGGGCAGCGTCCATGAACAGAAAATGTTATAGTACAGTGTTGGATAGTGTCACTGGACATGACATGTTACAGTACACGCAGTCTTGCAGTACAGTGGTGCACCCCGTGTAACAGCTTCCACTTAGATATTCCGGATGGGGTTATTACAGTACAATGGTCATAACGTTGTAGTAATGCGACCATGTTGGTTATGTTAACCAAGAATTAAATTCTATACCCATGATTTTTTGTCAGTAATTTTAAATTACATCAATAAAAATCAAAATAGCAGTAATAAAACACAGATTCGTAATATATGGAATACGTTTGTCAGTAAATAAGTGATGCATATTAGTCAGTCAAGTTTGTATCCATCCATCCATCCAGCCAGCCAGCCAGCCATCCATCGCTCCATCCATCCATGTATCTATCTGCATAAGAGACTACATTTTTTTCAATTAATATACTTTTTCGGTAGAAGATATACCAATAAGATCTAGTGTAGTCAGAATTATTAAATCTGATTTAATCTAGCAGATTGAGTAGTAAAGTCACAGGTAACCATGATTCCTGATCAAAACCTCAGTGTGTTTGATATTTCATCCAGAAGACTCTTCATTACCATTATTACGGCAGAAAGAAGATTCTGCATTACAAGGCATCCAAATCAAACGCTTTTATCTGTTCATAGAACGCCTTTGTAGTCATTCGTTGCTTCTTAGAAATTGTATCGATTTGTGAGCATTGAATTCGGAGATTAAAGGCTTCCTGTCTAAAATGAAACATGTCCTCAGGGATTCGTCTTATCCTCGCTAAAGTATCATTCTGATTGCTCAATTAGTTCTTCAAATTCCTCATCAATTCCTGCCGCCAGGAGGATCAGGAAAATCCGCCCTTATATCTGAACGATTGATAGAGACGTCAAAAATGATGAAATAATTGAAAAGCACATGCAATTTAGGGACCGCATTGACACGATCAAAAACTAGTGGTATAGAAGCAGATTCAAGATGGTTTTGTCAGGGAAAGATAACTCAGGGCATAACAAATCTAAGCGGCTTACTATGACAAACACGCGTCTGTTTCTAGGAAGAGGGAGCAATCTATCTAAGACATTTGACAGACACGTTCTATATACTGATCATACTGGAAACATTACCATATCCTGCAGCTTAACTGCTCAGTAAATTCTGCAAATTTGAAAGCTTGAATGTGATTAAGGATGGTTTTGTAGCATCATAATTTAAACAATGGACGTAGCGTAAGACTTAAGAGCCTGGTATACAAAACGTGGATAGATTTCTTGAGAAAAGATAAATAGCAAGAACAATGTTGTTTCAAAGCCATCGTCTTTAATTTCCAACAAAACAGTCGTAAGATCCCATGTCCGTAATATACACAGTTAAGATATGCAAATTGTATGGCAACTATTTGTGAGAGAAATTGTGCATACAAAACTTTATAATTCCTTCCTAGTTTTAATACTACTACTACTACTAATAATAATAATAATAATAATAAAAATAAAACTAATCAGCATCATTACAGCCTCAGAGTGAAAAGCTGTAGTACAATTTCACAAGTTTTCACGTTGCAAAGATTAGATGATTGAATAATCATATTAGATCCAAGTTAAATATACATTGATGTTAACATATCTAATGCATATTGATACTGAATCTTAGTGCAAATTACATTGATGTTAACCAGGCCGGTTTATCCATAGGGCAAAGTGGGCAACGTGCCCAGGGTCCCGAAGACTGAAGGGGACCCGTATATTATCATCTGATTTCACAAGCAGCGTCCTCGAGGCTCAAGGGGCCCCGTATATTATCGTTTGATTTCACAGGCAGTGTTGTTAATAGTAATTTAACCATATATATGGACAAGGCATGATAGCTATGCACATCCTATGTTTGCTGTGTCCAAGGCCCCCAAAGGCCTTAATCCGGCCGTGATGTTAACGTATCTAATACATAATCTTAATGGATCTGAGCGCAATATTCATTGATCTTAACGCACGTATGCATCTACAACTCAGCTGATGGAAAGACTTCTGTTGATTGTTACAATAATGTTGTTTTAGCGCCCAATATCAATTGCGTTACCCTTCTTTAAATGAGAAAATGATCAGAAAATTATCTTTGTTTACACATGCACCTTCGTTTATTAATTCCTAGGACCCTGTCATCAAGGGCGTTCTTCCACAGTTCCTCAGTAAATAAGCGTTGACGGAACGTCTGAAATTTAAAACAACAGTAGCCTTTACAGACTGAAGAGATATATGATTCGGTATTTTACAATAGCACAGGTTGGGGATTGGTATATTTAGTCTTGAAGTGCATATGCATTTTGAATGCGTACCTGTGCGAGGACAGGCATAAAATTGTAATGGTATGTCCTTTTATGATCATGTAAAATACGGTTTAATTAACGTTCTCATATTTTAGTCACCCAAGCCTCGTTAAGTCAGGTGACAACGAGGCAGACTTTGCGACCAAGATGACAAGGAACATTGATGGATAGGGGATAGGGACAAATTGGGGTGCATTACATATATTATTATAGTAAACCAATTCTATGACAATTACATTATTATTTCTGATATAAACGGACTAATTTATAATTGGCAGTGATATATTTACCAATGACTTGTCTTTGGAAAGTTCGAAGAAAGCTTAGGAATACCAATGATACTGCATGTTGTTGTGTTATTTACGGCCATAACAAAGAGGATATTTCTGACGATAAAAATGTGTGTGTTTGTGTGTGTGTGTGTGTGTGTGTTTTGGATTTTTAACGTAGCTTTAACAATGTTTCAGTTATCGTGGGTCGGTGGTTCTTTCTGGGATTTTCCCGGGTTCAGTCACATTATCCTGACACCAGGCCGACCAGTCCTAACACTAATCTCTTAATGCTGAGCGCCAAGCGAGGCAGCTTTAGTATCATTTTTGTAAGTCTTTGGTATGACTCGACTAGGGATCGAACCGATGACCTACCGCATCCGAGGCTGACTCTCAAACCACTAGGCCACCGGAGCGGTCTGACGATAAAAGTAAATACTGTGTTTCGAGTGTGGCTATCGAAGCAGGAAAAGATGATGATGACGATAATGATGATGATGATGACGACTACGACGTATGTGATGATATAGATGTAAACAGATAGATAATTGTTCATCGTGAAAATAACACTGGCTCAACCCATAGTGCTTAGTTTGTAAACACATTGTAAATTCATTATTAACATTGTAAACGTGCTATTCACATTGTAACTCTACTATTCACATTGTAAACCCGCTATTCATATTGTAAACCTTCTATTCACATTTTAAACCTACTATTAACATTTTAAACCAGCAATTCACACGCCAAACCTACTATTCATATTGTAAACCTACTATTCACATTGTGAACCCACTATTCAAATTGTATACCCATTATTCACATTCGAAAACCACTATTCACATTGTGAACCTTCTATTAACATTTTAAACCTACTACTTACATTTCAAACTTCAAATTCAAATTGTGAACTCACTACTTAATTGTAAAACTATTATTCACATTGTAAACATTCTATTCACATTTTAACAATACTATTCGCATTTTAAACTTACAATTCACATCGTGAACCCACTACTCAAATTGTAAACCCATCATTTACATTTCAAACCTATTATTCAAGTTATAAACATTCTATTCACATTGTAAACCCACTGTTCATATTTTAAACCTACTATTCAAAGTATAAAACTTATAGTCACATTGTAAACCTGCAATTCACTTTTTAAACATACAATTCATATTGTAAATCTACTATTCATATTTTAAGCATACTATTCACATTGTAAACCTACTATTCATATTGTAAACCTACTATTCACATCATAAACCCACTATTAACTCTGTAAACACACTATTGACATTGTAAATCTAATATTCGCAGCGTAAACATGATATTTACATTGTTGACTAATAGTCACATTGCAAACAAGGATGTATTTTTGTTTATAAATCCTATCTCACAACATACATTTCAATGAATAAAAACATTTTACCTATCATGAAAATCTAAACAATTTTATCATGCAGAGATTCGAATCGGAGACTAATATTTGACTATTGGCTTAGTAGTAAAGTCTTTATAAAGCTAGCTTCAGTTTGGTTAATATCATAATTCATCTAAATAAATAGTTAGCTTGAATAAGAGTGGATTTGGATCTCTACAGATATTTTTTAATTTGATGATCGCATTTACAAATGTGTATAAGATAGTTCTGATAAATTCATACACTATTCATGCTAAATTAACTAATATATGCCAAGAATTAAATTATTACACTCCCAGACGGATCAATATCTGAATGTTATTTATTGTCTAATAATTTTCTCTGTGAAATTAAGATATAAAGTACGACGTTAGGGACTTCGATCTACGGATCTCTAAATGCTACTGCAGTGGTTAGAATATAACATTTTATTGTAGATTTCGTAATTTCACTAGTTTATTATTTTCGTTGTTTTTTATTATCTGAAGAACAAAAAAAAAATGATAACGTTCTAAAATGAGAATTATAAAAAGAAACTGAGATACATTGGGTGACATTAGGGTAATACCAGGAAATGGTAAGGGCGTTTTACGTGCGTTACGATCTGGCGTCTTCAACTAAGTAACATAAAAGAGCGAGAACCAACAATTTATGTAAAAGTCACCAAATAATTTATTTCTCAAGAATACGAATGTAAAATTCAAAAGAACTTATAGTATTGTGAATTAAATCCCAAATAGTCCATAAACTTATTTCACAAGTCCAAATATATGAAATTGCAGTTGAATTCCGGTACTGTTCAAAATAAATTAAGATGTTGTGTGTGTCGCTGTGCCTGTAGTCACGAACGTATTAATGTGCCAATAGGATGGAGTGTCGCGATGGGCTAACATTCTGTTGATGTATCACAATATTATAATCCAAAATGTCTTTGACTGAATTTTCTGTAATGTTTAGTGCAAGAATATTATTGAGCACTTTGTATGAAACGTAATAATAATTTGAATAAATAAATCCTCCAAATGAAAAACTGAACACAAGAATAAGACTGATTTTATGTCAGATGTTAAGTAAAGACTGAGTAATTTTTCAAGTAAACAACATTACAGAAAAAGCTAACAGACAATCATGTATGCTAGTCTCCTTTATTAAAACATTCTATGCTGTTAAGACGGCTAGGAATTTCCAGATGGAAAACTGATCTCCTCAGCTCCGATTCCAAACAATAGCTTTACATTCATTGATAATGACGTTAATATTTAACTTATGATCCTAGGGAAATATTAACTGTGTTTTGTCTTGTTTACAAAATAAGTGTCAATGATAAGGTACGCCATTAACTTGAGGTTTGATATGGTGAAGTACAAAATACAAGTTTGAGATATACATAACAAAAAAGCATTAAGAAAACCAACAAACACTACAAATTAAATATGTATTACACGGGTAGTAAGACTGTGCTATGCTGGCATAGGAGTTAAAACAATTAATTTTTGTGTGTGTACGTGTGGGTGGGGGTAGAATAGTGGCTTTTCTAAAAACATTAAGTAATGAGTAAGCAAGGAATTCTCAAAAGGGTCTGCAATTATTTATTATGGTAGGGAATGTGCATCTGCTTTAGTCGGAAATGGTCGAATAAAATATAAAGAAAATCATTATCGTATTGGGGCTCGGATATTGTTTTTTTAGGTTTATGGCATGAGCCACTGTTATATATATATTCAATTTGCTTTATTTTTAGTTACTTTTTTCATGTTATTGTAATGTAACATTGTATGTTGGACTTGCCAATGTCCAAACTGATTTAATTTCTGCTTGATCCAAATTTACCTTTCTATTTTATTCATTGTTATCAACTAATACATAGCTGCATTATTCTCTATATGCATGGGTTTAAAATCAGTATTATTATTAATAGATAAAGTAAATATATTTATTTGGGTCAAGATTTTGGAATTTACTACGTGAATTATAGATAATCCAGGTTATTGTTTTGTAAACATCAGGCTCATTCTAGAAGGTTATTTTGCATTAAGTAATTTCTTTTTAGTGAGTTGGAAATTTTAATTGTGATCTGAGGTCAATATAATATTTATGCTTTAAGTTTCACCAGAATCAAGTTGTACGGTGTGTCCTGTATTTTTTAAAATATATTTCAGGATGGAATTTTTATCTGCAAATTATTGAATTCTAATGATTATTTTCTATGAAATACAAAAGTGCTCTGATAAAATTCTTGGAAAAAGACATTCACTGGAATTTATACTGAATTCAAACATGGGATTATTTTACTGTGATTCAGCAAAAGACTGTTGACACACCAACACTCTTTAAGCTATAACTGACACGTCACCGCCTTCAGTATTTCGATTTCTTCGGGACTTGTAATGAGTTTTATTCAGGACTCAAAATTACTAGAACTTGTGTCTGATTTAATTCTTGGATTATTTTTGGATTTCATTCGTTGTACCGTAAGTTCTATTTTCCGATGTTCAATATTTTTTCTAGGAAAGTGAATTATATTTGTTAAATTTTTACAAAGCTTGTTGTCTTTCACTCATTTCTGTTACTTATTGTAAGGGCATATACTCTTAACACCACAATATAATGTTATTCCGCATCACACACACACACACACACACACACACATTCTCTCTCTCTCTCTCTCTAATGTGATAACCCCTCCCACTGCCAAAACAACTAACAAAGAAACAAAGGACCTCCAAATATACCCATTTCGTAGTGGTTGAAAGGTAATGAGGTTTGGGGAGAAAAACATTTACGAATGAGTTGAGACTCATTCTCTTAATACTGTTGCAAAATATGCAAATTTGGATTATGGTACGTTATCGTTACAATTTGAAGATCACGTACATTTTTGCAAGGTCCATGTATAATGACTAAACAGTAACAATATGGCGAAAAAATTTATATATAAAATCCACGAGGATACCTATTCTATAAAGTAATCATTAAAAATCAACCCTAGAAAGAGTATATTTGACATGACACATAAATCATTTAGAATCAACCACAGAAATGGCATATTCCGAAATAAAACACTGAAATCATTTAGACTCAACCCTAGAAATGGCATATTTGAAATAAAACTGAATTCGTTTATAACTAATCAGATAAATGATATATTTGACGTACACTGAAATCATTTCGAATCAACCCTAGAAATGACATATAGACGAAATAAGTTAGAATCAACCCTATAAATTGCATATTTGACAAAGACATTAAATCTTTTAGAATCAACCACTGAAATAGCATATTTGACATAAATCTGAAATCATTTAGAACGAATCACAGGAATGGCATATTTGACATAAACGGAAATCTTTTAGAACGTGCCAGAGAAATGGCATATTTGACATAAACTGAACTCATTTAGAACGCACTACAGAAAAGACATATTTGACATAAACTGAAATCATTTAGAACGAGCCACATAAATGGCATATTTGCTGTAACTGAAACTATTTAGAATCAGCTCAAGAAATGACATATTTGACATAAACTGAAATCATTGATCAATTGCAGATATGACATATTTGCCATAAAACTTGAATCATTTAGCCGTTATGAGAGAGAAAAGATACTGGAAATGAAATTATTATATCAACGTTTATATAGTATTGCCAAAAACGAACCTGACAAAGAACAACATTCAATACATCTGTTTACTACGATTCTTAATTAAAATTCGGTTGCTGACACAACTGTCATTAAATTGTGGGAAACACGATTAAATACATATAAATAAATAAATACTATCATAAAAAATTAATGCAACATAAATGTTAAAGGGTTGTTAAAAACTTGTCATAGAATGTGACAAATATGAAAACGTGGCGCATTACAGTGTGAGCAAATTAAGACACGTATTGTATATGAGATGCATATTGTATATGAAATGCATATTGTATTTGAAATACATATTGTATATGAAATGCATATTATATATGAGCTGCATATTGTATAAGAATGCATATTGTATATGAGATGCATATTGTATATGAAATGCATATTGTATATGAGATGCATATTGTATGTGAAATGCATATTGTATATGAAATACATATTGTATATGAAATGCATATTGTATATGAAATGCATATATGAAATTTGAAAGGCAAGAGAAGAAGTGGATCCCAAAGCATATCAGGAAGAAAGGATATTCAAGTATACCAATATGCACAATTGCATGATCAGCTATTTACCTTGTACATTTTTTCCTCAAGGTAATGCGTTTATTCTGTCAATCACAGTCAATTTATACACATGTAGTACAAAGTTCTTTGTTTATTGAGATGGAATGCATCTTATGGCTGACAAAGTAGTTGTATCATGTTGATGCAATACACCTCATGGTTGACAAAGAACTTTGATCGTGTTGATGAAATCCATCTCATGGTTGACACAGTACATTATGTATGTTGTTGCAATACATCTTATGTCGACAAAGTACTTTGATCATGTTGATGAAATCCATCTCATGGTTGACACAGTACATTATGTTGTTGCAATACATCTCATGTAGACAAAGTACTTTGATGATGTTGATGAAATCCATCTCAAGGATGACAATGCGCTTTGCTCAAATTGATGCAATACACCTCATGGTTGACAAAGTACTTTATGTATGTTATTGCAATACATCTCATGTCGACAAAGTACTTTGATGATGTTGATGAAATCCATCTCAAGGATGACAAAGTACTTTGATCAAATTGATGCAATACATCTCATGGTTGACAAAGTGCTTTCTTCATTTTGATGCAATACGTTTCAAGGTTGCTATATGAGTATATTCATTTCTTAGTTTCCTGGAAATTTTTCCTGAGTTGTATTAAAGAATCGAGCCTGATGCAATTGGAATTGTACATTGGTTTAAGTCATGCATTTCTTTACGAACTTTCCTTTCTGTCTTTATCTTTTCTGAGTGGTTATTTTAAAAAGTAACCCATACAACATGTTAATTGGAATGCTATCTATACCATCCTTGAAAAGCCCATGTACTTTCTCATTCATTTATAATAAATCAAGTGTCATCTTTAGGAGAGTCACCATTCTATAGATGTTTCTATCATCCCTCGTATCGCTCTTAAAGAGCATTGTCTCCAAGTAGACATACGATTAATCAATAACTTTCACCAAATGTCTCATTGTATCATCCTTGTATTATTGTACAACTTGTTTTCCGCACATGTCATACATTAATCATATTTCTAACTCTAGCCCTGATGTGCTTGTTCTTGAAAGTGATTAGCACCAGAAGGCCGTCCTTGAAACTAACACCAAGTCATCGACCTTGAAACTGACTAGCAACAAGTCATCGTCCTTGAAACTAACACCAAGTCATCGACCTTGAAACTGACTAGCAACAAGTCATCGTCCTTGAAACTAACACCAAGTCATCGACCTTGAAACTGACTAGCACCAAGTCATCGTCAAAAAATACTCTCCTGGCAAATGCTAGTTTCCTCTGTCGTCTGCGAAATACATTTGTATCTGATAATTTCAATCTTTTAATCCAATACACTGGTTTGTTTGTTCATTAGTGAAGAATTCTTTTTCGAAATCATTTACTACATTGTATCCTCAAATATGTATTCAGTTCCTGCAGAATTAAGCGAACAGTTGTTGTATGAGCAAATACGTCTTTGTATCAACTTCATTTTAAAAAGTACTTGTATGTAAATATCTATGATTGCATAGTGAATGACAAAGTTTTTGTTTCTCAAAGGAGATACCGGTTTTAGTCAGGAACATCATTTCAACTTTTTTCGGGGGCGGGGGTGGGTGCAAAACTTGAGGGGGGAGGTAAACTTGATTCAGGTGAGACAAAACTTGACAGGCTTGTTAACTTTCGTATATAGGGTACAGCATTTTTACAGCACATGCGAATTCGGGGGTGGGTGGAGAATGCACCCTACTTCCCCACCCCACCCCCCAAAAAATATTACGTCCCTAGTTGTAGTTGTGCTATATTAGGACACCTGCAAACACTGAGCAATTTCTTTTACAAGGGAGATAAACGATTTTCATCCGCAATGTCTTTTCCGGATTTATCTTTTCATAACGTATTGTTGATCTTAACGCGAGGAAAAAAACGAGCGCTGAATGTGACAGATATTTTACATAATATCTACACAGACCATGGAGAGAAAATGTTCATTGCAATTAAAATAGTATTGTGTATATTGAAAACAATTATTTGAATGTACATGGCAAACTTAATTAATGGTATTGCATTGGAAGACATTGCATAATATTTACTCCACACATATTTGACAAAGAAAATAAGCCTCGAAAGAGAAATATCAACATTGAGGTGAAACATAATATATAATATGTTTTCTCTTTCTCACTATAAAAGACAAATTATATAATACAGAAAGAGTTATTAAGCAGATTAATTCACTGACTAATCAAGAATGGTTGATATATAATTTACGTTAATGGAATATTTGTAGATATTTAATAAATGAGCGATAAACATTGCAATGAAATATTCATTGTGGGATATAAGAACGAACGTACATGAAGATTTTGTGAAATGTTAGAGTTTACACTATCAGCAATGTCATATATGTGATCATGCTATTTTTAATTAGTAATTATAAATGGATATACTTAAAATCTTTATAAAATAATTACACCTTACTGGGCCGGATGCTTAGTCAAAATATAAATTAGAACATCACCTGCACACAAATCGCAAAGTGTGACATTGTTAATATTTAAAAAGTGAATCATAGAAATATGCATAATTTGAGTATCATGCACATTTACAATTTGTACAAGTGTAAAAATGTCCCGTTTTAAAAAATTGAGATTTGTTAAATAGCTTACTCGGAAGGCCAGTTCAGTTAGGTGGCTAAGCGTTGGATCAGTTTGAGCTTACTCATGGTATCTCTTCACTATTGGAATATTTAGGTTATATACCATTTTCCGCTTTCTAAAAAGAGATAATCAGACAGTCCCTTCGATAGAAAGTTCTAAATTTTTAGCGTTTGCCATTCTGAAGTGCACGGTTGCGTACCATAATATGTTCGGTAAATGTGATAACCTGGACGCTTGAAGCCCTGTTTGATCATTAGGAAGCTTTGAATCTACGTCTGCAGCCATCGTGAAGATTTATACTGAATTTATGACAGGCGTGTCTGACTTGATGCCTACGCAGGTGACTATCACGTCTACTTCGCCGAGCGGTCGGATATTTTGGACTGATGTATGGGTTGTGAACAAGGAAATAAATTCTGTTCTGTTTTAAGACGGGTCTAAACTACTGTATTCATCATTCTTATAAAAGCTAGACATTTACTACGTTTTTAAAAGACAAGTGTAAGTTACAAGATTTTTATGGACTTTTTCATAACTGTGGTTCCTTTGTAGTGGCGATAAAAACATAAAAAAACCATTTACAGACGCTATATAAAGCAACTACAAACAATAAAGAGGCTACCTTTATGCACGAGTACATAATGATATATTACAAGAACAAACTCTAGCATATTCTTCATGGACCGATCCGATGGCCTAAGTGGATAGAGTGTGCGCCTCTTATGCGGGAGGTCGCGGGTTAAAACTCCGGCCGAGTCATACAAAAAAACTTAAAAAGTGGTTCTAACAGATATAAGGCACTCAGCATTAAGATGTTAGTGTTAGGATTGTTTGTCATGGTGTTAGGATAATGTAACTGGGTGGGACATGATGCTACATGTCTGTGTCATGATGCCCCAGTACTAGAATCACTAAATACTGCTAGACTGCAGACTCTTTCTCTACTACCAGCTCTCTCTCTCTCTCTCTCTCTCTCTCTCTCTCTCTCTCTCACACACACACACACACGTTCCTTTTGAACCTCAAATCATCCCAATCATTAGGTGTCAAAAATCAGTTGGCAAAGAAACCAGTCAAGTATCAGACCGGAAGTCAATAAGATTATCGGCAACGATTTTATTGGAGTACATGTTGTATATATTTCAAATCATTTCTCACTTAAAGTGGATAATTTATTTTCATCAGTCATTGCTGTCCGGGTATGAAATGGCAACTACTATTGTGCAAAAGAACAAAGTTTTTTTTGTACATTCCAACAACTATTTTATTATCACAAGCTTAGCTGAGAAGTACATAATCCTAAGATACATTTCCAGTTTTGATATTTATTTCTCTGTTTACTAGTTTTAACAGACATAACATATTCATGCTCTAGGTGGCAGTCATTGAGCACGTAACATGGTACAGCAAAATATGTTTCCATATACGTTTGATATTCTATTTTGCAACAGACACATATGCTATCATTCTTTGTATGTAGCTACATATAGGAAATGATGATAATATAATTATATAAGCTATGTTCATACAAATATGTACAATATATGTCATTTCGTATTCCATCTTCTTACAATAAACTATATGCAAAAATGTGTATATTTATGAATAGACAAACTGAATCCTGTGGCGGGAAGGACAACCTTTACAAAACTGTGACGGGAAGGAAAACTCACAAACTGTGACAGGAAGGATAACATGCCATAACCTGTACCTGGAAGGACTACTTTTCACAAAAGTGTGGTTGTCTTCACTGGCTTGCCATCCAGGACAACATAAAATCCCCCATTACTTACGTCTTTGCACATATGTAAACATCTATATATGTACAATTGTATGCTGTTAAATAGGTAGGTAGGTAAATAAGTTCGGAGGTATATATTCACCATACCTAAACACGTACGTTTATACGAAACGGCTCTTTTTAATATATAATTTCTGGTATATGGTGTGTGTGTGTGTGTGTGTGTGTGTGTGTGTGTGTGTGTGTGTGTGATTTGCACTGCAATAGCTTCCATACGTAGGTGGGAATCCCATTTCCTACATTTTGGCGTAGAACCACAACATTGTCCAGGGGAGCGCCAATTGAGTTGATAAGGCAGAAGGTTAACCTGTGTTTGATGATATATGCTAATACAAAATATACGTTAAGCGTCTGGAGGCTAGCAAGACAGTATTAAGGGTATGGAGGTTAGCCAGGTATGTATTAAGCGTCTTGAGGCTAGCAAGGTATGTATTAAGCGTCTGGAGGCTAGCAAGACATGTATTAAGAGTTTGGAGGCTAGCAAGGTATGTATTTAGCGTCTGGAGGCTAGAAAGATAAGTATGAAGTATCTAGAGGCTAGCAAAATATGTATTAAGCGTATGGAGGCTAGCAAGATATGTATTAAGCGTCTGGACGCTAGCACGGTATGTATTAGCGTCTGGAAGCTAGCGAGTTATGTAATAAGCGTCTGGAGACTAGCAAAGTATGTATTAAGCGTATGGAGACTAGCAAGATATTCATTAAGCGTCTGGAGGCTAGCCAGATATGTATTAAGCGTCTAGATGCTAGCAATGTATGTTGGCTAAATTTACGTGAAGGGAATATTTAAGGTGTCCTTACGTCTGTTCCAGATTGTAAGATAAATATTTACGTTAAGAGAATAATTGGGGTGGTGTATCCTTTCGTCTGTTCCAGCTTGTAACGTAACTATTTACGTCAAGAAAACAGTTGGGGTACTCTTATCTCTAGTATATCTTGGAACGACATTAATTCCTCGATGTTCTTAATAACAAGGTTATTCTTTGCAAATTTCCTTTACCATAATGCACATACATTTGTTTCTAATAGCCAGTGTAGTGTCTGAGTTAGCTGACATGTACAAGAGAATCCCAAACTTCATGTTCATTCCCACATGTGCATTAAATTGTAAACGTATGCAAATTGATTATTTTTTTAATTGCTATGATATTTCTATTCTGTGTTTTCCATATAAAATATATGGTTGAAATTAATCATTTTCATTAGGATTGAATGATTATACCTATTTTCAGTATTCTCCCACTTTTACATATCAGTCAAACAACATCCTTATAAGATGGTTTGGAATAACAACACCAGAAACCAGTATTTGCTCTAACAGCCCAAATGAGTCATTGTGGCTGAATGTTTAGCATGACAGAGTCAAGACCGAAAGGGCGTGGAGTCTTCTAATGCTTTTCCGTAGAACACCAATACAATCCAGTCCAGTAGCCCACGTTTGTGAGTAATCAGAAACAAATTGGGTTTATTAATTGAATTTGACGACTGTTCGTCCACGCAAATCTTATTTTCAATATGGTCACAGTTATGAGAAATTAACGATTTTTCGATGAACACTAAATAGGAGAAGCAAATATTTAGCGTGTTCGTTTGCCAAGGTCAATAAACGATTTTTCAGGTGGCGATGAGTGGGCATGCTGAAAGATTTGTATTGGGAGTGATGAAATGTAATGTTGGTCTTCACATATCACTGTTTGGTAGATAAAGCACAAGTGTACATGCGTAACAAAGACGTTTTGTTTTATATATAATTTCTGTAGTAATCCCAACATAACTTTATTCAAACCTATACAATTTTTGTCATCTATGTATACTCTGTCATTTTACATTTCAAATTTGAAATATAAATTATCCGCACATAATATTTTCTTTTTCTAAATAGGAGAATAGTTCCAATCGTCCCTTGAATCCGATTTTACTCAGCCCATTGTGAGGAATGCTATGTCTAGCATATTGTGGATGGAGTCTATAATGGTATGCTATTTTCTTTGTTACACATCTTTTAAAGTATTCACAGATGCCTGATGATGCGGTTGTATAACTTGACCTTTTTGATTGAAACGTAATGTTTAGTTTTATAAAGAATAACACTTAAAATAACACTGTACTTGCTTTTCCATATGGGAAACACTAATGAGGTTTAATGTCTGATAATGAAGGCAGATTGTGAAATGATTGCTCCAAATGCGACAGATTTAGCTCGGGATTCCTTTAGCTTTATTATATCCAATTGTACACTAATTTTAGCCACATTATCCAGACAAGAGGATATGTTGAAGCTTTCCAAACATGGCTTTAGTCTATTCATGTTTTAGGGACTAGGAAATTGTAACCAGTCACTATTATTGTTGTACTATTTTATTGATGTATTAACCTATCAAAAGTCATGACTGTGATGTAAGTCATTCCAATTATCCTATATGCCCGACTGCCATAAAACATTACTCGTCTCCAAAACTTACTCGAAATACCATAAGTAATGAAAAGGGGGCATTTGATAAATTTGAATAATATTTCAAGTCCAGAGTTATATTGTGTTACTTGAAATGCTGAATAAATGTTTATGACTGTGGGACGGGAATTGGTGCCCTGATAATCTTGTGAATACAAATCATGTAATTGGATAAGGAAAACATAAAGCCAAAACGCCAAATAATGGGTCTCGTTCGTTTTTAAAGAAATCCCCGATGTTCCAAATTTACAGCAGATCTTTCGGAACCATTTGCAACAGATTGGATCTACCGAATACACTGCACAAAATCGAGGAGGCTATTAACAAACTAGTTTTTTATTTAGAGGGGTTCTCCTGAAATATAAATCTAAACAAAACCAATAATATGTTGGCTAAACAGCTGATTTCAGAAAACGAATGAATAGCCAGCAGCGACGCGAGGATCCTAGGAATCTGACGACATTGTTCTTTGTGAAACCAGTACCAAGTCATCCGAAGGCAGCATTCTGTGATGGAGCTGTTATTATTTTTAAAGAGAGATACTATTCCCGTGTATGATTAGCTTTAAAGTTACCAAACTAATTGATCGTTTTTTATATTAAAATTAGTTGCGTAATAATTTTTATTAACATAATTGATTTCTTAATGATCAGTAGTAGCAGATAAACAAATTCAGATTCATTTAAAAACATATGATTAAATTTCCATGTACCTTGACCTATTGCTAAGGCAGTACATGTAAAGGACACTGAAACCGTTGAATGGACAGATTTGTAACGTATGTCATTCCTAGTTTGAAGGTCTGATGATGTCAGAAAGAAATCTAACATAGCCTGTTTTTAAAGGCCTCTCCATCTGTAGCTTCTGATGATGGAGATCTCTCCGGACGTCTATAAAGTTAAACCCTTCCATGATTGAATGTATCTGGTTGTTTGCTTTCCTATTATTCTCTAGTTAATTGTATTTATTACCATAGCCCAGTCGTCCATTCCAATATCTTTTCAATTATCATTGATGACTTATCCAATTTTCTCTGTGTGCATAGAGTTGCTTAAAATATTTTGGATTGACTTTATTTAGTCTGTGACTTCCTACTTACATAGTTTTGTATTATGTATATTATCATCTAAAATAATGTAATTTTCCGCTGGATGCATTTTTTATTTTGATAGGCCATATTTGACTGGATTATGGCTACTGCTCAGCTGCCGTTTGGATGAGAGTAAAACCTTGCTTTAAAAACCCATTAAGGTCTGCAGTAACATTTTTATGTTTTTCGTACTATGAGTATCGTTAATAGAGTTATGCCATACGTGTCCATGCATATTGAGAATGTATCTCTCCTTTTAATCTTGGTTGTAAACAATTATCGACTATTAAGGCTTCCAATAACTAAATTACTCAAAGGGTGAAATCCAAACCTTAGAGATATTTTACAGCACTTTGCTATATCATAGAGAAGGCTGACACTCACATTATTCAAGCTATGTTCCCCTTTCAAACGATACACTGGAAAGCAAAACCAAACCGATCCCATTGCTTATAGTTATTTTGCTTGTGATTGATGCTACACCCTTTG
The DNA here is from genome assembly GCA_028554795.2 of Sinohyriopsis cumingii. Lineage (NCBI taxonomy): Eukaryota > Metazoa > Mollusca > Bivalvia > Unionida > Unionidae > Sinohyriopsis > Sinohyriopsis cumingii. The sequence continues at coordinate 653,135 of JAPYKE020000085.1, forward strand.
AAACCAAACCATTTTCCTGGCAACGTGCTCAAATTTCTTACAGTAATAATTGTGATAATATTACGATTTACTATTTCAGTCACTAATGCTATAATGAAAACAATGTACAGTACATAGTCCAAGCATATGTGTACACATCAAAGGAAATTAAAACACTGATAAATGGTAACTAAACAAGTCACTGCTAGATCCAATGCATTGTAAAAACTGCCAGAAAAAAGCAAAAATGACAGTCGAATGATATCAGAATAGGTTTCTCGTTCTCATGTTTTGGAGCATTGTCAAATAATACCAAAATATAGTTTCGTGTCCTTTTTAACCAGTACAATCCACCCCCCACCCCCCACAGGTATCTGATATTTCCGACCGTTGCTATCGTCCACAGGTTTAATGCAGAATATACACATATTTGTTAGTAACTATAGAAGAAGGAAGAAAGCGTGAATATTTCACGGAACAAACTTAGAGTCTAGATATTCAGCTAAACCGAAATGACCATATTTATTCCAGTTTTATCAGGTGATTTCAAAAGGGTGCAGGTTGCTTCGTAATCGGGATGTTTGTACCAAATATTTCAACACATTGCATTTTGTGTTAATGTTGTTTGCTTTTAACATAAAATAATTTCAAATATTAATAATTATGTACTTTTTATCTTCGCAAATGAAAAAGAATTGAGATTTTAAAATTGCCGAAAGTACAATAAAACAATATTATCGAAAAGGAATATAACAATATAACGAGTCTGCAATGGACCTTGAAATAACAGTTTCATTTATAAATTGTTATATTGCATAAAATCACAAGACTATTTTTAGAAACAGTGTTTAAGACATGCACGAAAAAAAGATGACAACTTAATGTACAAGCTGTTAAATACATACAAAGCAAAGTATAAATGATAAAATACCGTAATTAGAAAAAACGAAGAAAAAATACATAACACAGTAGTGAACAAGTAAATATAATAATAATAAGTAAGTGATACTTATAATAGCAAATATTCTAGTTTTGAGATTACAAACTTAAGTGTGAAAATGAATTATTAATACATGATTTGAAGTTTCAGGATAAAAAAAAATCCGAGTACAAAACAACCAAGTCAAAAAGTCACTGACATTCCTTCCAAACATGTAGTTTTCTGAATAATTGAAGTAGTTCTTCACAGGCAGCTATACAACTGTAACTATTTTCGCTTACTAAGGTCTCAAAGAATAGCTTCATATTTTGACACCCTAATTTTTCAGGTAGAAGGCATGAACCTAATTATCATAAACCTAGCATTTATAACTTCACGCAGAGCTAAATCTGTAATATAGTTTAGATTTACTTTGAGTTAGGCTTGGAAATGGACTGGCTTGTTACGTGACTGCCTGTCACAGTTGGACTATCATTGGAGATCATATGCGTAACTTGTGCTGCAAATGACCAGCCGACTTGCCTTACGTATTTACCTATGTATGCTACAGAGGTAAATATCTGAAAATCAAGCTGGTGGAGGGGTAATGAAAAGTAAGCTAATTTGTTATTGTTGTTGTTGTTGTGGGGTTTAACGCCATTTTGCAGCACACGATAGGCTATGCATGGCGGCCAGTATTAATGGTGGAGGAAGAACCCGGGAAAACCCCAAGAAGAACCACCGACCCACGAGAAGCTACTGGCAAGCTTTCTCACATACCCAATTGGCCGAATCCTGGACTCGAACCCACGCAGACAGAGGTGAGATGGCAGTGATCCGTAACGGAGAGCGCTTTAGACCACTCGGCCACTCGGGGCCCCTCTAATTTGTTATAGTACTAGTGAACTTTATTCATGCATAAGTCACATACTGATTCTTTTAGCTGTCTTGTCACAGGAAAATATTCAAAAAATATTAGCTGTTTGCTGTCAAAAAATGATTGTAAAAGAGAGGGGTTGGTGGCAGTGATGGTTCAGTATAAAAGTAACCAGTTGTATAAGGAATTAACCCGATTGTCGCAGACGAAATATCACATGCATGCTTTCCACAGAAATCATTATTTTATTTTTATTTGTCCCTTCGGAGTAAATTTATTCTCATTTTTTCTGCAATTGTCGGATGAAAACTCACCAGACAAACTGTCCAGTGAGACCTTAAGAACCGGTGTCATTTGTTCAGACTTGTCTAATGTGATTCACTGTGCCATAACTCATTTCCTTATTACCTCCATGTCTTGAATCTGATATAGGTATTGCAAGCATACGCTTCCGGTAGATTTGCTAGCACTTAATCAGAGTAGAAGGGAGTTAACTCAACACTGTTAGATTTACCAGGTATTGCTTCTGAGCCATTCTTCTAATGAACAACAAAAGTCTTATAAGTTTCATGCAAGGTGTTTTAATTGAAATATTTCACATACTTATTCAGTTTATCAATATTTTTAGTACATACTTAGTATATGTTCCTAATTTAATGATGATTGCCTTGATTTAATGCTTTCACGTACATATCCACTCATGATGTAATGTGTCAGTGCATATATTGCATCTTATTTACAAAGCATAATGACAAAAATAAATAAGAGGCTCAAGGTTTTATTTTCTTGTAGGCCTCAATGTGTAGGAAAGAACACCAGACGAAGCGATATTGCTAAAAAGGACAACGAAAAAGATTTTCTTGGGAGTCAGCCGCATCAATGTTTGTGGAGCTTTTACAGGAACAGATGAATCTGCATCAGCGTGATTGGAGATTTTGATGAGTTATGTGAAATGTATGTCCCTTTTTACATTATGTTATTTCGCCTCCCCTTTGTTACTTTGCATGATTTTCTGTTCGCTATATATTTGATTTTATTCAGGTTACAATCACTAGCAAAACAAACTTCTCTAAACAGTAGCAGCTTCAGCAATAATATGTGCTGGCCAGTGTGAAAATGGTGCGCTGGTAACCGTATTAGTGTTCTTAAAATACATTATTCATACATATTATTTTATAAACAGATGAGATGAATCTGGGTATATAATTTCATTCTTTAAGTTTTCCAGCTGATGTGGTTCAGTTTACAAAGTTTGGTCCATACAATGTATGTTTACCTGATGAGTTGCCTCCCTTACAGTCTACCTAATATTTCTCTGTTCTAATATAGATTTGACCTTCTTCATGAAATCAGTGAGATAGTTATGGTCAGTTAATATATGCTTTGCACCGCTCATATTTTGTTAAGTACTTAGCATCCACATTTTACAGTTATTTTACAAGAGAATTAGCTTGGTTTCTTTTACATCGTTTATTCACGACATTTTGAGATTTCATAAATATTACTGTTTTGACTGTGGTATATCACTAATATCACCATGCAATAACACTAAGGGATATATTAATTGTGAAAAATGGTGACATTGACTTGTTATAAGAAAATTGTAAATTTATGTGTGGACAGTAAAATGAAAGTATGAAGGTGCCTCATAGCTGTTGCTCTATAGCATGGTTCTCGATCACCGACAACTGCCAAACATCATAGGAAACAGACAATTTTGAGTTTTACACATGTTGAGGTTGCATTTTATTTGGAATTGCCCAAAGTTATGAAACTGAAATGCATTTCCGCTAATCCGACTGGCACATTCATTCTTAAGGTCTCATTCGATAGTTTCATATTTTGACACCTCCGTAATTATCATAAGCCTAGCATTTATAAATTCACACAGAAGCTAAATCCGTAATGTGATTTAGATTTACTTTGAGTTAGCTTGAAAATGGGTTGGCTTGTTTGGTGACTGCCTGTCACAGTTCGACTAGCGCTGGAGAGCAAATGCGTAACTTGGGCTGCAAACGAACAGCCAACTTGGCTTATGTATTTACGTATATCTGCTACAGACGTAAATATTTCAAAATCGAGATTTTTGAGGGGTGATAAGATAAGCTAATTTGTTATAGCACTAGTGAACTTTATTCATGCATAAGTCACATACTGATTCTTTCAGCTGCCTTGTCACAGGACAATATTCAAATAGTAGCTCCTTTCTGTCAAAAATTAAAGTAAAAAATAGGGGTTGGTGGCTGTGTGGGTTCCGTATAAAATCCACCAGTTGTATAAGGAATTAACCCGATTGCCGTTGTCAAAATCTCAAATGCATGCTTTCTACAAAAATCATTAGTTATTTTTTGTAGCTTCAGTGTAAAATTATTCTCATTTTTCTGCAATAAGTCATTGTCGGAGGAAAATTCACCAGATAAACTGTCCAAGGAGATCTATTTTCAGTGGGTAGTTTCTTCTGTTCTGCATTATGTAGAACACATTGAAAAACGAATATGTAGCAAGAACACCAACATGCTTTTACATTTCAGCTTCTCAAAATGGCGTTTAACGTATAACTAGAATTTCACCTTTATTTTGTCTTTGACGTTACCTTAGATTGACATATGTTTTATTAGGATCTGGAAACAATGAAAAGTTCTGTATTGAACAACAAAGATCTCGACTATATAGGTAAAATAATTACAACTTAAATCCTTTCAACGTTTTAATGATAAAACTTTAAATTTGATCGGCATTTTTTATTACTGATAGGGACATTCAGTTTTGAAATGTTATGCAGAATGACTTTAAAAAAACTACCAAAATTAAAAATTAAAACAAAAGAATATTTATAGTCTTTGTGTTGCTGATGGCAATTATTATCTATTATTATCAGCGTGCATATATTGCTAAACTATAAACAAATTCAAATGATTAATATATTTCATATTCGGGTTCATAAAATATCTTAAAAAGCCATAATGAATTCTTTGTTTAAATACAGGAGGAAATCTTTATAGTTCATATGCATGTCCTTTACTTTATTAATTATCCGACTATGCATTTAATTACGTATTTATGATGGTGTTATATATGAGTACACATATCTATATGGATCACAAAAACCTTTTTTCATAAGCATCGTTACATAGTACGTAACTAACATGGAAACTAAGGCAATAGTGCAACTTACAGTCTGCCTCCTGAGACGCTTAAAGAACGAAAAGTATAAAACAAGATAAAGGTCAAATAGAAGAGTTTACTTTCCCTTAGTCATAAAAACCTGGATGCAAGAAAAGATCTGAAGGAAGCGAGCCTCACACAAAATGCATTCCTTTTGGTGGTAGTTTTGTTTTAGACATTGATTAACAGGGTGATATTGTAGAGTAAGCATTCTAATGTACCAAATAAGTGATAACTGACACGCTTTTAAATATAGAATAATTGAGCAAAGATATCATTTAAATTAACTTTGGGTAAGTGAATCTAATAAATATATAGTTGCATGTCCCACATGCGCAAATGCCCATCCTTTCCTATCATTGTAAGGATTATTATTTCACATTTAGTTGATGATATGTCAATTTAATTGCACATATATTTCATCTGTCTGGTGCACATGCTTGATCTGTCTGGTACATGCTTGACTGTGTGCAATAGATCTGTCTGGCACATACTTGACTGTGTGGAATAGATATATGTCTGGCACATAACTAACTGTGTACAACAGATCTGTCTTGCACATGACTGAATGTGTGCAATATATACGTCTGGTACATGATTGTCTGTTTGCACTTCATCTCTCTGGCACATAATTGGATGCATTGACTTTAAATATCCCAAAGTTTTTTCGTCTTTAATTAGCGTACTGATGTCAATATTTTTTAAAGTTAGTACCCCGGTGTACTGCAGACTATGTACCTTGAAGACGATGGTGAGGTTAAATAGCGGGGCATTCATTACGCACGATACATAAATAATTAATAATAATTTAGTAATAACAATTTACCACTAAGCCACCCTGTATACTGATATGTACATATTGTTGTGCAAATGAATAAAACCTAATCGTCCCAACTGCCCTGAACTTCATTGTATCTAGTTCATTTTATTAGTTATTTCCTTGAACTTTATCATGGCTGGTACACTTTATGAGTTATTTCCTTAATCTTTCTCGCATCTGGTGTACTTTATTTGTTATTTCCCTGAACTTTATCATATCTGATGCATTTCATTAGTTATTTAGTCTGCAAATGTCTGATCAACATACTTTTGGAAATCTCATATTTTGTGGATATATGATCACTTTAGTTCATAACCTTTGGTTTTAATTTTTGAGTGTCACCATGTCATATTCATTGTATTTCCTGTGTTTGCACACATAATGCAAATTTGAAATCCCCATAATTAGCACTTGTCACTTCATTTACTTACATCTTATTGCTATTTGATATTATATAAAACATTGTTGTCGCTTTTCAGATCTAGCCTAAAACATGGAACAAGGCGGAAGGGTTTGTTTAGATTGGATTCTCTCCAGCTATCAGATGGTGATATTAGTGCCTCATTAAGACATGTCCAATGTTCCTGACAATAATCACCACGATTATATATTATACCACCACAGAGGCTTATAATGCCTAAAAGGCATGTGTTACGAATCTAGGGTGTTAAACTATGTAACAAGAAATGGCTAAGCCAACAAGTTTTATAAAATTTGAAGTAATAAATTATTTCGCTAAAATATAAAAGAGGAAAAAAAAAATTACGTTATTATGAACAAATTCTTAAAATCCTAACTGTTCTATCAATTCCAATAGTTCAGAGTATTTCGAATAAGTTCCAAATGTATTCTGAATAATATCACCTCTTTACCGATGTGTCAACTGTACAGAGGAAATCACTGATAAAATCAAAAAGTATCTTTAAACGAATTAGCGGTAATTACAATAATTACACAGCCATTCCTATGAAAGGAATCAAGGATTAATATATGAATAATTATAGAGAATTATAAATATACACCAGCCAGAACGGAAAGTGCTATCCTTGGTTTATATAAGAGAATGCTTGATAATAGCAGGCAGAATTAATATTTTAATACTATCATACAGGTTAGAGATTTTTAATTCGTATTCTACGGGGATTCGAACCCATGTCCGCGGGTAAACGGCACCTATCACCTTGTCTGAATACACCAGCTCATATTCCCTCACAACTAAGCACACATCACCAACACATGATGTCACTCAGTCGGTGTTATATGCACTCGTGTGTAGCAGACACACTCGCATGACCACCTAGTAATTAATTCTCATGTATCTACAGTCATTATGGATTCCAATGAAAGAAATCAAGGTATATAGAATTAGAGAGAATAATAAATATACACCAGACAGAACGGAAAGTGCTATCCCTGGATTCTATAGAAGAATGCTTGATAATAGTAGGCAGAACTAACATTTTAATACAATTAATACTATCATACAGGTTAGAGAATTTTTAATTCGTTCTCTACCGAGATTCGAACCCAGGTCCGCGGGTAAACGGCACCAATCGCATTCTCTCTAATTAATTCCATATACCTTGATTTTTTTTCATCGGAATCCGGAATGTCTGGTGTATATTTATAATTCTCTCGAACTAATTATAGATACCTTGATTCCTTTCTTAGAAATCCGGAATGACTGTGTATATACATGGGAATTAATTACTAGGTCGTCTTGTGAGTGTGTCTGCACACGCGATTGCATATAACACAGACTGAGTAACATTTTTGGTGATGTGAGCTTCGTCGTGAGGGAATATGGACTCGCGTGTGCTGGCAAGGCGATGGGTGCCGTTTACCCGCGGACCTGGGTTCGAATCAGCGTATAGTACAATTATTCTAATTTTATACGTGATTGTGTTATGTTTCATCTCTCCGAGACTTGGGCTCTTGATAAAGTTAATGTAAGATGGTTTCACGAGCTGCATAAGCGTCAGATATATAGATCTAAATGCAAGGTTATTCTAGAAGAATTCCTCTCTAACCAATATTTATCGATTGGACAGTCAATCCAGAAAGAATGTTTCTTTAAGGCAATTGGAAATATCACAATATCTGTTGTAGTGTATATTTTCCAACAAGGGAATATAAACATGCCTGATCATTATAGAGGTATAGGTTTTGTACCAGACCTCAGTAAAACTAAAGATTAACATGGAAACAGCGAAATTGTTGATTTTCGAAACGGGATATATTTGTGAGGATATGAAAGTTGGTGTTCTGGTGATTGCCTAATATAAACGGTACCTTGATATAAATAACTTGGTTTTGTAACATCTTCTAAAAATATGGCATATGTGCCAAAAATCATTAGGAGCACATTATTGTTTGATGACAGCTAAATCGTTCTGGTAATTTGTTCATAAAAGTTCATTAACACATACTGAATACTAAAATGGCAGAAAGTTTGAATAACGGGTCAGAAGTTTGGGTCTTTTGCAAAGCAAATGATATCGAAACTGTCCATACATGTTTAGAAAATAATCACTTGTAATTACAAGATAGATAAGCTCCAAATGATTGTATCTATAAGAAGTAGATATAATGAGAACGCAAGGAGCAAGATATAGAATAATTCTTAAGCACGGGTTCAAACTATTAAAGATGACTGGTGACGAATTTCCAAAACAAAGCTATAACCTGCAACTGAATATGGGGCGATCAATGTGATTGCTGAGGAAAAAACTGAAAATTGACTTGGGGAGAATACTGTGATTGTTGACTAAGTACCCTGCAATTGACACTGCGATTGTTGGGTAAATACTAATTTGAAAGGTAGAAAACGCTGTGATGAAAAAATATAAGAATATTCTATTTTCATATGGAATGGGAGAAGCTTGGGTTTATCAAGGAGTGGGTAACGTGAATCTATTTTCATTATATGCTAACAACGAAGTAAATATTGTATGTTTCCTAAAAGAACTAAATGAAGTGTTGAGTTACATAGATGAATAAATACGTTATATTAAGAACAGACTCGATACAAGTCGTCAATACTATATAGACTGCCTGAACTATTCGTACAGTGTTCGTGTATTGCCCATTTTTAGAAATGGAATCTCTCCTATAATGGTAAATACAGGTATGTTTAAAAACGCCATTATGTTAAATTATATTGTCCGTTTTATGCAGATTAGAAGCTGAATGTCACTTTGTTGATAAATGTCCCACGAATAATAATTTGAGAAATGCCTATGTAATTTCCAATCATATAAAGCTCAAGTATTTATTCAGAGAATCAATAATAATATTAATATCCTGCATAAGTTTGATCCTTGTCTAGCAAAATCAACGTGTTAATGCTAGAATTGATATATCCCCAATCAAAGTCTCTGGATATGTTCTAAGTGAGGAAAAAAAACCATAAAATTATTCTAGTTGTGACTTTGACCCTTAATAAATGTCACCATTTAAAGATCTACCTTCAAGTTTTTAAAAAACCATACAACACATTGCGTGAGTTTTTATTGCACTTCGTCTCGCCACACTAAAAGACATGAGGACAATTTGTTAGCGGTTTGTATTTTTGTTGGTTTCGTCATTAATTGTTGAGAAAGTTTTTATCGTTCGACATCATGATACTTTCCATTTTTCAGAATTATGCAAGTAAATTAGTTTAACTTTATGCGTGCAGGGTTCTGTTTTGGAAATGCAATGTAAATTCATTCTAGATTGTTTATGTCTGGCTATCGGCTCACCTGGTAGAGCCTTGAAGTATTTGATTAAGTACAATATGTATGTTTAGCTGTCTGTTCACCTGTTTGAGCTTTAACTATATAATGCATATGCTCGGCTAGTTGCTCACTGGTCGTCCTTTGAAGTCTTTGAACAAGTAAGGACGATTTGCATAATCAAGTCCATTATAGGTTGATATCCCGGGTTTGGAAACTGGCACTACAGGTTGAAAACCTGAGTTTTAAATCTGTGTACCACTATAGGTCGATAACTCGATTTATCAAACTTTGTGCCTTTAGATGCTTCCAGTTTTCAGTATCATTATATCAGTGTATATTTCGTGCATCATTCGTCGATATTTGTGAAGTATCAGAATTTACTTAACTAATTTACATTCTATTCCGCCCTTCTGTCGGCATAGAATCGCACTACTTGGCCTGACCATTTTAAACATTTACCGTCAGTTTCTGACAATGTCCGTGGAGAGTGCATGGTATCGGCATGCCAAGGCGTTCTGGTAAAATAATCCTCCAACAAAGCAAAATAAACTAAAGCTGTTGGTTGATCTTTCTAAGGCTAATAGGTTTTAGTGCACATTGCTGTGAATTCTGATTATACCAAAGGTTTTAAACCCCCCTTTTGTTAGCGCTTCCCACTTCATGAGAATGGTTGAAGTCTGTTTGTAGATATAGCTTTGAATTTCTGACTTAACAATTAGGATTTAGAATCTTCGTTCAAGTTATCAGTAAAAACTAACTTTACTCTACTGCACTGAATCTGTTCTTCAGAAGTTCAGTCTGTGTGTAACGGTCTCTAATAAATGCTACCTCAGCACTTAATTCTGCTTACTCTGCTACGTTTGCTTGACCAAAGACCGGTTTTCTGAACAATTCTAAGTCTCACTTTCGTGTGATGTATGGGCTTGCACATAGTCATTAATAATACACTTTAAAAAAAACTCACAAAACCTTACAGCTGAGTTAACGAAGACACCGACAATGCCCGCGAATATATAAGAACCCTAATGCCTGTCATTTCTTTAAAAAATATCTAGCAACTAAGAATGTTTCAGCGAAGATTCCCAAAATATTCATGGATAGGGAATAGGCAATGTAATTGCGTGATGTAATTGATTAGGTAAAGAATCGACCATTATGTAATTAGCCCTGGAGAAATCTAGGTTTGCGAAGACAATATTTGATTTTCCGAAGCGAATCTTTGAATGTCTCATTGTGCACGATACTTAATATATGCCAAGATATCGAACGGACGTTATTTGGGAAGTTGTGATTTGTCATGACATGCGTAGAGTATTGTAAATCCTTTTTTCTCCATGATTTTAGTCAACCGTTTGCAGACATGACAATTTTTCCTGATTTCGGCAAAGATTTAATCTGTTTGGTTGCTGCTTGAGGCCGGTATGATTTAACGCTAACAAGTGGAAAACTAATCCCTGGGCCCAAGATCTGAATCCATTCTCCCTTAGATTACGTTTTTGGTGTACATTGGGTTTGTTGCTGTGCAATTGTTTGCGTTTTAAAAAGGTTAAGCCATTCAATGTCACAGCTCCGTTGATGAAATGACCTACGTATCTTTATCACGCATTCATTCAGAAGAGCTAGTACCAGCTCAGGACATCAAATATCGGCATGTCATTTGCGTGCCTTTCTCTCTCCCCATATCTTAAATATTCTGTAGACGCTGAGTCTAGAGAAGCCACATTAGCATACCTCATGTACGTTTCAGTAATGCATCTGGAGAGGGCATCATTCAAGAAATTAAAATTTCCATTTAAGTCTGCACAATCGTCATATGGCCATATATAACATGAAAGTACCAGAAATGTAGTTGTTTTGCCATTACTACCCTGTTACCACTTTTAACTGATACTGGTTCTTTTAACTCCATTTGAATTAGTTGTCATACATGATTTATGGCGCTTAAAACGTATACGATAAACTATTGAAACAGATACATGAATGCAATAATGTTTATTAACATAGTTGGAATAAGTTATTCCTTTATAACTACCATAACAGTATTGTATTGCATTAAAAGATAATGTTGTGACGTTATATTTCATTACATTGTAAGCTATTCTTGTGACCTAAATATATTGCACTACATTGGAAGTCACTCCTATGACCTAAGTATATTGTATGACACTGAAAAGGAATCATGTGACCAAAATATACTGTAAGACATTGGAAGTCAAACCTGTGACAAAAAAAACTGGTATGATATTGGAAGCCAATCATGTGAGCAAAACATATTGTATGACATTAGAATCCAATCCTGTGACCAAAATATATTGTACTAGATTGGAAGTCAATTATGTTACCTAAATATATTGTATTACATTGGAAGCAAATCGTATGACCTAAATATATTGTATTATATTGGAACCTATTCCTGTGACAAAAATATATTCTATTACATTGGAAGCCAATCCTGTGACCAAAATATACTGAATTACATTAGAAACCAATCATGTGACCTAAATATATTGTACTACGTTGGAAGCAAATCATGTAAACTAAATATATTTAATTACATTGGAGCTACTCATGTGGCCAAAATATATTCTATTACATTGGAAGCCAATCTGGTGATCTAAATATATTGCATTACATTGGAAGCCAATCTTGTGACCTAAATATATTGTATTACTTTGGAAGCCGTTCATGTGACCTACATGTATTGTATTATATTGGAATTTATTACAGTAACGTAAAATCATCTCAAAGCCGAATAGAGACGACAATACAAAGAAAATCAACTCTGACTTGCTAATCTAACTAATGCATATAACTATTAGATTGTACTATTTATTTAAGATCAAAACTTACCACGTCGTGAACATTGTCATGGGATAATCACAATTCCATATATAATTTACAAACTAGAATGAAGAAATATTCAATTGATTGAATCCGGTGTCACTCTTTAATTTAATTATATTCGTATAAATGGATATTTGTGACAGTTGAATCTTATGCTTTGAAAGAAATAAAAGCTGGTAAACAAAGTCGTTTTATATCATAATGTGCTTAAATTCATTACATGACGTTTAACACGATATCGTTTAGAAGATGCAAAGAAAAACCAGTTTATTGATATAATAACGGCACTTAGGCATTTGAAAGACTCGCTGACGAATACTAGTTTTGTTATGGACGTGAGCTTGATGGTGTTTCGTTGAGTGAGTGTTCATGAACACCAAAGATAAGAGAAGTAAATCTCTGGAAGTCTTAAAGCAGCTCATAGAGTTAAAGAGATATCACTGTACTGAAAGGTCACAAAATATATGAAAAGTAAGCTGGAATCGTGTGAAATAGCATGAAGGTCTGAGTAAGTTCAGTGTAAAGACTGCAATTACTCTGAGTTAGAAAAATAATGATAATAAATAAAAGAATATTGAATACGAAATCGAAAGCATGATGCTATGTATCTTAAATTTGTTTTGTGTGTAGCCTTTTCTTCAAGATTATATTTCATGTATGTATGTATGTATGTATGTATGTATGTATATATATATATATATATATATATATATATATATATATATATATATATATATATATATATATATATATATATATATATATATAGGTGTAATTGACCTTGGTCAGATATCGAGCTAAGGACCTACCTGACTGGTATCGTTCAGTTTGACAACAACATAATATATAACTAATATTTCTCTAGAATTATTGATTAAATATTCAGATCATTATTAATGTCATTATTAATGGAGATAAACACGTTTACTTGAGTTTGAACACTTCTTGGACAAAATCACGTTTTCGGTATTATTATGAAATCATTAGATGACACGTTTGGTTATGTCATTGGCATAAACCAAAACTGTTTGCACATTAGTACGTTCAAGGCTGTTGGCTGAAGAGCACGTTCAATATTGGAATTCATTTGGAATTCACAACATTTGGACTGTGACAGAAAGTTCAAGACTAATACGGAATAATTCGCAATATTGTATGGTCATTATTAATTTTCACTTGATATTTTACGGAAATAAGTTATTTATTGAAATGTTCCAAACTTAATTGTTACTTAGTTTAAGACCATAGATTCGCAATAACAAAGTGTATGCATGTGTCATCATCAGTGAAATGTATTTTGTTTCAAAACCTGATTGTTGCAATTACTCTGTGGATGAAATTGCACTGAAAAGCAACTAAATTTGTATCTTTGGATCGCGTCTTTGCTACAATTATATGTTTGTTTACAAGGGTTTGATACCATTCTTCTCTTGAGCATGTTTTCATGCTTTACATAATGTATATACTTCTAAACCTTATCACAATTTTATATAAAGATTTGAAATTTTATTTTTTAAGAGTAAACTGCTTTTATAATTTACATTTGTAGGAGGGGTTCAATTGTTATTATAATTATTTATATGTATTTTCCAGTTGCCAGTTAGTTTTTAAATAATTGAAAAATATTCAGTACAATTGTTTGTGCTAGTCGTCAGACGTAATGTTTCCTTAGTTATCAGAAATATTTTCAACAAATGTTATTCACTTTGACCGCCATTTTATATTGGTGTCAACGTTGTTAATATCAACTAATTTAGAATACCGTGAGTCAAGTATTCTGCCGTTGACACGAGCTCCTTTTTTTCATCCTGCTGAGTCAAGGATACCATTTGGTAAATGGGTGCTTCCAAAGTTTCCAGAACTTGTTTTATAACCATATTCTGCCAAAGCCTTTCTTCGTTTGCCATGATGCATTTAGTCCAAGCGATCGTCGTGTATTGAACACTAGGGTTAACATAAACCATATGTAGACCACAGTGTGTAGCTGGGGCTACATGTATATTTTGTTCAATCCTTCCTATTTTACAACTCAAAATACATTTTACAAATATATATATTCACTTCGTTTTCGACATATAATAGAGGATTGAGCAATGTCTAAAGCAAGTGAATGCATTTTGGCAAAATTAAAGATTTGATCAAATTTATTTTTCCAATAATAACAGATTCCTCTGCATCCTATAACCTAAGAATTTTTATTTACAAAAAAATTGAATTCCATCGCATAATTTAACTCTAGTATATGGTCTTTATTTAAAGAGAATGATATTCCTAAAATTTTAAAATAAGAATTAGACCAAATGGTTTTGATGTCTGGGAATATTTTTACTTCTGAGAATTTGTTCCCCTCTATCCTATTTGCTTTTGATTTTAACATGTTACACTATAACCCAGAAACTGATGTAAAATTCTAAAGTGTTTCGGTAGCAGACCTAATCGACTGGACAACCATCCAATTGTACTGAGTCTACTAGGCCAAAAAATTCTTCTTCGACAGAATCAAATGTTATTTTTACTAAAACAATCAGTTAATATGCGACGGCCACACCGATCTCTTTTGTCTAGATAATTCATAAAATCATGTAACATTCCAATAAATCTCCCTTGTCATAAAACGTATCTGGTTATCATTTAAAGAAGAAGGAAGTACCTTCTTAAGCATGTTTGCTTATGAAACTAATTTTCTATGTTATGGTCCGCATTAAGCTATGGCAATGGTTACCAATTACATTCGGGGCCCCGAGTGGCCGAGTGGTCTAAAGCGCTCTCCGTTACGGATAATTGCCATCTCACCTCTGTCTGCGGGGTTTCCAGACTCGGATTCGGCTAATGTGGGTATGTGAGAAAGCTTATCAGTAGCTTCTCGTGGGTAGGTGGACCTTTCTGGAGTTTTCCTGGATTCCGCCTTCACAATTAATACTGGCCGCCATGTATGGCCTATCGTGTGGTGAAAAATGGCGTTAAACCCTACAACAAACAACAGCAACAACCAATTACTTTCAATCTGGATCATCGTTTGGAATGCATATGATACTTCCCGAGGATTAAAATTCGTGGAGACCTTTGTTCCCAGATTAAACCTCAGAGATCTAAGTATAAATCCATCCAAACGTTTCCAAAAGCAGTGATACATTTCGACCATGAATTCATTTGGTCCAGGTCCGATTTTATTTCCTGTTTTAATGCTAATCCACACTATGAAAAGGTCACTTACCCTCACACGGGCATAGCTCAGCAGTTATTATGATGCATGAAGAAATTTTCATTAGTATGTAAATTACTAAAGAATTTGCTTTAATAAACGTTTTCTTAGAAATAAATATTTGGGTTTGATCTGTTAACCTCTTCTCATCATCCAGATTTAATTTCTACACTAAGCTATATGGTAGTTTCTCTTTTCCAGCTTAAGCAAGTATTTGGAAATCTTTTCACCACATTTATTCCATATTGCCTCTGATCTTAACATTACTCGTTCTACAGTTTTGTTTTCTTATTTATTCAAAATACGTTTGTTTGTGATTGATTTGAGCTATAATCTCAGTATCATTTCTATGATTCATTGATTTGTTTGAAAAAAAAAATTCAGTTTTTGGGGGAGTTATTTCCTTTGTTCTGCCTTTGTTTGTCAATATTCAATTGTGACAATTTACATTTCCATCTTAGGAATTTCAGCACTATAGCCGACCATCACACGGTACATGTACTTGATGAGAATCACTTTTATCACCCTTAATATTATGTTCTTAACGGTATTTACAATATACCTGTAACTGTATTAGCGTTTTCCTTTTACCTTACAAGTCTTGTATTTAATTTACAATAACTTTGATTTGGAAAAAAATAGACGAATCTGCAAAGTATGAAAACAAATCTTTATGAATCAGGAAATAATCTAATCGGCATTGTTTTATAGGACTGAGGCGACAAGATAGTAAGTTTATAAATGGTGACATGTTTGTTCAGCATTGATTGAGTCAGAAAACCTCGTGCAGTTCACTTCCGCAGCCTACTATTATACCTAGATCTGAGCATGACAATAACAAAACTGTATGGCATCATACATCAATGTCATCAGTACGTTGAGGACTAGATCCAAAAGTGAAGTTGAAGAAAAATTTATTTAAGCTGACCAACAGCTTTGTTGAATTCGTCAAGGTTTCAGAAACACAGAAAGTTATAAAACTTATAAGAAACCCATGATTTTGTATGAAGAGCAATATTTGGTAAAGATATTGCAGAACTTCATTCTGCAAAGGCAAGGTTAATGCGCAACGGACCTATCTGTACCCGGCAGTCTGAGATGCATCTGAGTGGCACGGAATTGTGTATATTTATTGTTTATGAATATTTGGAATACAAAGCACTCCTTGGGCAGACCAAGAGGGATGGACCATTCGTTGTCGCCCCTTGACCATCCGGCAGAACGGTGGGACTGAACTACTTTGTGGTTATGACTTAGACGCCGCTAGATACATGTCCCAATTTATCTTAATTCATTTATCACTTAGTGAATAGCTGTCCCTGTTAAACCAGTGAATAGATCTCCATGTCAAACAAATAATCACATCTGAGTGAACCTTTTTTCACTGTTTTCATGAACCTGGTTATTAATATTTGAGTCAAACCATATCATTGTTTCGAAATGTACGTATCATTGGTTCAGTGATTATTTCTTTTTGTGTTTAATTTTTAATTTCATTTTATTTATTGACTGTTCCTTTTGAATCACATCTCTGTTCGTTTTGAAATTCATCTTACAATAATTTCCAGTTAGGAACAGCATCATTGTACGTTATAATATTAAGTTATCATTCAGTTTAACTCGGTTCACATCATTGTGTTAAAAATACAGTACTGTCATGGAATTTAATGCAAAATACGACAGGGAAAAAGAATAGCTCATATTAGAACGCAAATGATTATCCTGCTGTCCATCCATAAAACGGCATCATATTTTTTTCTTCTGGTGAAACCATTAACTAAGAACATTCATTCTACAAGTTCACATACCTCATTGTTAAGAAAGCTTGGACTAACAAACTATTCACCGAGAACCTTTAAGACATAAAATTACAATCGTACATCCAAATATTCCTATTGATTTCTAGCCTTTAATCCCCATAAATACCATCAAACATTTGCCCGAAAAGCATATTAAATCCAGTGGCACGAAACACTATAAATTAATGTCCCAAACAGGCTTTTATAGTCTGCAAAAAGGACAAGCATGGTGAATTCCGCTAACATGAAACTTGAAAGCCATGACTCTGTGGTCTGAAGCAAAGTAAAGAAAAAAGCGGCACCAGCACAATTAGTAAAATCAACAAATTCTTTCCTCGAAATTACAAAGTGAATTTTTAAGAGGAACATACCCTATAGTGAAGTCAATTCCAAATGATCCTAAATATAAATCACAACCACAAAAATACTGTTCCGAATGAATTTCAATACCCATATACCAATATTCTTGAATTAACTGACAGAACAAAAATTTTGATGTAGCACAATGACTTAGTCCAGAATGTGAGTGACTTGACAATAATCCCCAAAATAGTGTTTTTGCCCATAATGTGTAATTACAGCGAATAATTTAAATGAATAGTCTCAAATTATACCTGACCATAATGAAAATGATTAATCAAATTTATCTTAAGATAAAATTGAAGTAGAGTGTTTACCTCATTCTACATGTCAAATGAGCTATGGCGCAATAGTATTTTCTGAAAAATTCACTAAAGTTTAAACAAGGAGATACATATAGAGAATTCTAAGGTAGTAAATAAGACCTTGAACACAAATATCAATAAACAGCCTATTTATAGCCTACATACATAATGCAAAACATTAGAATAATCAGATAGGCCAAACCTGTACTATAAACTACTATGAAAGGCCAAGCAAACAATGCAAATTAGAAAGTGGTAATACAACACACAAACCAAATCTAAACAACAAAATTGTCTTAGAAACGCTATTTTAGATCTATTCATAAAAGACGGAGATTGCAGCAGATATTTGAATGAACGTATTAGCTGTTCATATTAAGCCGTATTATTTTCTAATATTATATGATGTATACAAGCTGTATCATTTTCTAATATTATATGACGTATACAAGCTGTATCCTTTTCTAATATTTTATGACGGGTACATGCTGTATCATTTTCTAATATTATATGACGTATACAAGCTGTATCATTTTCTAAAAATATATGACTTATACAAGCTGTATCATTTTCTAAAAATATATGACTTATACAAGCTGTATCATTTTCTAAAAATATATGACGTATATAAGCTGTATCATTTTCTGAAAGTATATGACGGGTACAAGCTGTATCATTTTGCAATATTATATGACGGGTACAAGCTGTATCAATTTGTAATATTATATGACGGGTTCAGTAGAAGTATATGGGTTAGAAGCAAGCTCAAAAGAAACATCTTAAGAAATATGTCATGTGTTGCTGTCGTAATATTTTATAGGATAATTCGTACGTCTACTATCTTGGTTTGAATAATGAAAATCGTGTAGGAGCTGAATAGTGCCCTCGTTTGCTTGCTAGTGATTTGGTCATTTTCATAAAGATTCGAGTTCAGTTGTAATATGTGGAAATGGGATGTAGAGTATGCATCCTTGTTTCAGCGTAGTTCAAACTGCATACCCCCCAACCCCCCAAAACAAACATAAAATGTTCAGCTCTTTCCATTTCTCCACAGACAATATTTGACAGTTATCAATAGTTATATGAAACATATTTTAGGTCTGAACGTACCCGTCTATATTAAAATGTGTAAACACTAATAACCGATTCGAATTTAAGAATCCCTTAAAGCTGGTAACCTAATGAATTCCTATCTCATACTAGTCGAAAAGAATGCATTGTACAATTCTGATTGACAGAGCCTTTATTCCATATTCATTTTATTGGGAAGAGTTAGCCTAGCTTCATTTCTTCGAGTACTAGGGAAAGTATTTTTAGGTACCATATCCATGAAAATTACAGGAGTGTAAGAGTGGATGCTTTTTCCGCTTGTCTTTCAGTTTATCTTACTCTAGTTCATATAGCATAAAATTAATGTTTGCAAGCCTCTTTGATCCTAGGTCAATTATCCTGGGCTCTATATTTAAATTTTCAATTTACTTTTCTAAAGAGCACTCAGTGAGATTCCAGTTATAATTGTGAATTGGAAGGCAATAAATTCTATTTAAATTAATAGACTTCTACCTCAGAATAATTTAACACCTACACACACTCTTGACTTTCACTTTCCAA
This sequence comes from Sinohyriopsis cumingii, assembly GCA_028554795.2. NCBI lineage: Eukaryota > Metazoa > Mollusca > Bivalvia > Unionida > Unionidae > Sinohyriopsis > Sinohyriopsis cumingii. Next base: position 672,735 of record JAPYKE020000085.1, read on the forward strand.
ATCATGCAAAGCATATTAGTAGGGCTTGCAGTCCGAGATGCATTTCTGTAAAACTTAAGACGTTTTTCAAAATAGGAGTAATCACAGCCTCTATGCCGAATGAAAGAAGAGGTGAATACATGCCAGAGAATATTTTTACAACTACATTTTGACCCAGAAAAATGTTTTCCTGACATAAATTCTCATCTAGTTAAAAGGTTCTTTATGGTCCTTTTACTACTGCAACAATTGTATATTTTCAATTAGATACAATTGCATATTTCCAATTAGATACAATGATATATTTCCGATTAGATAAAATTATATATTTGCAATTAGATACAATGATATATTTGCAATTAGATACAATGATATATTTGCAATTAGATACAATGATATATTTGCAATTAGATACAATGATATATTTGCAATTAGATACAATTACATTAGGCAGCATTATAGTTCCTTATTGACTTTCTAACTGGAACATAAACAGTTTATGGAAAACTAGTCACGCTGATCAATTTTGTTCGAATTTTGACCCAGATCTTTGCTCTGGACATTGTCCTTTTTATAACAAGCTTGGATGCAAATCAGTGCAATGTGGTATTTTTCTAATTAAACCATATCAAAAACATGCAAATGATCATGACCAAGAAACGTTTAGAATCGTGACAAACGCATTTTCGACTGAGTCGTTGACTTGTTAGTTTTGACGATCGTGTAAGAGGTAAGAAAATTCTGAAACTTTTACTTCACATTATGCTAGATTACCAACGGGATTCATAATTAAAAATTGTTTGACAGCTTTTTGGAGTGAGAAATACATGCGGGCGGGAAGAAGAAAGTGAAGGAGGACAAGGTGTGAAATCGCTGCAAGACATCCACATAGACCATGAAAACTAGGTATTAAATGAGGAAAGGGGCAATTCGTTTCAAGTTATCTTGAATTGAAAATTGTAATGACACATGAACTTAAGTGCAACCTATTTCCACTTGAATCACATCGAGAAAAACTGGATACTGGAATCCGGCAAATACAGGAAATTGAGTGAAGTGTTCTTGATATGGAGAATGGACACCTCCGCTGGTATTTCTCTTACTGGTGACTGAGTCATGGGACATAACTTTCACTTCATGGATACTTAAAGGTCCATATCGACCAATCTAAATCAAGACTTCGTGCCTGAGCAATATTTGGAAAGTAAGATTTAATTGTGTCACTCTTTAGGAATCACATATTGATTAGCATTCGTGACTTGCCTCTTAATTTCGCTTGAAGAATACTGTAATCTCTATAGAATCACCAGTAACGTACATTACTGGATCAATACAGGCCACGGTAGCCAAGTGTTTAACATTATACCAAAATATGATATGGGTTACATCTTAACTGCTCAGTCTAATAGTCTTTTGGCCTGAAATTTCAACGTATCTAGTTTCTGATGAATTTAAAATATACATGGCACTAAAACATTTTGAAAGCACAATACTCTAATTTAAATTTGGAGTTTGTTTGATACACATCCTGAACTAGCATGCCATTATCAGTGCAAAAAGGAAATGTTATAAATGATCAGATACAGTTGAATACATAGGAGTAAAATGGAGAGGTGATTTTGTAACTCGTTTTCTCTACGACTTCGGAACTGCATGCATTGCATTTTCAACGTATTTCATTCGATGCATGCCTTGCATCATTAAATACTCGTTGAGTGCATGTATTTCATCTTCGAAGTGTCTCACTGAATGAACGTATTGCATCATAGGTGTCTCAATGCATTCATGTATTGCATCCTTAAAGTGTTTCACCGAATTCACGTACTGCATCCTTAAAGTGTATCAATGAATTCACGTATTGCATCCTTAACGTGTATCAATGAATTCACGTGTTGCATCCTTAAAGTGTATTAATGAATTTATGTATTGCATCCTTAAAGTGTCTCAATGAATTCACGTATTGCATCCTTAAAATGTATCAATGAATTCACGTATTGCGTCCTTAACGTGTATCATATGAATTCACGTATTGCATCCTTAACGTGTATCAGTGAATTAACGTACTGCATGTTTAACGTGTATCAATGAATTCATGTACTGCATCCTTAAAATGTATCTATGAATTCACGTGTTGCATCCTTAAAATGTATTAATGAATTCACGTACTGCATTGTTAAAGTGTATCAATGAATCCACGTCCTGCATCCTTAAAGTGTATGAATGAATTCATGTATTGCATCCTTAACGTGTATCAAGGAATTCACGTGTTGCATCCTTAAAATGTATCAATGAATTCACGTACTGCATCCTTAAAGTGTATCAATGAATTCACGTACTGCATCATTAAAGTGTATCAATGAATTCACGTACTGCATCCTTAAAGTGTATCACTGAATTCATGTATTGCATCCTTAAAGTGTATCAAGGAATTCACGTGTTGCATCCTTAACGTGTATCAATGAATTCATGTATTGCATCCTTAAAGTGTTTCAATGAATTCAAGTATTGCATCCTTAACGTGTATCAGTGAATTAATGTATTGCATCCTTAACGTGTATCAATGAATTAAGGTGTTGCATCCTTAACGTGTATCAATGAATTCACGTACTGCATCCTTAACGTGTATCAATGAATTCACGTATTGCATCCTTAACGTGTATCAATGAATTAAGGTGTTGCATCCTTAACGTGTATCAATGAATTCACGTACTGCATCCTTAACGTGTATCAATGAATTAACGTCTTGCATCCTTAACGTGTATCAAGGAATTCACGTACTGCATCCTTAACGTGTATCAATGAATTCATGTATTGCATCCTTAACGTGTATCAAGGAATTCACGTGTTGCATCCTTAAAATGTATCAATGAATTCACGTACTGCATCCTTAAAGTGTATCAATGAATTCACGTATTTCATCATTAAAGTGTATCAATGAATTCACGTACTGCATCCTTAAAGTGTATCACTGAATTCATGTATTGCATCCTTAACGTGTATCAAGGAATTCACGTGTTGCATCCTTAACGTGTATCAATGAATTCATGTATTGCATCCTTAAAGTATTTCAATGAATTCAAGTATTGCATCCTTAACGTGTATCAGTGAATTAATGTACTGCATCCTTAACGTGTATCAATGAATTAAGGTGTTGCATCCTTAACGTGTATCAATGAATTCACGTACTGCATCCTTAACGTGTATCAATGAATTCACGTATTGCATCCTTAACGTGTATCAATGAATTAAGGTGTTGCATCCTTAACGTGTATCAATGAATTCACGTACTGCATCCTTAACGTGTATCAATGAATTAACGTCTTGCATCCTTAACGTGTATCAATGAATTCACGTATTGCATCCTTAACGTGTATCAGAGAATTCACGTGTTGCATCCTTAAAGTGTATCAATGAAATCATGTATTGCATCCTTAACGTGTATCAGTGAATTAACGTGTTGCATCCTTAACGTGTATCAATGAATTCACGTACTGCATCCTTAACGTGTATCAGTGAATTCACGTGTTGCATCCTTAACGTGTATCAGTGAATTAATGTATTGCATTCTTAACGTGTGTCAATGAATTCATGTATTGTATCCTTAACGTGTATCAATGAATTCATGTATTGCATCTTTAACGTGAATCAATGAATTCACGTACTGCATCCTTAACGTGTATCAATGAATTCACGTACTGCATCCTTAACGTGTATCAATGAATTCATGTATTGCATCCTTAAAGTGTTTCACTGAATTCACGTATTGCATTCTTAAAATGTCTCAATGAATTCACGTATTGCATCCTTAAAATGTATCAATGAATTCACGTATTGCATCATTAAAGTATTTCAATGACTGCATATATTGCATCTTCAAAGTGTTTTTAAAAAACATATAAATAAGGCAACTATTCTGGCTTGAGAAGATGAGACAGATGTAAATTCGAACGTTGTCCAAATTGACAGCAGGCAAGAAGAATGACGATTATTTGCAGTGACGCTAACCTAGCTTAGATAAAATACACCTTTGATATAAATTAGAAAAGAATCAAACAAATTAATTACAAGAACGCATTAAGTAGAACAATGATATCAAATCTGTGTTTAATAAATCTATTAATGTTATGTAAGTTTAATATTATTGTACATGCAACTTGGTTACTGGATTCAGGTCAGAAGTATGAACTATTTATGGTTTAGCAGCAGGGAATTTGTACAGACCAGACGGTTCCGCCAAAATAAAGCCTCCTACGCGAACTTTCTCCGTAGAAGCCTCAGAAAGCAGAAATAAAGCTTCCTACGAAAATTAATTTGCGTAAATTCGTCCCAGAGTGCAATTTTTGTGTGCAAAATCAATGATTCTGGACAAGGAAAAAACAGATCTTTTCGGGGGGGGGGGGAAATTTATTTGGTGTCAGTGTGATTTTGCAAGATTTGGCTGCAGATCCTAATTTTACCTCGCATTAAAATAATATACTTGAAAATAATATGAGTCTGAAAACTAGTACAGTTGGAGAGCCTCATTCTGCTAGATTAGCGCGAGAGCAATTAGCGGCACTAAAAAAGCTTATCCCGACAAAACAATTATTTAAGAGAAATGTTCGTGGTTACGAAGATATGCAACATGGAATTGCCGAGGTATCGTCGAAATGGCTAAAACCAGTGACTGGAACAATCGAGCAAGTTGTATTTGGTGACGAAAAAGATCAAGAAACCAGGAAAAAGGGAATTTTCCCCACGTTGAAAAGTATCGAGGAACAATCACGAACATTACCGGATCGATTAGCAATACTAGCACGACAACGAAAGCAACCTGCAATTGCTCATAAAATAAGTAGTAAGGGAAAACCCGGATTAGGAAAACCCGAATTGGGAAAACCCGGATTAGGAAAGGGGAAGTTTGATATTGATAGTTTAAGAGAAAATTTCACCGATGAGGGATGGGAAATAATATCACAACCGCTCTCGATACAGTATAATATAGATCAATTTGGTCAATTTGCGGAAGATTCTTTTGATGGCCGAAGAGAATATTTAACTGATATAGGAAGGGGAAAATATAGAACCCGTAATAGTTGGTATATCATGTTATATAAAGTTTACTCGGGAAAAACACAGGCGAGTGAAAGGGATCCGTCTTTTAGAAGATTCACAACGGCAGCAAAAGATAGATATAATTATAATAAGCAACTAGCGGAAGATATAAAACAACAGGAGAAGGAAAGAAAACAACAGGAGAAGGAAAGAAAACAACAGGAGAAGGAAAGAAAACAACAGGAGAAGGAAGAAAAAGCTGAAACACGGAAGAGAAAAGTAATACCACAGGAAGAAGATATTCAACCAGAGGAAGAAGTTTTTCAACCAGAGGAATTAGGAGCTAGACCAAAAGAAAGAATTCCATCTCAGAAAAAGGAGAGAAAACCAAGAAAGAAAAAAGATCAGAGCTCAATAATTCAACCAAGCGAATATAAACCACCACCTGCAATGGGAATGATGATGAAGGAAAAATTTACGACTCCCTCATTATCAATTAATCCTAATTTACCAGCTGATATTTATTTGAATAAAGATAGTATAAAATTAATCAATGACGATAATGCAAGAATAGTAATCGCTTCGGATGATTCTCAGGAAAGGAAACGATTATTTTTGCAAGAACAATTTATTAATACAGTCGGCGAGAAGGAATGGCCGGCGATAATTTATTTTGGTAGTATGGGAAAACCGATAGATTATCACGATAATGAATATAAAAAATTTTTAAGGAATCTTGATGAATACAAAAAATCAAGGGCGGTAGGAACCCCATCACAGAGAGGGGAACATATATTTGACCCCGCGTTGTCATTGCGCCATCCGACGAACTGGAAAGGTCCCGTACTTTCACCTGAGCCAAGATACGGTATCATGAAAGGTGAGGCCTGGCCACTTGGATCCCTCTCCTCACCACTACAAATATATTCACCACTGACGTCGTCATCAGAATCAGAATCAGAACCAAAGACAGGAAGCGGATATACCATTTGCCCTGACAGTGTTGTCAACGATGTATCTCGCCTCGAAGTATTAATCGGAGGAAAACGAGCCGGAAATAACTCCCGTGAAATAATCAACGAAGCCTCAGATATTTGTCAGCGATTATTCCGTGGTGGCATCATTAACTCTAACATTTATAAGGAGTTCGTTGATGAACTCATCGATTAAAACAACATAATTGAAATAACATGATTGTTCACAAACACCAGCGCAGACCCAAACAGGTCCGCATAGTAAACTCTCGATTGCCCGTGTACAAATATATCCACGGCAATGGATTCGGCGATATCATTGGAAGTCTCGTTACGCGAATAATACCTAAAATCGGACCCACAATCAAGCAATTCGCGTCAAAAGCAATAGGAAAGATCGGCGAGACTGCCATTTCTGGTATCGGTAATTTGGCCAGCAAGGGTTTCAATGCTGTCAAAAATAAAATATTAAATTTAACACGGAAAAAACAACCCGTCAAATTACCCAGCACCAGAGAAATGTCACCCGAGATCAGCAAAGCCATAAACGACGCAGCAAATAAAAAAATAAACGACCTAGCACAGGAAGTTGCTAAGACAAATCTAGCACAGGAAGTTGCTAAGACAAATCTAGCGCAGGAAGTTGCTAATACAAGCTTCATTTCAGGTAGTGGTCTTCGTTTTAGATGATATTCTTAATAATAAATGTTCGCACAAGTGTCAAACGAAGTGTTCGACATGGACGAGCCTGTAGGTAGGGATACATCAATGCGAGATTTCCAGTATTTCTCGTACGACGCGGTTGACCCAAATACCCCTAATCGCTTGGAAATTCAAATCCACGATACAACGAGATATTTTCTCCCATCTGAGGCGTATATCGAGGTTGTTGGGAAAATTAAGAAAGAAGATAATACCGACTATGGCGATAATTTTAAGGTCGGATTTGTCAATAACGGCATCATGGCATTATTCAAGAGCGCCACCTACATGATCGACGGAAGAGAAATCGAATCAATCACGGACAACGTTGATATAGCAACAACGATAATAGGACTAGCGAGATACTCGGATGATTTTACCAGATCAGCCGGCCCTAGTATGATGTTCGCCAAGGATAACTCTAATCACGCTGATCATGTTCCGTTTAATATCGGCGTACCGAGAAATGCCGCTAATACTGCCAACGCCGATACTGCACCTATAATGATCAACCCCAATGACAATTACAACCTTGGATTTCACACGCGAAGGAATATGTTAAATGGGGCTGAACGAAATTTTTCCTGTGCAATTCCACTATCTCACATTTTTGGATTTTGCAGGCATTTCAGAAAAGTTATTTACGGAGCAAAACACACGATAATTTTCATTCGAAACCCCGCGGGCAGTGACAGAGCCATCTGGAGAGAGGCCGGTGTGGCAGGTGACGCCGGTAAAGTATTACTAACTAAATTTACCTTGTGGATGCCAGCGATAACTCCATCGATGCTCGAGGAAGAAAAATTATTATCATTCATGAATCAAGGCGGAAAATCCGTCATGTCCTGGCTGACAACGATGACCGACTCCTCCGATATTAATATCAACGGAATATTTACCTGGCGAATTGCGTTACAACAGGGCGTTTCAGCACCTAGGCACATCTTTGTTGCTCTCCAAAATAGAAACAGATACGATCAAACTCACAGTCATATGATATTCGATCAATTCGCGGCAACAAACGTTTCATTGAGAATAAACGGCCAGCAGGAACCATCCGAGGAAATATCCATCGATTTTGCCAATTATTCGACGGCCCGCGCGTATCATCGCTTGTTAAGTTTCATGGGCCGCGATCAAAATATCGATACCGGATTGCAAATATCACAGTTGGATTTTAATAAACTTTATCCCATCTATTACTTTTCCTTGGAACATCTCGACTTGGTAAAACAATCCGTTGTCGATATCCATTTCAAAGCCAGAATTAACACAGGTGGAAATGCAAGAGCCTTCGCGATAATCCTCAGCGATAGAACAATGATACTGGAAGGCATCAGTGGTAGAATGAGAATCATCGATGCTCCTGTCGAGAAAATGTGACAAATTCCAAATTTAGATTAAGCGGTTATTAATATGACTTACGAACATGTCAGCGTAACTCTGACCCCGGGTCAGATGAAAAAGCTCCAATCAGCGATATCAAAGCGATGCGGTACGAAATTAACCCTGAAGAACGATCAAATTCAGGGCGGACCTAACAAACTATCGCTAACCAAAAGTCAACGTGAACGTTTCTCCAAGGCCAAATCAGCAAATTCCGGTGTTCATGTGAGTCTTTCCATAGGCGCCATCAGAGACATGGTCAAAACGGGCGGCATTTTCCCTCTATTTGCCGCTCTTCCAGGGCTACTAGCTGGGGCTCTTCCGGCAATTGCAAAAGCGGTAGGATTAGGCGCGCTTGAAGGTGTAGGTTCCAAAATAGCACAAAAAGTGATGGGAGGGCGACACAGTAAAAAAAAGGGAAACGGCCTTTATCTAAGACGACCCCCGTACGGATCCGGCTTTTATCTAAGACGACCCCCGTACGGATCCGGCCTAAGTCGAGCCTACCAGCCTCAAATTTAGATTTACTTAGCGAAGTAAAGAAAAAAAAAAAAAAATTTTTCAGAGGCGTATTTATGCGAGATCAACTACCAGACAAACCAAACCCTACCGAGACAGGAATAATAAATCTTGATGCAAATACCGGTCCTGGCACACACTGGGTTGCCTACGCGATTAATCCTCGCGAAGTTGTTTATTTTGACTCGTATGGATTAGCGCCACCAAACGAATTTATCAGTTACGTGTCAAAACTGAATCTCCCGGTTTGGTATTCGACGCTTCCAACACAGACATTAGCGGATCCACCAATATGCGGCCCAGAGTCAATTAACGTCCTCGATGCAATTTCAAAATCATCCGGTCCTTATCACAAAATTGTATTTGAATACGCCGTAGATAAATATCATGGTTGACATTTACGGTAGATCCCTCTTTAGGAAGGAAAAAAAAGAAATAAGCGACATCGATGTATCAAAATTTGCAACCAAGAGTGATATTAACAATCTTCTGTCGCTGTCAGAGGTGGATCCTGGCGAAGTTGCTGTTTTTCAAAATACCGAAGGAAGATTACAAACCAGCAATGTGAAAATAACTGATATAATCAAGCGAGACGAATACCGCGATCACATTAGTCAATTTACTCGCCAATCGGAGATGGTATTAAAATCTATCGCTGATATTAACGATATCATCGCGGAGTTTCCACCAAAGGCCGATCTCGTGGATATAAAAGAAAAAAATAGCGAGTTATCAGCGGCGCTGCTTCTAAAGTCCGATAAGGCATCACAGGATGATTTCCAGGATAAAATAACAAAAAGATTTAACAATCTAAGTCGCGATCTTAAAAAACTCGACGATACATCAAAAAATCTCAATAAAAAACTCGACGAGGATATAAGAAAATTCATCGATGAATCCTCAACTACACACAATAATCTCAACGAGAGAATAAAATCCATCAACGAGGAAATTACCAAAATAAATATCGCGATGAGTCAGAAAACAACAATCGACGATATCAACAAAAAAATCAGCGAGGAAATTAATAAACTCAGCGATGTTGTTGTTCCCGAATTTACCAAAGGGTTTAACACGATGCGTGAATCGACAGATGAGAAAATAAAAAAAATCAACGAGGAAATTAACGCGGTACGTGAATTAGCGCGTCAAAAGGTCGATACATCAGTGTTCGAAAGAGCTATTGACCGAAAGGTCGACGGATTCGTTTACGCCACTGATATACCAAAATTGAGTTCAGATCTTCTCGATGTGACCACAAAAATTAACGATATTAACACAAAAATATCGTCAATGAACCTTGGAAGATTATCGCGTATTTCGATACCAGCAGAGGTAGAAACAAAAAATCTATCGTGTCGTGTGCCATTTATGGTAGAGACACAAAAGGGGCTATGGACACCCGAGAATAACATATTTAAATTTACCCCGCAAATTACTGGAATATATCGAATATTTTTTCACGCTTCGGCAAAATTTAAAATAAAAGCCCCACGTGGCACCCACGACGAATATTTTAATTACTTTATGGCCGCAGGTTACGAGATCACATTTGTGCTAGAACCACCAGATAGAACCAACATGGGACCATTCGGTTATAGTATATTTTTCGAATTTTTATCCGAATATAAACAGTAATCCGCAATTGTTATCGTAGATTAATAAATGACCGCATCCGATTACCGCTACAATCAGGCGAGGTCATGGCAGGATTCGCTAAAAAAACTCCTCGATGATTACCAGATAAAAATAAAAAAATATCAACGCAGATTAATTGCCATCGATGTTGCTGTGTACGCGGTAAGTGCAATTATCGCCGGCGCGGGAATAATCTTATCCGCGGTAACAACAATCGCGCCGATCGCAGCAACGATAATAATCTCATCAACAGCAACAATTGCTGGTGTTCTCAATATCATCGCGAAAAAAATCTCATCGTGCACAAGTGAGAAATTATCATTGTACAAGAATAAACTATCCCAGGTCAACGACGCGTATTCGAAATTATCATCGTTGCTCTCTGAAAGTCTCAACGATGGCGTTATATCCGATCTAGAATTTTCCTCGATGATCAGTATCTACTCGGAGATTGAACAAATGAATATTAATAATGTCCGAACTAGCCCAGATCGTGACAAACACGACTCCGCCGACAACAACACTGATATCGCTAAGTTCAACCAAGCCAGAATTTAGCATTAATTTTTCAACACCAATCAGCGTCAAGGAAATGGCGTTAACACAACTACGCGTCTACAACAGCTGGCCCAATGTTAGATCGAAATCATTCGGTAAAATATCATCGAATAATTCGCTTGTTTTTGCCAATAAAAACCGCCCTGATGGAACGCCCGATTGGATCGTCGTTGGCATACCAACAGGCAGTTACGAAATTGATCAGCTGGATAAGGAGTTTACCACCAGAATATCAAATATAACCGGCGATGCTACTCCGGGAATAAAGATATCCTCGCACGATCCAACTCTATCGTCGATGATAGAAGTGAAATCGCCGTACATGGTAGATATTTACCAGTCATCGATTAGGACAGTTCTAGGTTGGCCCGAAATCGCACCTCCGGTAAAACCAGAAAAACCAGATTTTATTATTCCAGGTTGGCACGAGGAAGCTCCTCCAGAACTACCGGAACCAAAAAAATCAGATTTTACCACCGACGAAGTATGGAGGGAAGATAACAAACACAAGCCTCTGATCCACAGCGCCATCAACCTCATAAATAACCACAAATTTAACCTGGTAATGTTCGCTTTTACTTTTATTAACGAAAGAATTCTCTCGTGGTTGCCTCTTCCTAAAATTCCCCCCGATGTGAAAATCTTCGACGCTACCCACATTAACAGGATAATAGCCCCCATAGACGGTATCTTGGTAAGAAGAACCCTCGACGAATTTATTCAAGAACATAAATTACAATTAAATTTATTGCGGGGATCCTTTCATGAATGCATCTTAAATAAATCAGGTTCATGTAGCGAAATTATCGAACGCGTGAAGATTTTAAATCAACTCGCGAATGATATTGAATATTATCACGGTATGTTCATTCAGGCGATAATCGACGATATATCAATTGCCGATTATGTTCTTCCTATTAGCAAATTCGAGTTGATCAGAAATTCAGGAGAAAAACAAAAATTCATGAGAGTATTTGAATTAACCGAGGAAACGCTACCAAATTTCAAATTTCCCGATTATGATGTTGATGAAATGAGAAAATCCGTCACTGATACCATCGATGATTTATTTCCGAAATTACATGCCGCGTGGACTAAAAAAATACAATCGGAATCGATTCTCAAACACAATAATGACCCGACCAAGGGCGGACGGCATATATCGCCGGGTATCGTTAATATAACGGAAGTTATCGCGATTTATCTTCACGCGGATGTTGTCGAGGGTAGCTACAATGTTGATTCGTCAGAGTCAAATCAAGCACAACAGGGATTTATCTTGTATTCGTTTTCACCTAGCGCTTCTCCTGGTTATTTGATAATAAAAGAACCAGTGAATCCGTTTTATCTGCGATGTCATAATCGGTTATTATCGAGGATAAATTTCAAACTAACAGATCAGAACGGAAATTTACTTGATATACGCGGGGAAACACTAAGTATCAATCTGTTGGTAAAATCATAGATTTTCGAATCTGTCTGCCAGGGAAAAATGGGCCAAAAAAATAAATAAAACCCAAGGAAATTTTCAAAATTGGAAGATTTTTTTAATTTTTGTTTTTTTTTGTGATAAAATCTTCATGAGTCTTCAAGAATCTTCGATTCTAACTCTGGAATCAGGAGATTCCTTGATTCTACTTTCATCGACAAGCTTTTTCAACTGCCTAACACGCGAGCTTGTAATTTTTCTTGATTCATATGCATCTGATAAAATCAACCTAGCTTTCTCAACCAACGTCGATAATTTAACAAAATCCTCGATTTGATCATCGCTGACTGTCGCAAGTGATTGATACATCGGGATTTGGATCTTTTTTATTAGTTTGTACTCGGACGGCAGTGTGTATTTGTATTCGAACTTTCCTTGAGCAATCGTATCGAATTCGGATCGAATTTTATTCGTGTCCAACTCCGAGGGAAGATTTATTTTTTTCTTCAGGTCATCGATGGCTTCGATGATGTTATTTATATTTTCCTCATTCATTATACAAATTTGTGAATATTCAATTATTCTTCATCTTCACTTTCCGAATCGAATATTATTGGGATGTAGGAAAATTCAATCCAATTACCGAGATTATATGAAAACGTCGCATTGATTATTCCCTCTGCCGCTCGTCGCACCGAGACTATATTAATATCATAATATTTCGCAGCGGCGCTCATCGACTCGAACGCAAGTTCGTCGTTTGTTTCTTGATTTACCGATTTGACAGCCTTGGCGTATTTCGGAAATTTACCGGTATTGCCAGAGATACAATTTACGCTCTGCGTCACCGCGCGAAGGTTAGATAATTTATTATTCAATTTATTTCCGTCGATATGATCGATAACAAGTCCAATCTCTATTGGTCCGTGATAGCACTCGTATACGAACCGATGAAGTGCGTAATTTGTGTATTTTCCTTTCCCCCCCCCCCAAGGTACATATCAAATATCCGGATTGACCAACCTTACCAACGTGATTCTTTGTTCTGGCGTTTCTGACGGTACCATCCGATGATGCCTCGTATCCACTGATCGTTGGGTGTGATCTAAACTCGTGTGTGATTGTCGTTGCAGGAATCGTTGATTTCAGATCCATATATGATATTCCATTTGTCTAAATCGTTATTTGTCTTGAATCGATTAATATAATCTTCTTCGCAAGCTATTACCGACGAGGATCTCTTTTCGTAATATCGGCGCAATTCCTGATAATTTTTCCCTCCACAGGACAAACACAACCGTGTCTTTCCTCGAGTGCCAACTTGACAAACTAAGCAACGTTGTGGTCCTTTACTGCCACGTCGAATTGCATATATGTGAGCGCCGCAATAATCGCCTCTGCAGGATTTGTCGCAGATTTTTGTTGATCCGATTGGTATCCACGAACATTTATTCATTATAATTTAGATATTTGTCTAAAATATAATAATGGATGCATTTGATCTTGATGAGGCAGAATATATCATTCCTGAGGTTGATCGTGCCAAAAAAGAATTTTTCGATGATGGAGCGGTTCACACTTGGTCGACATGGAAAACAAACTCTGTTGATGCTACGATGAATTTGGAGCGAGCCAAGAAAATAATCGAGCACATAAAAAACTCGCATAAAGAAGAGCGATTTATCTTCGGGATAAAATTTATCGCACAAATGCCGGACGACACTTGGATTATTCGCGATAAACGAGATCCCGTGCGTGGCGGTAAGAAAAATGTCGTTCTTGATAAAAATTCCAAGCCAGGATTGTTATTGGGAATCGACGGTCCTTATTATGCCAGGGCGTATCCATCTAGCGCTGTTGTCTATGGAATTTATCGGCTGAATAATAATCCCGACATGAAAAATCTACCCGCGATGAAAGAATCACCGATGATAAATTGCGTGGCCGAGCGAGTTATCGAACATATGAAAAACGCTCGACGTGTATCTGGCTTGACCCAGTTGAGGTTGAGTAAAATTAACACGTGGGCAAAGACAGTTGCTGATGGTGCATCGATTGACGATGTAGCTGTGTTGAGTAAGAAACTTAAATTTCCAATCACAGTGAAAACGCTATCGGGAGAAATATTATACTCGTCGCCGTACAGATCTCGAGGAGTACCAATCGAGATTGTTGATCATAATTCCCACGCGTGGTCACAATCGGTGATGATATTTCCGCGGGATCGTGTTGTTAAATTTTATCCCGTTGACGCTGCAAAGGACAATTCCGATGCCATGTTCAGATATATCAAAATATTAGCCGAGTCTGATCCGATATCGGTTTGGTTATTCTCGAGCGAAGAAAAATATGATCAGTTTATCTTGCCGCGCGGAGATATTTACCGTGATGAAATATTACACGAATCGATGAAAAATCTCGCGGTGAAATATTCGTCGAATCCCGATCAGCTACTAACGAATTGCTTTACGGTTCCATCTGTTGCTGCTTACGCTGCCAGAGAGAAAAACTCGTGGAAACCTACGAGGAATGAATATCTCGCTGATATTCAACTTAGCTGTATCGAGTACGGCCATGGCGGATTGTGGAATACCAAATATTATTTCGAATATATGATCTCCATTGACATGAGCGCGTGCTATCCTGGAAGTTTCCTCGGATATGGCGATTGTGCGGATTATTTTGCTAAATTTGGTCATCCTACCAGCGAGATGACAAGGGTAGCGATTAACGGACCGTTACCTGAATTTGTCATGACAGGATTCGCTTATGTCACTTCATTCGAGTTTGCTGAAAATTTACATAAAATTTGTTATATTTGGTTTGGTCGGCATTTATCGCAGCGTCGTTGGGTTCCCACGGTGTTGTTGAGATATATGCTGGATTCGTCAATGTTAGTATCGTTGACGGTGAGCGAGGCGATTATATCATACAGGAAACAAACTGAGGTATGGCTACCGACGGATTGTGAAAACGCGAAAGATATCGGAAGAAAAATAATTGGCAAATTTACTCAAGGAGGATCCGTTGATCATAAACACAGGCACGCTAGGTTGTTTATCAATGATGCCGAGATGGACTTTATTATCGCCGATACGGTATCGCGAGGAATATTCTGCAACAGAGAGAATATTATCATTGATGGAGCAAAGTTAGGTACCGTAATTAGCTACCTCGATGAAGAATCAGCGCAGTATACGCATTTGAGGTCATCGATGCTCGCTTATGTGAGTATAAATTTGCTGTCGATGATAAACAAATTTTCTGATATCGCGGTAAGGGTCGCAACGGACTCGTTTTATATCGATAAAAAATACCAGTGTAGGCTAGAGAATTTAATCACCGATGGCTCTTGGGGAACTTGGAGGATAAAAAACGAGGATATTCTAGATTATTGCGAGGACGCCGATGTCGAAGATTGCGATAAATTTCATCGAGATAGATGTGAGGAAATATCGACGGCTGCATCCGCATTTGACCCAATTTCACGCAGTAAATTCGTTTATATGAATGGTCCTGGTGGTAGCGGTAAAACAACACGAGCGATAAATTTATTTGCAAATTCCGATATGATCGTGTTGACTCCGACTCACAGATTAGCGCGAGAAATAAGGCAACGCGAGGTTAGTTCTTGCACATATCATAGTTATTTCAAATACAGCGGTGGATTGTGGGATTCGGCTCGCATGGGAAACAAATACATCAACAAGATCATAATATTTGATGAAATTTGCACGGTAAATTTAGTCACGTTAAAATCAATCTTGACCTGGCTCGAGGGGAAAAATACCGCCGTGGTAATGTGCGGCGATCATGGCCAGCCTGATCCTATTGATGGCGAATCTCCTCACGAATGGCTCAGGAACTTCGTTGACTATTACGAGGAAATCGACGCCGATTATAGATCCGATGATATTTTACTGACCGAATTTAAAAAAATAATTCGATTACAACCGAATAAAATTCAATGCGATGTGATGAGAAGAATAATCGATGAAACTCCGATGGATATTTTTCTAAATTTGTGGCGACCAGATCATCTGATTGTTGCTAGTAGGAAAATTGTTCGTGATGTTATCCAGGAAATGTTATTCAAGCTGCATTGCGAGAAATTTCCAACATTACAGGTGCCGTTATGTTACAGGCCCGCTGATACCAGGAAACAAAATATCAGTGTTACTTTACCCTGCGGAGAGGAAAAGATATTGGTCTTGAATGAAATTATTCTCGTTGATATTAATCTTGTCAATGACGCGATAAACGCAGAAAGATCGCCATGGAAACTAGGATATGCAACAACGATACATTCGTCGCAGGGATTGACCGTGCACGGCCAGGTCTGGATCGTCGATGATAGAATTTCCTGGTCAAATTTAGTGTATTTGGCCGTGTCGAGAGTAAGAAAATTATCTCAGTTAGGTAGAATTCGAATAAATCACATCAGTGACGCTGGCGGTAGTTGAGTATCTTCGGGTATTATTTGTAATTCTTCTTTGGTAAATCCGCGTTGTGGCGCTAACCAATCTAGAATATAAATCGCTGGTCTTCCCGATGATCTTGTTACGGCTGATATTTTATGTGTTGTAACGCTCCAGTTTGGGTCGGTTGCTCTTTTTCTGCCTCCTTCGGCCTCGCCTTCTTTATACAAATATCTGACCGTGACGCTACCTAGTACAGGCTGAATTGTGGAATCTCGCTTTAGGGGTATATTCGATTTTGTAATTGCAATTGCGGGTTTCATTGCTATTGTTCGAGTTGTCTCGTTATTTAACGCGTTAATCACATGAGGCAATCTTGATACCCAATCGTGAGATCGATTATCTTGAATAAATTCACGCGCGTACTGGTATCCGAATAATCGTTCTGCAAGCGTTTTATTGAATCTTTCGACGATAGCTTGATTGTGATGAACACCTACAATACCGCGACGGATTTTAACATTATTCTTTTTCATCAGTGAAGTAACCGCGCCAAGAAATTCTCGACCTGGATCAACCTGGAGAAGCTTCGGCCAGGTCAACGGAGATCGTGAGTAAATTTCGCTAAACGCCTTAGCGATCTCCGTTGCTGTTTTATTCGATAATGGCTCGGCTTCCTTGTATCTGCTAGCGATATCAACGACTGTCAGGACATATTTGTATGTGACTCCGTCGACGGTATCGTAAGGAAGAAACATAAGATCAGCCTGATGGACTTCATTAGGTACGCTGACAGTGAAACTCGCATATGGTATTTTCTTAGGCGGAGGAAGATATATTTGCCAGACTGCCTGTTTCGATAGCCACGATTCAGCAACGGATTGTTTTACTTTTGCTGCCTTGGCAAGTTTGGCAATTGCTGATTTTCCTCGCCAAAATCCTCGCGGAGAATAATATATCTGCTCCATTATTATTTACCAGCACCGAGTACTAATTTACCTTTCATTGCGCCTTTTATCAACCAAGTTGTCAATTTCTCTCTGATACTTTTGTTAGGAATCGCATCTATTGCATGAATTAGCCTGATATCAGCGAGATGTCGTTGTTGTAAATCCCCGCTACGATACGCAAGATCGTGATAGTAGCACGCGTTATCGATGGCGTTTACTGGATCTTCATCTTGTTTGGGTTGGTTATTATCGTCGAGTCTGATATCGAGCCTCGTGCCGGGTCCGCAGTAATTGTATCCTGGTAGATGCTTCTCTCCGGGATATTTCGCCCAGGGCAACCCAGGTAGATTTGTCAAGGAGGCGGCAATGTCTCCTCCGGTTCTATTTTTTTTTTACAAATTTAAACTTGCGTGTGCTACAAACTTCGCATTCGCCCTTGATTGCGTTCCTGTTGTTGCGTGTGACGATTTCGATTGGATTTAGCGTAGCTGTGCGAGTGCGACACTTAACACAATATAGATCCATATATTTTAGTAACATGAATGTAATTGATTTTTCCGCCACGAAGCGACGCGAGCAAATAAAACATAACGCTGTATTACCAAATTCGATTAGGATGATAATTATTGGCCCGTCTGGTTCTGGAAAGACGCAGTTGTTGCTAAATTTGATAATGCGATGGCTAAAATGGGATAAGTTGTATTTGGTTGCACCATCCGTTGATGATCAGCGATGTTATCAAGTGCTAAAGGAATTTAGCGACAATACCGACGAAGGCACGATCGAATTTATCACGGATATCAATGAAGCTCCATCAGTGGAAAATTTAGATGGTGATGTTAATAACCTTGTCGTATTCGATGATGTCATGCTGGATAAGCAAACCAACCCGGCTAGGATATTCTCGCGTGGCAGACACAAGAACACCGATGTGATTTACGTGACGCAGCGATACACGCAGATTCCTAAAGTGATTAGAGATAATTGCAATATCTTATCGGTGTTCAATGGCGTCGATACTCACACGCTGAGAAATATTCACCAGACCTGGTGTAACGGCGACATGGACATAAACAAATTCAAAAATTTCTTCAGCCGCGCCCAGGCAACACCGCACGGTTTTATCACGATTAATCTTCATGATCCGCGTAGTAGGTATCGAATCGGTCTTGATCAAATTTATTCATGAGATTTGCAGCCCCTCCGTGATAACACAAACTTACACCAAATAAATCCCCCCCCCCCCCGAAAAGATCTGTTTTTTCCTTGTCCAGAATCATTGATTTTGCACACAAAAATTGCACTCTGGGACGAATTTACGCAAATTAATTTTCGTAGGAAGCTTTATTTCTGCTTTCTGAGGCTTCTACGGAGAAAGTTCGCGTAGGAGGCTTTATTTTGGCGGAACCGTCTGGTCTGTACAAATTCCCTGCTGCTATGGTTTTATGGGATTCGCATATTTTTTCCCATGTGTAACAGCCAGGATAATATAGTTCTATGACATTTTCCCCTGGGCAGTAAACCAGTTATTTGGTGAAAACAATTTATCACTTGAAATATAAATGAGACCTGTCATTAATGCAGACCACAACTTAACCGTCAGTTGCAAAATCAATTTAAAAACATTCTGTATTTTGTATTGGCAACACCGTCTTGATTACTCTTGACCTACCGCTTTCATCCTAATAGTTTATATCCGATAGTTTCCAATATGCGTTCCCATACAACTACTTGATGATGATTTACTGACTTTTAATTGGTATATTTACCAATTATATACTTATGTGCCAAAGTAAGGTTCCTCAAAGTCAAATGTTCTCTTTCATAACATTCTATTGTAAGACTCATTACGTCTGATTTAGATCTGCGTAGTCCATTGTTATAATTATTGACGACTTGCAATCAAACGTCTGGAACGTCAGCTATAATAAGGTGTTATAGGACAATTCAGGGAGTAGTGAATTAAATGTTTGAATACGTTTCAAGTCATATTGCTGTTGATGTTATCGGGTCAAACGTCATTTTTCAGCACAGGATAGGCTATACGTGGCGGCCAGTATAAAAGGTAGAGGACGAACCAGGGAAAATCCCATAAAGAATGACCGACTCACGAGAAGCTACTGTCAAACTTTCTTACTTACCCATATTGGCCGATCCATAGATTTGAGCTCACGCAGACCGAGGTGAGATTGCATTGATCCGTAACGGTGAGCGCTTTAGACCATTCGGTCACTCGTGCTCTCCGTTTGAAGTCTAACTTTCGTTGTATCGATACAGTTTTAAACAGACCATGATGATAGCTATTGACATTAATAATATCTATCGAAACTATGTAGGAATAGACAAGGAGTTATTGTCGTAGAATCTTTATGTCCCTGTTTGATTTGAAACTACGGTTTAATTAAAGCATCCCACAGCAAATTACAAAATAATAAGCTAATAAACAGGCTTATTATGGGTTGAATATTAATTTCATATTTAGTTATAACCACCAGAGGAGTGGTTTAAATTCTCAAGGATAATCGAGCCTATAAATCGGCACCGTCTCATAGTAACAATATTTGCAACTGTCCATATGCTTTGAACAAATGTATTCACCTGCATCGCATAATTAACAAATAAAAGCAATGGAGGGGAGATACGGTTTTAAACTTTCTTTATACAGTAGTTTATAGTTACCATTAGCTTGCCCTAAGACGCGCGATGAGTCAAAGTTATGTCTATTTCACATTCCAGCCATAATTAGCCATGTACAGCTGAGACATATATGCATTTTAAGTATATTAGTAATTGTAAGTCATATCTGTTCTCTTCATAAACTTGATGATTTAGATCGCATTATTAGAATTAGCATTCGGCATCTACTTATTCGGTTTTTATCACAGCTTTAAACGTTACCACCATTAACACGTGTTGATACTTTTGAATGGCCAAACATGTTTATAGCAGAGTAGACTGTGAAAGATCCCTACGTTCGTTTATTAACAAGCTTGCTAAATTATTTCAATTTGTATCTGAAATAATAAGTGTATACCAAGCTGATTAATTTTTAATACGAAATAACTGATATTGAAAAACTTTCTTAATAAAAGTTTAATGATCGATGATGATTTATTTATTTTAAGGAGGATTTTATATGCCTTGATGGCGTAGAGGTAGCAGTAGTATAGGGGGACGATATAAGGACAATGGGAATCAGCATTACAAGATCCCTTGAGACGATATACGGACAAGATTTATATGGACAATGGGACTTACCATTACAAGACCCTCCTGGGACGATATGTGGACAAGGAATATACTGACAAAAGGTTGGAACTGTATACGGACAATGGAAAGTGTGGTTATTATAAAGGGACATGAGGAATGGAACAGGTAAGGTGACGTCACAGTACTGGAGATTGCTAACAATGTAGCAAGGGTCGGACCAAAGACCGGGAGAAAACATATAACGCTTGGCGTGACATAGATATATATAACACATACAAAATATAAACACAAACAACTATACAAATGACTACAGCATTTTTTAGGCAAGACAGCAAATCTTTTCTAGACACATGAGTGGCCCTCAAAAGTTCCTATGGGTTCTTCTTCGTCTGTTTTCTCCAGTTATTCCACCATCTCCTCACTTTCTCAATAAATTCCTTTCTTCTTCTTTTCCGTCTCTGGAATCCAGTCAGGATGTCCCAACAGTCTAACTTTTTTCCCATATCTTCATCCAGTTTTCATTCTGTTGTTCAAACCCCTCTTTTATCTTTCTGTTTTCTTTGTCCTTTCTTCATTAGTCCAGTTTTCTTTAATCATTTTCACCTCTTTTTCCAGCACATTTCTTATCTTTTCTTCTCCTTTATTTATTTGGTCCACTCTCCACGTTACAAATGACCACTCTGTCAAATACAATGTCTTCTAGAAAGCACCTGACTTTGATTACATTATCAAGTGCCTCCTTCAAGGTTCCCACTCTCACATATTTTGATTTAATGAAACCTCTTACCTTTTCAACTTCCTCCTCTATCTCGCCTTTTACAAGATCCCTGGCTACGTTCAGGCTAGTCACTTGACTTGTCCCAAGGTCTTAGGTAACCGGATACCTCCATTCATGTTCAAGCCTTTCCACTACATATGCTGCATCCATCATCAAGTACCAAATTGTTGATAAAATATATTGCCATCATCGTTATTCAATACTGAATTATGCGAACGACGAACGCTTTGACTTTACATGTCAAGCACGGACTTGAAGGAAAACATCCCTTGCACTCACCTCACATATTATCTGATATCCATACAGAAGGAAAGGTAAAAACTATTATATAGTATATTATCAACAAACCGAAATCTATTATCTACACAAGAGAATGAGAAAAAACTAACCACAGATTTACTATCCACACACGGGAAGGAGCAGAAACAAACCACAAATATACTATCAACACAGAGGTGAGGAACAAAAACAAATCACACATATACTATCCACACACGGAAAGGAGAAAAACAAACCACACAAACGTACGCGAGCTCATAAAACCACACACTCTACTATCCACACAGAAGGAAAACAAAAACCACACATATACTATCCACACAGGGGAAGGAGAAAAACAATCCACACTCTAGTCTCCACACAAATATACACGAGCTCATACAATCACACACACTATAACATCAATAAAGGAGTGGGTATTTACAATCACATTACTCCACATTTACAACAATTGGCAACTTTAATAGTCTCTTTTCTAGAGATTTGGTTAACCCTGGGAAAGGGCTTTTTAAACTGCAAATGCAGCTGGCTAATGGTGACATCTTCCAGGCCTGGCACCACAGATACAACGACTCCTCCAATCGTTATCCCAATTTACTGTTGTGGTTGGGAGCGCAGAGGGGCGGGGCTTTGACTGGCTTCAGTCTCCCAATCTTCACTTTTAGAGATAGCGAAAACGTCCCTCTGTCTTCTCCTTTTCCACACTCTTGGATGTTGTAGTCTCCTTATATCCCAAGCATGCAGCTGGACTCGACCTAGCTGTGGTGCTAGAAGATGCTGCTGCACTGGTACTGGCTGTGGTACTGGTCGAGGCTGCAATACTGGTAGTGGTTGTAGGGCTAATATTGCCTGCGTAGGTGTATTGATTATTGGCTTAACCTCACGCACAGGTCTTAGCATCAGATGATATTCTTGTCACTCCAGATGGGCCTTAGCTTTGACATAGCTGCCGTTGTTTGCACTGCTCTTGACACAATTTCTGCTCTTGATCCATCTTCGTTGATTATGGAACCAAGATACTTGCACTGGCTCACTGTTTCCAGTTCCTGTCCTCTGACTTTAATGTTGGCTAAGATTTGTTTGCCACCTTTTGTCATCAGCTTTGTCTTCTCAGCTCTTAACGCCATGTCAAATCTGAAAGATGTTTCATCCAGGTTCCTCACTAAGGTGACAAGCTCGTCTTCGCTGCCTGCCATCCCAGCAATGTCGTCTGCAAAGCGGAGGTTGGTGATGTTGCGCCATTCAATGCTGATTGGCCCACAGTGGTTTTCCAAGGCTTCGCTCATGATGCGCTCTAAGTAAGTGTTGAAAACCGTGGGTGACAGGAGACAGCCTTTACGTACTCTGAATGTTGTCTGAAACTAGTCCCCCACAGAACCTTGGGCAATTACTGCCTTGGTAGCCTTGGCGTACAGCTGCTTGATGGTACTGATCCACCTTGGACCCATGTTGTACTTCTTCATTGTAGTCCACAATGCCTCATGCCATACTCTGTCAAAGGCTTTTTTGAAATCTATGAACACATAATAGATGTCTTGTTGATGTTGCGAGTACTTTTCACACAGAACCCTGAGATTAAATATTTGTTCCGTTGTGCTTCTTCCACTGCGGAACCCGGCATGTTCTCAAGCGATTGTTTCTTCTGTGTGTGGTTTCAGTCTGTGGAAGATAATCGTAAGCATCACCTTACTAGAATGGCTGATCAAACTCATAGTTCTGTAATTTTGGCACAGCTGGAGATTGCCTATTTCGGTGAGTGTTATAATCAGTTACTGGGTCCACTGTGTTTTCCATTCATTTGTCTGCCAGATCTTGTTGCAGATTTTTGTTAGTAGCTCTATCACCGATCCCCCATTCTTGATAGGCTTAGCTGGGATGTTGTCTACTCCAGTTACCTTCCCATTCTTCAGTGCTCTTATTGCTGATTCCACCTCTTCTTTGAGAATGGGGAAATCATTATGATTTGATGAGTTTGGAACTTCAAGCACCTCTGGGTCTCCTGTGGACTGATGGTTGAAGAGCTATTTGCAATACTCCGTCCATCTTTATGCAATGTCACTCGCTTCTGTGAGGCAGTTTCCATTTTCGTCCTTTATGGTACTGACTCTTGGTTGCTTCTGTCTGTTGAGGTTTTTCACAATTTGAAATGCCTTTTTGCTGTTATTCTTTATTAGACTGCTCAATATTTCTGTGCACTTAGTTCAATCGAATCTTCTTTTTCTTTCTTCTAGTTTTTACTGATATTCTGTTTTTATTTCTCGGTACTCCACTGCCCCTGTTGTGTGTCTCGTCTTTTTGAGGTCTCTTCGGTTATCACACAACTTCATAATCTCTTCTGTAACCCAGGTTTTTTCTTTGGGCGATTGAGGCCAATGATGCCCTTGGCAGCTGCTGTCAAGAATGTGTTGAAAGTGTCGGTCACTTTAACATCACCATCCATCACAAGGAGTGGAGCAAGTTTTCCTACAATTGTGCCTTGGAATGACTTGCAGATGTTAGGGTCCTTCAGTGTTTCAAGTTTGAATTTGAGCCTGATGTTCTTTGGCTTGTTAAATTTCTTCAGCCTCACTCGGAAGTTCATAATCAAGAGGTCGTGATTACTCCCAACATCATCACCTGGGAATGTCCTTGCTTTGGCTCTATTGATGCCAGATCGGTAACGGTTTTGAACCAGCATGTAGTCGATCTAGTTATGATGGGTTCCATTTGGTGCGTGCCATGCCCAGCATCGTGAACCTTTATGTTGGTCCAGGGTGTTGGCTAGTACGAAGTTGTTGTAGCTTGCGAACTCGGGCAGCCGTCTCCCTCTTTCATTGGTAAGCTCATTTCAAGAAGGTCCACAATGATCTTCCCAATCTTTTTACCGTGTAACAGCACACAGTGTTATTGAGAAACACCTACATGGAACTGTCATTAGGTTGCGTTAGCTAAAATTGGTCGTTGTTCATAATTCCAGAGTGTTGTTGCTGTCCGAGGTTTCACTAGAAGTCAGAGTAGTGTGTCCGCCCAAAATGTTGATGTTGGAGTGGTGACTGACATTGGACACAAGACACCCGTTTTCCCATTTGAAGAGTATTTCAGAGTAGGATTGGGAAGAAGATACCCGATGAAACTGCTCAGTAAAATGGTCCACATTATTTTGCCGCCTTGGTGCAAAATCTAATTGGCAATGGCTGCATCGATTTTACAATACACGTTCAATGATTTGGCAGAAAATGACGGTTTGCTTTTTGGCCACACGTTCTCCACACCACACGCATATGGCTTCCTTTTGTAAATCTTGCAGACATGAACTCTTTGAAGAAGTGGTGACTGCGGTGGTAGTGGTAGCTGAGGCTGCGTGAAATGGCATGATGGTCACTGATGTTTATGTCGATGACTTGCGAAGCGTCGATCAAAGAATCAAAACTTGAAGGATAATCTTTCCTAAGTACTTTGACTTCTTTGACACGTCGTGTTCATACTTTAAGGGTTCTTTGTTCTAGAATGCTTTTGATGTCGTACACTTCGTCGTCATTGTAACTCGGACAAGTAAAACTTTCTTTTTAACACTTACCCGTTCATGTCTTCCAATTTATAGACGACATGATGACGGCCACGCACTTTTCCAGTGACATGAAACACTTTTGGTGGTCCAGATGGGAATGTAACCTTTTTCGAAATTGCGTTTGGGTTTGCAAATGCGCACCCAATCTCCTGCTGACAATTACCGTCGGGGACGTACTAAATAGGCACTCGAAAACGGTCACTTCGTTGGCGGGTGTCATTTCTTGGCGGGCACGTCCGATGGTTCGATGGCAGCGCACTCTCGAGTACATCGACGTCTTACACCCTGGACCAAGTGGTGTAAGACGTCGATGTACTTGAGAGTGTGCTGCTGTGTAAAATATTTCCACATGGGTTCTTTGAAACTGCATTGAAAATGATCCACGATGCTGACATTGATTTCAAGATTCTCGGTGATGAAATAACAAATGTCACTTTTATATAATTCGTTTTGGAAAGCTTGGCTCAGACATTCGCTGCATTTGCCGATTTGCCATCAAGGAGGGTGACGACCGCTTTGTCTTAACAACAGTTTTAGGACTTGCACTAACTCACTGCTCGATTTTTAAGTCAATGGCTCGACCCAGGCAAATTTGGAACAGACATCGATGACACAAAACAAATATTTGTAGCCAGGATAGTATGTTTCCAAAAGAGAGACATCGGCTAAATCGGCTTGCCATTGGTGATCGATGCCCTATACTCGGATGCGAGTTCTGGAAAATGTTTCGCAAAATGGGTTTGTATAAAGTGCACGTGCCTTGTTCTTGCAACCATCGTTGCACTTGAGGTAAACGGAGACTTTTCAGTTGAGATTTGGCACCACGATACAATTTCTGACATCCTCCGTAAACTGTAGGATGGGATGGATCGTAGTAAATGCTGCCTAACACCTTCTCCATTTTGAAAATAAGACACCTACTCTTCGCTGATGCTACTTTGGACAGGGCGAAATGTTGGTTTGGAAACGGCTGTACGTGTCCGATGTGCCGCGGAAGTAGAATTCGATGGTAGTGGTGGCGGTGGAGGTGGTAATGGGATGGCGTTAGTCTATTTTTTTTTTCGCTTATGTTTTCCCTTCTTTCGTTTTCACTTCTGTCGAAGTAGGAGTGGACATTATCTTTTTAACCCAAACTTTCAGTTCTTCTCGTTGGGGAGTGAGATAAGGAGTCAACAAGGATGGGTTCGCAACGGACTTAATTGGGAGAGTTCTTGCTTGGACAAATCCAGTAAACTCTGTTGCATGATCTCTTGGACTTTGAATTTTGAAGCAGATACATTATGATCAGCTGCCTCTGCAGCTAAAGAGAAGGATGTCATTGCTGGAGGAGACGTTCTTGGAGACTTAGGTTTCCTTTGTTTCATCAACTGAGGAAAAACGGGTGTCAAGCTGTGTTTGGCAGGCATCCCCAACAACGGAGACGCGGAATAGGCCTGAGGCTACTGGAGACGTGCGCACATTCGCTAAAGAGACGTGGTTTGTGAATGTAAGGTTGCGTCCTGGTCGAAGTGTTTCTCTTGCGCGTAGAAGGTGTTTTCTGGTGGCTTCGTTTGGGGGCTTTTCGTTTTCTTTTTCTGTGGGCTTTCCTTTTTCTGGGGTTGTGACCTGGTCTTGACACTACTGCTCTTTTCCATCTTTGGGGTTTCTTTGTCTTTTTAGGGAATGGCCTTTTTCTTGGGGAGAACTTTTGGGCGCATTAGGATCCCATTTTAATAGGGATCGAATTATAATACCTCCTAGAGAACCGGTACCTCCAGGTTTCAAAATGAATTACTTTTTGGTTTGAGTGTAGATGCGGGGATCGGCCAGTTGGGTCAATGCTACTTTGTTTCTATCAAAAAGCGTTTGGTTTGATGAGTAATGGAATGATGTTTTGCATTACTTTACGTGTTGTCACCATAAAACTTCGTAAGATTTCCTTGAGACTGGCTTCCAAGACACAATCACGTATTTGTGTATTATTTTCGAGACTGATGCTATTCAAGGCACGAATCACTTTGACGGGAACATGGGACTGAAGGTACGTCATGTCGACGCTGTATGAGACAGACCAAAAGTTCCGAGGTTTGACTAGATTTGTTTTTGTTAAATCAACGGCGAGGACGTGTACACGACAGGCCCTTCGTCTTGGCACCAGTGTTGAAACAGATGAGCAAGAAATAGCAAATAATCGGGGTGGTGGGGTTTAAATCTACGAGTAAATATGCGTGTGGAGTTTGAGTGGCGTCGTCGTACGCATGAGGCAGACAAGGCGATCCTAACGGCTTGGCTTATACTTGCATCTGCGATTTATCTCTGGTTTCTTTTATAGAAGAGTACGTAATGAGCATTGACACTGATGGTGTGTAGGGCTTTAATTTGATGGAATCAATTTTGAGTGATGTAAATGACACTGGCATTGCTACAATGCCCTTTGCGCGTAAACCACAGTTTAATTTCTTCTTCGTCTTCTCCTAACATGTCAAAATGACCAGATGAGTTTGACTGGGGTAAAACACAATTCCGTCGTCTTTGCTAGGAATGCTTTCCACAAACACAATGGAATCGCTAAGGCCTTATCGCAAGAGGCTGTACGTCGATAGCATATTCATTGTAACACCACACGATTCGTTGAGGTGGACGATCAATCAAATGATGTTAATGTTCGATCAAACGTTGGGCAAATTCGATTTTGCCTGGACCGCTAGGTCTGGCATTTAACATGTTAAAAGGATGGCGAAGATACAATACCACACAACTGGCACGATCTAAGTGTTCGTCGATGACTTTGAAAGTGGAGGAAGAGGGAGAAGAGACCGTAGATGTATCCATAGTGCAAGGAATGTCACTTTGGACACGAATACAAACAAGACATGTTTTATATACTTTTTTCAGGACACGTTTATTTTTTTAAATGAAAGAACACGAAAGACAAAAAATACCTACAATCAAACGGTTACGTACAGCAATAAAACTACATAAGTGGCATATAAACATGTCACTGTAAAACATGGTTTGGTAACCAAGGTGTCATCGGGACCGTGTTTAATGCTCTTAGAGTCATTACATTAGGTACAGTAATACAGGTGTCCTACCGGAATGGTCTATTGTGAATGTACATGACAGTCCAAGTCTGAAGGGAGTGGTTGTCCTCGGTAATGGGTTCATCTTGCACTTCACTGGACGTTTGAGGATCACATGTGTTGGACATAAGTGGCTACTTCTTTGGTAAAACCTCGAAACCTCATTTTTTCCAGTCAAGAAAATCTGTCTAGTAAGGGTGTAGATCATAAGCTACACACATCACCATACGCATCTTCTGTACCTTCAAGTTGGGGAAGATTTGTTCCCCGTAGAGGTAGAGAAATATCCAGCTAAAAACGCAAGGCTTTGAACAAAACGAGTCTCTCCTGGTTATTTAAAGAGACCACTTTCATGCTTATTTGGTGGCAAGTATTGTTCGTGAAGTGCCCACAAGAATTCGGCTGTTAAACGAAATCCCAGAAAGAAAGTCACTAAGACACACACCACAAGTCGACTCCAATTCAATGGACACAGTTCTCGTAATAAATGTTGGTAATCATCCACCGTCTGAATATTGCCACTGATTTCCTTCAACGAAATCTGTTTTATCACGAATGATGAAGATCGTGGTACGGTAGTCTGTTTTTATAGCATCTTTTGTCAGAGGTAATAAGTGTACGTTTTGCACATAACTGATCGGACGCTAGTGGCGAATCCGACAGTTTTAGTCGATAGTTCACTCACTACACATCGCACATAATTTCCTCTACAGTCAAATTTTGATAGCGTAAAAGATTTTGGTAATCCTCTGGAATTCGTTGTATTACGGCAAGCATATAAGTAGTACAAGGATGAGTAGCAGATTATGTGTTCTGGATCGTGTCCAGTTGAACAATGTCTGACCACTGGAACACTTTCATCTGAATCAGTTATCTTATTGCATTCAGGTACCAGTGGTTTAAACACCGATGACGTAACGGATGAAATTGTTCTTTGCGTTGAACTTGTATTGTGACCACCTCTCGGTAAATGCCTTCTCTAAACTCCAAAGGCAAACCGCGAATGTTCTCTTGTAAAGTACCCATGATCATGTCAACCAGTATTATTTTATTTAAAATCTTCTCCTAGAGCGAACGTAATGAAGATAGTGAGTCATTTCTAACCACTAACATTCTGGGTAACGGTCACGAATGTCAATAAAATTTTCTGATTTAAACGGTCTAAAGCGAAAAAATCGGATGAACGCAGACTTTATTCGTAGAAATCTGACGCATTTGTTAACTTTTTTCACTTTCCTCTTGTGTATTGCTTGACACAAAATGTATAGTCACCAATTGAGTGTTTGTCACTGCCAAACTTCCTTGTAGATCTTCTCTTGCAATTCGTTTGATAATCCTTGAATATTGTTTAAATGAGGTTCAAATACTTGTCTATGTGTTTTACAACGTTTTACTCCTAGCCAAGTTGGTGTCTTAAATGACAAGGTATGCCACTTCAATGACTAGGTCTCACTAAAGGTAGGTAGTGACAAACCGGAGACCATCAGGCATGTTCCATGTAAGCGGAATCGTTCTGCTCCCACTGGTGAAGTCACAAAATGCAACTGAAGCACTTGACATTACCACATTCTCCCAATTAGAAATATCCGGCTCTGGCTAATTCTTCGATGGTAGGTCATTCTAGATATATTAGGCCATTTTCCATGGAAGGTTTGGAAATGAGTTTGAAAGTTGAAGCATTCAAACAAAAGCAACAGGGAACAAATATTCGTCTTTTATAGGCTCATTTAGATAAGAGTATGGTGAAAGTTTGGTCCGTTTGGATGAAATCCGTAGGGTGGTAGACGCATGGTCTCGCGTGGAGGTTGACATTCGCCATGAAAACCAGTACAGAGACCACGATAACGAGTGGTATTGCTCTAGCATCTCCCAGGTTTGATACTAACAACATCACTTTCCACGGTAGGTGTAGTGGTAGTAGCAGTAGTTGTAGAAAACTTCTGGTGTTGTATGGCTGAGGTCACAACGTACGGTATCAATCTTATCGTAAGGCACAACATCGCACTCCACTTGAGAATCCCCAACGTTGAATGATGTCTGTTTAAAAGGATTCATTTTTAAAGCTTGGTCTTGGTAGTTACAGTGAAGTATCAGGGGCCCCGAGTGGCCGATTGGTCTAACGCGCTCACCGTTACGGATCACTGCCATCTCACCTCTGCCTGTGTGGGTTCGAGTCTCGGGTTCGGCCTATGTGGGTATATGAGAAAGCTTGCCAGTAGTGTCTCTTGGGTCGGTGGTTCTTTCCGGGGTTTTCCCCTGTTCTTCCTCCACCATTAATACTGGCCAACATGTATAGCCTATTCTGTGCTGAGAAATGTCGATAAACCCTACAACAACAACAACAACAACAATGAACTATCGGTCTGAGACTTTGTCCTTTATTATATGCTCACCAATATCTACGTTACTGTACGGTAAAGTGAATTGGTTGGGAAGTCGCACTCGCATCTGGTAGACAATTCGATACAGTGTTTCCAAGGGTGGACTGACAATTTTGTGTGTGTATAATCCTACTGTTGCGATAATTGAGAGTCAATCCTTTCACTTTACACTCCAGACATCAAGGCTTCTTTCAGTATGCCAAAGTTCACCATCCACCGTTGCGATAATTGAGAGTCAATCCATTCAGTTTACACTCAGTGTGCACTTCTCCTTGTTTGTCTGGGTAATCGTAGCTTTAATTTTTAGGACCGCCGCTAGCAGAACTTAGAATCTTGTGGTCGAGGTGTTCTCCCGTCCAGGCTCCTGAACGGTCTCCTTCGATGTCAGGGTGACGTTGACCTAGGCAATTAATGTAGATGCAACTGTCCGTGTCAAAGTTTTAAATGTTCTTACAAATTTGGGCTGTCATGTAAGCAACGATGAAATTTAAAAATTCGTCAGCTTTTTCAAAGTCCAGTTCTTCTTCGTAATTGACTAAGATGAAGCCCTCACGAATGATTGCACGTGTTTCATGTATTTTGTGTTTTATCATGAATTATCTGAAAGTAACGGGATGGTTCTGTCAAATACTCTGTGCTATTTTGCCCCACAGACAATTTATCATCAATTTGGCAAACGGTCGCATTCCTTCATTTGTCTCCACATGGTCTAAAGAGATGCCATCCATTTCCCAGTATTTCGCTTTCATTTTCTTTTGGTCTTCGAAAGTCTGGCACCAGGAAGGATATCAACTGGATTCTTGTTTCAGTTTCAAAACGGCATCCACGTAGTCTGCGAAAATGCCTTTCTGAGTCTCGTCGCCCTTGTGGTACTGTTCTGTCGTGGGAAAGTGGTACATTTCGTACACTTCTAACAATTGGTATCACAGGTCCACACTGACTCCGTTCCCGTCAAGGCGCGTTCTTCCTTTGTATGCTGATAAATGTGGTCTTTGTTACATGTTTCAGCACAAGTACGGCATTCCTTGGCAATGGTGAGGGAAACGGGGTGGTACAAGTCCGTGGGAGGCAAGACTTTGAACTTGATCAGTCGTTTGTATTGTCGAATGTTTTCGAGGTCGATATGTACCGTCAGCAATTGCAGATGCCCTGCGTAGAAACGACAATATTTGCACACGTAAGGATACAGTAAATAGAATTCCATGTATTTGATTTATTCTCCGTTCGTCTCGTCGGCTTGGTCGAGTTGGTATTTGTCCTTCTTCCGTACAAACCATCCCTCGGGTTTAGTGGATCCACCAATTTGTAACTTTCAACGATGCTTTCAAAGTCGGGATCGGCTTTCAAATGGTGATCTTACTCGTTTTCGCACATTTCCACCATTTGATATCCTTGCTATTCTAACTTCTTAAGTCCCTGACAAATGGCTGGTACAACTCTTCCCTGGTGCGCTGTGAAAATGATTTTCAGTGTCACGTTCAGGGTAGGCGAGCGGAAATAAGCAGCCGTTAAACTTGTACACGATCTAGGGGTTTCCCAAACATTCACCAAATTCGTTCCGATGGTCTTTTCGCCTCCTCCGTTGCAGGTATGCTTGTCGCGAAGCAATGTAGTCAGCTTAAGGGCTTGACCGAGTATTTACGTTTGACAAAGTTCGTCGTGTGAGAGCTGATGACAGGGTTTTTCGGGAATTTATCGTTCGCGTTACACTAAGGAACATGCTTTGGCAATAGTGCAGGCTTTCTTTCAAAGGATCGATCTCTCCGTATTCCATGATGAGTTGTCAAATGTTTCCACAGCAACGCCGTACAATGTCCACGTCAGAACGACAATACTTTAAGATTTCTTCTTGAATGTCGAAGGCGTCCGATGTGTGGTCATGGTACCAAGCGTAGACAGCTTTTCGTTGTCTGTACGCAACATGTCGGGTCCTAGTCGTAAGCTTCAGGCAAATGGGATAGAACGGCATGTTCATTGGCTTTGGTATTGAAAAGGTGAGGAAAATAACCTTTAGCCATTTCTGTCATGCCAAACGTTTTAGGCATCCGACTCAAAGGCATGGCCAAGTGGCTCATCGAATTGAACTGTACTTGTCCCACTTGCACGGAAATAATTTTAGCTCCGTTTAAAGTCCCTTTAGGACATTCGTTACTTTCCTCCGTATAGTATCTCAAAAGAAACTGTCCATCGCATCCAGAGATATTGTGAGCCATCAACGTGGCATAGCGATGACAATCTCCGTAACGTTTGATGTCATCTTGGCTCCACGTCTCGTCAATGGGGTATACAATCTATTTCTTGAGATCGGCTAGCGTGTTCGGTCCCCGGAAGATTTTTCACGTACTTCAGAATCTTGCTGCAGTGAGGGCAAAGACTGAAGATAGGTTCGTGGATGCACTTCTCGCACTTCTCGCACGCTCGATGAGCCACGCAGAAATTTGGAACGTGAATGCCATTCTTTTGGATGCATCGAAATCGAAAAAGATTGCCTTTATTAAGGTCATCTTCCTTCTCCTCCTGTTCGGAATGATATTTTTGAATGCAGCACTCGTGTTCTAAGTGCACGATTTGGTGACAAATGTAACATCGTTTCTTTCCTGAACTTACGTGTGCCTTGGCGTTATTAATACATATGCCTGGTCCATAAGTACGGCACAATCTCAGCTGTTGACAAGCACGTTTCTGCTGTGAACATGCGGCTTCAGATGTTGTTGGTAACAGGCAGATCTGCCTAAAATCTGCCGAGAAGCAGGGCAATGCATTTGTGGTTGTCCTTTGTCCAGACAGGGTTGAGAGGCTACATATATTAAGCATTTCGATCCACAATGCTTGGGTTGCTCTCTGTTGTTATAACGATTTTTCGCAATAATAACCGTATCCCAGGAATGCGGTGGTACTGGTAATGGCATCATAATGTTCATCGTGATGATAGACGTGAATGCATTTTCCGTCTTTGAAATATTTGCCTCGACACAACAAGGGTCTGCGCACTTCCTGAGGGTGCCCTTTTAAGTTGTGACGTGGAGCAAAGACGTATTCCAATTTTTGCATTTCAGGCATGCCACATGATGTGGCTTTGGATAGTCCCGTCTGCTGTAACAGTAGTTCTTCTTCTCTTCGTTTTTTGGCATGATTCTAATTTTGAATAGGCTGGAACGCTCTTTTCCATTCTACCCTGTCGTTCATGTCGGTATACGTTCATCCCACCACGATGACACGGGCTAAACACATCTGGTCTTGATGGTTGTTAATTTGGACGATGCTACGCTTGATGCTATGAAGGTCATCAACCAATAACACTTTTCTGCGTTGTCCGGTCCCTTTGGGAGAGAAACGTGGACCTTTAACAGTGTCACTTTTCCATAGTTGATGTGAAACTTGTCACTGAATTCTTTCACGTGTTGTATGTTGTCGATGACATTGGGAAATGTCAATTCTGCTGGGCTGCTAAACTCGATCGATATGGGGGACTTCAATCTGTCATGATTAATGGAAAGTCTTAAGCGATCATTTTCTTTGGCTTGACATTGTCGTTTCAGTGTGGGTGGTTTGGCTCGCAAAAGTCTTTTGATTCCAAGAGAGGGGTTATGAACATGAAGAGAAGGTACCCTCCCCAACGGAAGAACCCATACACGTCCAGAAAGAGAAAAAAGAGAAGAAATAAAGACTAGGCGAAAGTGAGGACGAAGAAGAGGAAAAACCTGTAAAAGTTAAGAAATTCAAACAAAAGAGAGAGTGAAAAAAGACACAGAAGACGTCTAGGAACTTTTTAAAGTGTTGTGTTGTGTTGTGAATTGGGTTGTAAAATTTGTACTAGAATAGACCAGACAGAAAACGCAAGTGTCTCTTGGTTGTGATTTTTTAGAATATGGATGTACACTCACGAAGTCACACACACTAACATCGTAGGCAAATCTTGATTTTGAGTTTGAATTGATTTTTGCAAAATGAATATCTCTTTTTGAGAGAAGTGGGTGGCACTGGAAAGGACCGAAGGGTATTTGATTTTTAAAAAGCAAACTCAGGAACGGGACGTAATCAGCTTATACTGCCTTAAGCCTTTGCCACGACCAAGGCCTACCTCTGGACTGGCTCCTGTTGATTAAATTGTCATGGAGCTGTAACACAAATATATATATATAAGACTATACTATACATCGATTTACATTGACGAGCACTGTAGTGAGAGAGAGAGAGAAAAACATGACTGCCGAAACTATGTATATGCACGAAAATCTTATTATATTAAAAGTGGTGAGGATTACTCTACCCTTAGTTTAAGAAGAAATTCATCACACATTTTGTGCCTTTGATATCCACATCGACATTTTATGGCTAGTTTGGATACAGAAATAGATACTCTAGAAAGACATAAGTGTCTAGAAAAGTCGGTGTTTCGACACTTAGAATAAGGAGGCTGCTGACTATGCCAAATACGTGTGTGAATGGTGAATGGAAAAAGGCACAAAAAGCACGAACTTTCTTTAGAACTGTAAATATTGTTATTGTGCCATGAAACCATAATCATGCATAAAATGGTATACATTCTTGAGGATTCTCTCAGAATTTTCCAAACTACTCTCTCTCTCTCTCTCTCTCTCTCTCTCTCTCTCTCTCTCTCTCTCTCTCGTTCGTTCATTCGTTCGTTTTCGATCGAGAGAGAGAGAGAGCATTATGTCTAATCTTCAATTCTTTAAATGTTTATCGAACCAGATGATCAAATTTAAGAGGCACTAAACGATCGATCTCCCTGTGACATTTTGGTTGATGAACCAAGTAGTTAAGGCAAAACCGAAATTTCCAAATGTTTGAGCGAACACAAACTACATTTGTTTGTTCGTCTACTAAAGCGTATCGTGTGGTGTTAAAATATGGTATATGTTATTCAAAGAGAGTCAATTACGTTTGTAGAACGAATTCATAGAGAAGACGATAAGATCGTTTTCTGGCGCATCTCATCACTTTCGATGTCATTTGAAGAGGGGACGAAGAAGAAATTAAACTTTCGTTCAGACAAAAAGGACATCATCATGATTCCATGGTAGTTACATTATTCAAAGTTAATTTCAAGAAAGGAAAGCGCATGACAGTTTCAATGATAATTTTTTAGTATTAGTCAAAAATCTCTATGTTAATCTCCATTTTGGGGCCATAATCCCATACTAATGTTCAAATTATGGACCTTTTAACACGGGATTACCACAGAGGTCAGAACCCCGTCCATTCCAGTAACGGTCTAACCTTTTTCCCATTGAGGACAAAATCCCTGTCAATCATGAACAGACCAACGTCAATAAAATAATTACTTTAAATGATATGCATGGAACAATGAGTAATACGTATGGCGCTTCTAACATAATGATCTCTCTCTCTCTCTCTCTCTCTCTCTCTCTCTCTCATCAAGCCAGCAGACAATAGGCCCATCGGCGTAGTCATGTATACGTCTGACTACGTAGCTGAAGCGAGCAGATAACTTTCGGAAGACTGTACAAAAATCTCAGTCATTATCCAACTGCTGAACACATTAAAATTGTTTGATATTAAAAGACATGCACAACGCAGTACGCACTGAACGACTGACTTAGATTATACCAGTAGCCTCCATAACAGAGATACTTTCTTTATTCCTCACAATTGAAAAAGCGGGTAACCTGGGGGAGGCCAAACATTTCTGGAAACAGCCATCCCACTCAAAATATATCTAATTCGTTGATTTTGACCGTTGGACGTTCATGGAAAAACTGCCTTCATATATCCAAGATACCAAGGACAATCTCACCAAAGCACCAAAAACTTATAAATATATACGTACGTTTTGTTTAACGTTGTTTTGTTTTCCTAGCATACTCAGAAGAAACCGCAAATACCAGTTTTCGACCGCTTTCCTCCTACATTTGTACTACTATGAGCTTACTAGACCGTTGATTAGATGGCATTAATATTTAAGTTTGTTCCTGTGTAGGTTTAATTTTAGGAATTTTCAAAGATTTATTTTTAAAAATTGTTATTTTTTAAATTTAGTTTTGTTTTAATTATCTATTTGAAATTTATTTCTTTTTGTGTCACATTACCAGTGTATTTTGTACTTACCATTAATCCCTCAAGATGACATTTCTTCTAGTTAAACTCTTATGGTATTATGAACTTCTGAGAGAGTGGTTTGTGTAAGGTGAAGTTGTTTACATTTGCAGCATGCACAGTGGAGATAATGTTAGTATATTTAATGCTAATTTCGTGTACTGTGGCTGACATTTCTTTGGATATTGTACTTGTGGAAAGTGTACATGATCAAAGCCCACATATAACTAAAATGACTTCTCCCTTGTGCTTAAAGATCCGGTTAAAAAGTCTAAGATACACTATCTTTAGCAGCTATTAAAATAGGGAAAATTAAGTTTACCCGACTAGACATACATTGAAGGAATTACCAAAAATATAAAATGTAAAAATAATGATCAGCTCATAATTTTAAAGTTTACCTCTGAAGTTCCGGAATTGAAAACAGCCAAGTTTAGCTAGCAGTTGGTTGAGAGGTGCACATATGAAGTGAGGCCAAACTGTATATTATATAGTCCATATGACACCCATCAATCATGCACAAAACTAAAGGAAAGTAAAGTTCTTTGAACAATATCTAAGATATTCATTTTCTTTAAAGTTCTAGCCTTACACAAATTTCGCTGCGGGTGAGCGCCACCTTTGCAATAATGAAACAATTTGTTTAACATATTTCAAATTAATTTTGGAACTTTTACACACGTAGTAATCCGAAAATTAAGTATGAAAGTATAGAAAACAAAACTAATATATTTGACTATGCCACCCATAAGCAATATCTGGCTATTTGCATCGTACTGCATTATTTCCCACTCTATATAATTCAAGAGAGAGAGAGAGAGAGAGAGAGAGAGAGAGAGATGGGGTGAGCGGGTGAAGTGTACAGTACAAAAAAATTTCATCAACAACAGTTCTCGATAGAATCGTAACATAATGGGATCCAGTCTTCATTAGATATGAAGCGATGTATTATAATCGAGCGGTCGTACTGCATTTCGAAGTTTTCTCTCGCCCCGATATTATGATAATAGATTTTCTTTTATTTTTAGCAATAACATTAATATGAATTCACATGAATCCACTGCATGCTCATTCACAAAAACTCCTCTTTATGCTCATTCCCAATCAGTCCACTACATGCTCATTCCTAATCAGTCCGCTTCATGCTCATTCCCAATCAGTCCATTTCATGCTCATTCACAATCAGTCCATTTCATGCTCATTCCCAATCAGTCAATTTCATGCTCATTCCCAATCAATCCATTTCATGCTCATTTCCAATCAGTCCATTTCATACTCATTCCCAATTAGTCCATTTCATGCTCATTCCCAATTAGACCATTTCATGCTCATTCCCAATTAGACCATTTCATGCTCATTCCCAATCAGTCCATTTTATGCTCATTCCCAATTAGTCCATTTCTTGCTCATTCCCAATTAGTCCATTTCATGCTCATTCCCAATCAGTCCATTTCATGCTCATTCCTAATTAGTCCATTTCATGCTCATTCCCAATCAGTCCATTTCATACTCATTCCCAATCAGTCCATTTCATGCTTATTTCCAATCAGTCCATTTCATACTCATTCCCAATTAGTCCATTTCATGCTCATTCCCAATTAGACCATTTCATGCTCATTCCCAATCAGTCCATTTCATGCTCATTCCCAATTAGTCCATCTCATGCTCATTCCCAATCAGTCCATTTCATGCTCATTCCCAATCAGTCCATTTCATGCTCATTCCCAATCAGTCCATTTCATGCTCATTCCCAATCAGTCCATTTCAAGCTCATTCCCAATTAGTCCACTACATGCTCATTCCCAATCAGTCCGCTTCATACTCATTCCCTATAAGTTGACTTCATTTTCATTCATAATATATTTGCTATTTTCCAAGCAAAGTAGAACTCCTGAACTATATTTAAAGGGTTCATGAGGCCCCCATACTGTATTCATATCAGATGGACAATTTGCATCCATATTAGGTGACATTAAATCTGCTTATTTTTCGCTTGCTGATTTGTATCTCCTAAACATATTCAAGCTCTCCACACGTTTTTCAGTTCCTTGCAAGTACGCAGCAGAGTATGAACGTACACATGTGTCATTATATCTTCAAGAGACATGCTTCAAAATGTGTTTTGTTCTGGAAATTCATCTCTATAAATAATCGATTTTACTTTTCATAGCCAAAATGTTAGATCAAAAGTATGGTTCGTAAGACATGGTCTTCAAGATAAGAATTTTTTTTTATTGGATCTGGATAGTTTAATTTATTAAATAAGAATACGGAACGACGACCGTAAACCATTTTGAAAAATAATACAAAACATATATACGTAAGCTGCAGATATGTTATACCAAGTTCAATAATAGAGTTTCACCTATTCTGAAAGTGCATTATTACGAATATTGTAAAAGTCCTGAAACGAAGCTATTTTGTTTTAATGCAATGATTAATTAAAGAGTTTTTGTCTATTACTTGTATGGATAGCCATCAGTAGACCTTATGAAACAGCTTTTGTTTGTCTCATAAATGGAAAACCATCAGTTGACCTTCCTTTCGAGACTGTCAGTCTCTTTTATCTTTAAGCACACAGGTAAATCAATAATAACAGTTTTGATAAAATAACATACCTGAAAATGTCATTGACATTGACATTGACGTGACATTCTGTATTTAGAATAAAACGATGGCAATGATATAGGTCCTACATACTGAGAGTGAGAAGGGTGGATTTTCGCACTGTTCTGAAGCCTTTTGTGTACACAGAACACATCACTCTCTTATGGATAGTTTTCAGAGGTTCATATGTTATTGTGCCATCCTTTAGTGGAACTGTTACAGTTAAAGTTACTGACTGTCTTTTAATTTTCTAACGCCGCTGGGTTTCCCTCTGCCTTAAAAAATAAACAAAACACCAATATCTTCACTGCTAACAACCCCTCTTGTCAATCGTCTGATCTTATATCTACGAACGAATACAGATCTAGTCTCGCTGACATTTGCATTATATTGGATATATATGTATATGTATGTGACTGCATGTAACAACCTATTAAGGGTAACTAGAGAAAATGGAATCCTAAGCATCCATTACCAAGAGCAGTCTTTATCTATCTTAGAGGAACAATGATAATAGTTTCCTTTAGAGTACTGTTGAAATATAAACAAGGGAAAATAACTATTTGTTAAAAAAGAATACTGGTTGATATTCAGAATTAGTGTAATATATTAACATAGTGTCCAGAAGTGGAATGCCTTTTGGAAATTTTTTCTGTAACATTATTTTCTTCTTTCTAGTACATTTGTGATGGTAATTCTTTTCCAAATGCAAAACGGCATTGTCTGAGTGATGGTGGTAGTTATCCAGAAATAAATTAACACCATAACAGCTTACTGATAATTAT
Source organism: Sinohyriopsis cumingii (assembly GCA_028554795.2). NCBI lineage: Eukaryota > Metazoa > Mollusca > Bivalvia > Unionida > Unionidae > Sinohyriopsis > Sinohyriopsis cumingii. Next base: position 713,049 of record JAPYKE020000085.1, read on the forward strand.
TACAAAAAATAATGATATGTCGAGAACAAATCGGAAATTAGGAAGAGGAAGGTAATTAAGAATTGATCAGCATGCTACATATCCAACCCCATGATCTACGGTTCTGAATTATTTTGTAATGAAGTCACTTATGTTGCGAGTTGTTATTATCCTAATAAACAAAGGTCAAACATAATAGTTTTGTAACGTTTTTCGAGGATCCTCATCCATAAATATATAATTTAGCTGAAAACTTGATAATGGTGCTTTATCAAAGAATAGGATCGCGTTCCCTTTGTAGAAATTCAGTATCTAGCGCTAGAATATAAATGAAGTGAAAAACTTGGTTTTTTGTTTTATTGGTTAAGCCAATTTGATTACTGATTACTAAGAAACACAAACTATATCCTCCAAAATACAAAACAAATATTTGACGACACATCAAAAACTGTCATAGCAACGATAAATATGATCTACTTAAGATACACATAATGTCCCATAATACAAATCACCCTTGATAATATACACATTATCATGTAAATGTATAATAATAATCACCCTTCATAATATACACAATATCATGTAACTGTATAATAACAATCACCATTCAAAATATAAACAATATCATATAACTGTATAATAATAGTCACCATTCATAATATACACAATATCATGTAACTGTATAATAATAATCACCCTTCATAATATACACAATATCATGTAACTGTATAATAATAATCACCCTTCATAATATACACAATATCATGTAACTGTATAATAATAATCACCCTTCATAATATACACAATATCATGTAACTGTATAATAATAATCACCCTTCATAATATACACAATATCATGTAACTGTATAATAACAATAACCCTTCAAAATATAAACAATATCATGTAACTGTATAATAATAATCACCTTTCATAATATGCACAATATCATGTAACTGTATAATAACAATCACCCTACAAAATAAAAACAATATCATGTAACTGTATAATAATAATCACCCTTCAAAATATACACAATATCATGCAACTGTATAATAATAATCACCCTTCATAATATACACAATATCATGTAACTGTATAATAACAATAACCCTTCAAAATATAAAAAATGTCATGTAACTGTATAATAATAATCACCCTTCATAATATGCACAATATTGTGTAACTGTATAATAACAATCACCCTTCAAAATATAAACAATATCATGTAACTGTATAATAATAGTCACCATTCATAATATACACAATATCATGTAACTGTATAATAGTAATCACCTTTCATAATATACACAATATCATGTAACTGTATAATAATAATCACCCTTCAAAATCAAAATATAAACAATATCATGTAACTGTATAATAATAATCACCCTTCGTAATATACACAATATCATGTAAATGTATAACAATAATCACCCTTCATAATATACACAATATCATGTAACTGTATAATAATAATCACCCTTCATAATATATGCAATATCATGTAACTGTATAATAATAATCACCCTTCAAAATATAATCAATATCATGTAACTGTATAATAATAATTACCCTTCATAATATAAACAATATCATGTAACTGTATAATAATAATCACCCTTCATAATATAAACAATATCATGCAACTGTATAATAATAATCACCCTTCATAATATACACAATATCATGTAACTGTATAATAACAATAACCCTTCATAATATACACAATGTCATGTAACTGTATAATAACAATCACCCTTCATAATATACACAATATCATGTAACTGTATAATAATAATCACCATTCATAATATACACATTATCATGTAACTGTATAATAACAATCACCCTTCAAAATCAAAATATAAACAATATCATGTAACTGTATAATAATAATCACCTTTCATAATATACACAATATCATGTAACTGTATAATAATAATTGCCCTTCATAATATAAACAATATCATGTAACTCTATAATAATAATCGCCCTTCATAATATACACAATATCATGTAACTGTATAATAATAATCACCCTTCATAATATACACAATATCATGTAACTGTATAATAACAATCACCTTTCATAATATACACAATATCATGTAACTGTATAATAATAATTGCCCTTCATAATATAAACAATATCATGTAACTCTATAATAATAATCACCCTTCATAATATACACAATATCATGTAACTGTATAATAATAATCACCCTTCATAATATACACAATATCATGTAACTGTATAATAACAATCACCCTTCATAATATACACAATATCATGTAACTGTATAATAATAATCACCCTTCATAATATACACAATATCATGTAACTGTATAATAACAATCACCCTTCATAATATACACAATATCATGTAACTGTATAATAATAATCACCCTTCATAATATACACAATATCATGTAACTGTATAATAACAATAACCCTTCATAATATACACAATATCATGTAACTGTATAATAATAATCACCCTTCATAATATAAACAATATCATGTAACTGTATAATAATAATCAACAATCACGCTTGATAATATACACAATATCATGTAACTGTATAATAATAATCACCCTTCATAATATACACAATATCATGTAAATGTATAACAATAATCACCCTTCATAATATACACAATATCATGTAACTGTATAATAATAATTGCCCTTCATAATATAAACAATATCATGTAACTGTATAATAATAATCACTCTTCATAATATACACAATATCATGTAACTGTATAATAATAATCACCCTTCATAATATACACAATATCATGTAACTGTATAATAATAATCACCCTTCATAATATACACAATATCATGTAACTGTATAATAATAATCACCCTTCATAATATACACAATATCATGTAACTGTATAATAACAATCACCTTTCATAATATACACAATATCATGTAACTGTATAATAATAATCAACAATCACGCTTGATAATATACACAATATCATGTAACTGTATAATAACAATAACCCTTCATAATATACACAATATCATGTAACTGTATAATAATAATCACCCTTCATAATATACACAATATCATGTAACTGTATAATAATAATCACCCTTCACAATATAAACAATATCATGTAACTGTATAATAATAATCACCCTTCAAAATATAAACAATATCATGTAAATGCTTTATCAAAACGCAGCATTATCCATAACCACGAAAGACACGACATAAAGTAACTACCTGACAATAACACATCACCAATCACAGCTGTAATATATATATATATATATATATATATATATATATATATATATATATATATATATATATATATATATATATATATATATATATATATATATATATCTATATCTATCTATCTATCTATCTATCTATCTATCTATATATATATATATATATATATATATATATATATATATATATATATATATAGAGAGAGAGAGAGAGAGAGAGAGAGAGAGAGAGAGAGAGAGAGAGAGTTTACCATGCTTTATTACATTAGGGGTGTTGCAGTAAAACAAAAAACGGTAGGAATTTACATCTTTGTATTGAGATGAAACGATAGACAACTAAATATTAAAGTTCGTTACCTATGCCATCCCCATCGCGCACGGTGCATAATTTGAAATCTTATCTTGGCATGTTTCCATACACCATTACACAGACAGAAGTTCGTGGTTGTATAAATAATTCGCTTAACAATTGTGCAACACTTGCTTTCAGAGCCCGAGGGTTACGTATAGATGCTTGGTAGAGTATATCGATTTTTCCAACTGAAGTCAATATGTCTCTAATATGCTCAGACCATTTATACATTAGTCAGGAATATATATATATATATATATATATATATATATATATATATATATATATATATATATATATATATATATATATATATATATATATATATATATATATATATATATATATATATATATATATATATATATATATATATAACTTAATATGATAGTGTATAACCTTTTGGAAAGTTTGGAATATTTTGCAGTTATAATTGATATCCAAAATTCAAACATACAACATTTAATGCAGATGTCAGTCAGTTTTCACCAAGTCCTGAATACAGTAATGTATAAACTGAACACTGAGATCACTGTAAGTATTTACTATTTGTAGTAACAAGTCATGACTGCCACTTAGTCCTGAATACAGTATTGTATAAACTGAACACTGAGATCACTGTAAGTGATCGCTGTTTTGTAGTAACAAGTGTTCATGACTGCCACCAAGTCCTGAATACAGTAATGTATAAACTGAACATTGAGATCACTATAGGTATTTACTATTTTGCAGTAATAAGTGTGCATGACTGCATCAGTATCAGAATATATAGAGGTTTAACCTGACTGTGATGGAACTATCGGATTTAAGTATTTTCACAAATTCTATTATTTTGTCTGATTCACGTGTTGTTATCTACGCCATTCCAATTGACTACAGACAATAAAGGTGATGGATCTGAAATATTAAACAAACTATATAATATTCTAATATAATATATTCCTCTGAAAGAAGCATCTATTGGATAGTAAAAAAAAGTCGTGTCATTTGTAACCCTTTTTAACACATATGCCAGGAATGATAGAATAGTTTTAGCAACGTTCCGTGCAACGAACCAGAGCTTCTCCCTCCCTATATTGGAAAATGGCTGTCGCAGATTTGCTTGTACAAAAATAACTTTGTCTTATGTATGAAATACAAATTTGTGTAGGTTTTCGTTACCTCCTATAGATGTGCCTGCATGTGTACAGTAATTACGTAGGCGATTTAAAAATTTCTGCTCACTTACATAAAGCTCTATCAGTGGGTGGGGGGAGGGGGTCCGTTTGTCATGAGTTCTCTGGCCGTGGATTTGATAATGCCAATTCTCTATCCATCATCACAATACAAAATGGTTTTATCAGGAAGCTGCCTACATTATGGAAGCAATATTCCATGGTAGAGGTATATCGTTATGTATATTTAATTGTGTGTTTAACATTTGACAACGATTGTAAGTTGTACTTTAGATTATGTAAACAAAATGTTTGTATATCTAACTAGCAAGTTGTAAATTGAACGTTTACATAGAAATTGAGTTCGGAAAACACAAAGCCATCTCTTTATTACAATAAGATTGGAAGATTCCATTGGAATAGATCACATCTAGGTCAGGTGAAAATGTGTACAAACTGGGACTTGATAAACAAATAATTCTTTTCTGTTTCAGGTCAATCTGTGGGAATCTGTTTTGATGAAAGTTTACAAGACTGTTCAGATGTAATTCAAGAGCAATTGTTTATTTAAAATATATATCGTAATTACTAGGTACTCGTTTAGTTTGGGTTTATACACACCACCTTGATATTGTGAACTCATTCAAAGACATGCTGGACTGCATGATATATGGACAGACTATTAGATTCATTCGGACCATTTAATAATTTTGGACTCGTGATAGGACATTAACAGTATTTACAATACTGTAACTGTCTCTTGAATTTTCACATTGTGTTTTAGAGAAATTAATAGTTTGTTAATTTTACTTAAAATTATTGGTTTGACTTATTTCTGTTGCATAATTTAAGACCAAGAGTCGCAACAACATGCAAACAAATATTTTATTTTCTTGATGTTCAGTGCGTTTTATGAAGTCGCATTAAATATTGAATACTTCGGAAGTTATAATACATTTCTGCTAAGCTAGACCCATATCAGCATGTTATATGATAGAATACAGTCTGTTCCACGTTAATCATTGTATAACTAAACTGACAAGCTGAATTCAATGATTATGTTGTATGCATTAAAAGATGAGAAACGTTCGAGTTTTTGTATTACAGTCCAATTATTTTTATCGGACCGATTGATGCAAACACGCATGTATTATAATTTGATGTGTAGCGAAGTTAATTCTTATGTATGTATGAGTATTGTATATTGCTGAATTCGCGTAAACACATTTTGTGTGGTACACTGCTGTTACTTTAAGTCGTTAACTCTGCGGTTGTGTAACATGGATAATGCGGTCATTGGTACACGTTGGTACTGGTTAACTCAGTTTGAAAGGCCATAGGGTTTACGTAATAGGTGTAGAGAAGTAACAACGCCACGTCTCCGTGGGTTCATTACTTTAATCAGAATTTGATGATGACTAAATGAAGACCGTGAAGATGAAGACAATGAAGACCGTGAAGATGAAGACAATGAAGACCGTGAAGATGAAGACAATGAAGAACAATAAGATGAAGTTCATAAAGAAGACCAACATCGGGTAGCATTTTAGTTTGCAATAGTCATTTTCTTCGATACAATCTGCAAAGTATTCAATGCCATATTCCACTCAGAAGTTGAAGTTGACTCCTGGAGTCACTGGAGAAGTCAATAATGGACCAGGAGACTTGTTAATGTAATCGGCGGTTGCATGTTAGACATTTTAAAATGCAAATAACTCAAAAAATACTCTCTCACTATGCGTACCACAGACCAACATGTATATGGACACTGGACGTCACTGTATTGAATCTGTAACACGAAAATACTAAATGCACACAAACAATAACAAACAGTAAATTACATGTAGGTATAAATACTAAACGTCAATGTCGACTCGAATCCACTATCGTACATTTTAATGTAAAATACACGGATCACATCAGTTGATAATTCCATACAGTAATGACATATGCTAATAATTCCATAAAGTAATCACATATGTTGATAATCTCGTACAGTGACCACATCAGTTGATAATTACAGACATTAATCACGTATGTTGACGATTCCATAGAGTAACCACATTTATTGATAAGTCCATATATTGTTCATATCTGTTGAATTATTCGTATATGAAGTATATATGTTGGTAGAAACCAAGAGTTCATCATATCAGTTCATAAAGATTATCATATGTTGTTCAGTTTTGACAGCCCATTGTTTGATTGTATACATTGAGGAAGAATACCTTTTGTTATATCTCTTGTTGAATAATGTGGATACGAGTAGGGACGGAGTTTCCATTGTTGAACATTGTGGATACAAGTGTGATAGGGTATTCGGTTGTAGTACATTGTGGGTACGAGTAGGGTAGGGCTTTATCATGTTGATCCATGAGGATACGAGCAGGGTAGGGTTTTACTATGCTATAGGTTAATTTATGGGAGGCTGGTGTTAGTTTTGAACTATGATGTCAGAGATTTGTTCATCGTTTGAATATTTATTTAAAAACAAAACAAAACACAAAACACACACAACAATACAATCCCAGTAAAAAAGAACCCCACTGTTTTAAGTATTATTCTGATTCCAATCCAACTGGGTATAATCTTCGTACATTGACAAACCCAGATATCTCTCAAAAGCAATGCAAACTAAACCCTGCAAGATAACAGTTATGAATTTGACCACCCCCTTTCAACGTATATATAAGCAGCATCTTATGAAATGTCAGCGTGTTTAAAAACAACACAAGTTGTGTCGCACATTTAGGTTAGGTGAATTATTGAACCAGCAATTAAATCATTCTGTTCCGATGAAAACGTTGTTATGTTATTATATTTTTTCTTCGCATCCGTTATGTATATCAGAAATATTCATTGAGTAAGCCTGTGTTGACTCCGCCTTTTTACTATTCTATATCCACTATAACGCAACGATTAACAGTTTCTATGTGTACTTAATCGTATATGTCTATTGTTCTGGTCACTGTTCCTGGCATATATACATGGCGCGTAGCACCGGTACCTTGCTACTTTACATACCGTTATGCGCATAATGTTAATTATTTAAATTATTCCCCAAATCTCCAACCATGAATACGGTAAATCTTTGATTTCATGGTACACACATATAAATCAGGATCTGTTACTTGCTGCATGCCTGAACCTCCTCTGATGTCAAGCATTACAGAGCTTTTAATTATTTCCCCGGTCTTAAGTAGGTCGATGGGAGACTCATATTGTCACTGACAACACAAAGGAGATATACAATAGTAAAATAGCACATCTTTTATATCAACATCGATACATGTAATAGTGATCATACTTTCTGTGAGTAATTACGTTGTTTATTTAGACATGTTCTCTGACCTTACCTTTACTTTTAACTCTTCTTGTATGGGCGAGAAAGGTCATTTTTTTATTCTTGCAAATGATTTTACGGTATAGTCTGACAATATGAGAAATATCATATATTGAACCTTATTTAATACACTTTATTTTTATTGTCACTGATGTTTCTCATTTTTTTCCCTATTCCGATAACATTTCTTGCATGAGTTGATTTATCATGTTAATCGTGTAATAGAATGCATTTTTAAATTTGAAAATGACATAATGATGCACAAAAATGTGAAGAAAAATAAAACATTTAATAAAACTACAATGCACATTATATTAACAATGTTAGATTTCAGCCATTGTATAACTATGAACTAAAAAGCTTTGGCAGTAAGCACCCACGTACAAATTGTTCGTAGGAGCAATAGTTACATTTTAATTTCCATTCCATGTCGTAGAGATGAAGCTGTTATCCTTGGAACATGAAAGTTACGCAAAACTACTCTTCAAGCAATATACAATTACACCCAGGCTTTCTCTGACCACGGCTAGCTAACTGCTCTTATATCTTTAGTAGAACGATTTAACGACCTCCATGAGCACGGTACACTGATACATTATATCTTTATCGCCCAGACCCTGCAAATGACAATTTACTTTCAGTAGAACGATTTAACGATCGCTACGACCCTTTCAACTAACTGACATTATATCTTTAGTAGAACGATTTAACGATTTCCACACTTTTCCTCCAATTAATAAATACAAAGGTTAAACTTTAGCCTCACTGGTGGGGAGAAATGGGGATGTAGGAAGTAATTGCTGCACTAACGTTGCTTGGTCGTTACAATAAACCTAACACGTTCAAAAGATTTGGCTCCTGTTTGTGAAATTGATGGATTTGCTCTACAGGAACTCTGATCGAAATGAAAATTTAGAAAATTTAGAAATTAGTACAACATCTAGCAGCCTTTCTCTGGAGTAATCCCCTGGTTTCTACCATAATCAAGCTGGGCGGTAAAGTATGATTTTAACTGGTATTTTTCTTTTAGAAAGAGCGTATTGCATTTTCTCCTTCCATCTACAAAACACTTGGAAAAAAACTAGCTTTTTTTTTAAATCGTCCGTAGGTCGGTGACTATTTCACATTTAGATGATTTATTGCCTTTTTTGGCAGTGTGTTTTGATGAGATGGGTTTTCCTGGTTCTATAGAATTGTTTGCACGTAATTTAGAAATTCTGTTTAAAGGGGCCTCCTTGCTATTGTAGAATAGGATAGAGTGCGATCCTTCGTTTCAGTTAAAGTCATTCATACAAATATTGCATATATAGAATATTATTAAAAACGTAATATATGCACACATACATACAAAAGGTGGCCCCAGGTGGCCGAGTGGACAAAGGCGCTCAACATTATCGATCACTTTGCCATGTCAACTCTGTCCAGCAAGGCCAGTGTGGATATGTGAGAAAGTTGACCAGCAGGTCCCCTGGTTCGGTGGTTCTTACTGGTGTTTTTGCCAGTAGTTCTTACACCAGTATTACTTGCCGTCATGGAGAGCATATCAGCAGCTGAGAAATGGCGTTTAACCCCAAAGGAGCAGCAACAATATATTTTGCGCTTACAATTATTTAAAATTGCCTGGGTCCAAAGAGCAAGGGCCATATTATTAACTTATTTACGTCGAAAATGTGACGTATGTTCGTGGACCAGCAATTGAAAATGAAACTCTTTGAATGTTGACCGCAATAGCTCCAAATGCTGACTTCTAGCTTGATTGGTTTTCAGTTGCCCGTTTAAGATGAAATGAAATCAATTGTTTGTGTGGCTGTCAACGAAGGCAGGCGGATGATTAACGACGAATAATAGAGAACAAAGACTGTCAGGGCTCTGGAAACGTGGCGTTGATATATCCCGCTAAGGGTTACGAGTCGTCATGGTCATGCTGGAATAAAAACAAGTTAGAACTTGATATGGTCATTGTATCCTTCAGTAACGAATTAGGTCTGCAAATACAATAGTCCTAGATTCTTTACTCTCGAGTTACCATCAGATATATATATATATATATATATATATATATATATATATATATATATATATATATATATATATATATATCTTAAACTCAAGAAAATGAATGTAAAACCATTGTCAACTTGCAAGTGTGGAACCCGATTATAGCAATAACTAAATATTAAGAAAACAAATATACACCCACAATGCTAAATAGTGCAAGTTTTGCCTACGTTATTTAACCGGATCCATTTATCGGGACGTAAATGCACCAATAAACCAGACTGCATGATCCGCCTCTGTTAAGGTTGTCATTTTATATCTGAATCTTAGCAATTGATGGATGATAATTTTCTTATGGTACTTCTATAGTTGATATTCATTTTCTCAGTTATTTCACTGATTTTAATTCGGGTGAGTATCTCTTAGCCTCGGGGAGAATGATGCAAATGGTTGAGAAAAACTATGGTTTTAGTTTGTTTTTTCTTTCATAATTGACAAAAGTTTCAATTTGTGATTTTATTATTTTCCGTCATACGCATATACGCATAGTTTCTAATAAACATTTGTCAGGTGTTTTCCTCAAACTAAAATATTATAATTTTTTAGCACTTTTAATGTTATAAACTGCATTGATAGCTCATTTAATAATATTGATTAAGTGTTTGAGAAACGCAGATTTGTTTAATGTTTTATAATGAGTGTGACCTTGTGCAACTATTCATAATTGCTTCCCTCTGTCCGAGTGATGTGGCAATGTTCCTTGTAATTTATTTAATTTGTGATATCAACTAAACATTCACCTGGGAAGCAAAATAGTTGCCTATGTATATATCAGGGTACTTCATAGGGTAATATGTTTTTCTTTTGTGGAACACTTTATTACTTATAAGTATAGCGTGGTCACAAATCGAAATTAATTCCTCCAGGAAACAATAATGACGATACAGCTATGACTTGCATGAGGTCACAAGGAAACATGACGTTGAATATGAGTAATGTGACTAATATTTGGACATCAAAATACATAATTAGGTACAAACGATCAAATATATATACGCATCATTAGTGACTCGAGTGAAAAATGATATCATTTTTGCTCATCAATATCGTTTAATGCTATATAAGTGACTGTCACGGTTAATTTATCTACAGAAAACATGAACTTGTTTTATAGAGTCAAATCTCCCACATTATAGGCCAGTGTAAAAGACCATACTATAGTCTGCTTAGCACCGTTCGTTGTGTCAATCGTGAGTTCATTCGGCTATGTTTAAAAACAAGGGTAATGACCAAAATCAATATCATTTGATCACAAATAGTTTCGCTTCATAATGCTGCTCTTTCTGTATACACATACAATATTCAAGATCGGCTTGTTTGTTTGAATGACCATTAAGAGTAATACGTTTTTATAAGATGTGTTTCTTCCAGATTTTAAAAACTAAAAAGACTAACCCCCTAAAACACAGAAACGTCTGCCTTGTGCCAGACAAAAATAATATGCTGTTTTTATGTTAAATTATCCAGATAGCTTTGATGTAGAGAACAACCTAATTAAGCACTTTTGGCATGCCAGATTTGATTCTCTACCTTAGAAACATACAGAACACAAGAAGCGGCATACAAAGCATGTCCTCCTTGAAGAAAAATTACTTTTGTAGGAATCTTCTATAACATTATCGGCATGACATTATAACAGGCACAAACTCCTTTGCGGTGGATGGAATTAGATATATATTTTCTTTCTGGCTAAGCTAAGATTCCCATACTATTAAGGAAATGTTATCTTTACTTCCACAATTACATTTTATTTCATTTCTGCGTGTGTCAGGCAACATATAATTTTACTTCTCGATAAGTTAAGAGCTATCTTTGGATCGACTAAATAGATATGCGTAATTAACAGTGAAGTAAGAAAAGATTTAAAATGGTGATACGAATTGGTACGGTTATTAAGGGGCCTTATAGAGATTTGGTGGTCCAGGTGATATAGTATATTCTGGTTAGTATTTATCGGATGGTAATAGTTTCTTTAATTACTGCATTCCCATTCTAATTTTGCTCATTTTATGCTGCAGAAATATAGATGGTCTTGAAATGTTATCTATCACCGTCAGATTGAAGTCATAGGGTCAAAACATTCATGGCGAACCAATCAATATTAGTTACAATAGCAACGCAACTGTACTTGTTATAATCTGAGACCAGTCTAAAGCTACCAAGCTGAAAAACTGTTTGAGGCTTGAATTGCTATTAGTTGGAATTGATAAATCTTATATAAAGACCGATCATAATCTAGGTGATTACCGATCATCATCTAAGTGATTAAGTATCAGGTTGACATTTGTATAACGCTCACAGCATTAACTTTCATCATTTGGCATCAATTTTCTTCCTATGAAGGCTACACCAATGATGAGCTATTTCATTTCAGTCATGTTTAATGAACTGGTAATTGATCAATACATATATTGTTGTTATTTTGGGGTTTAAAGCGTTTTCTCAATGCAAGCTAGGCTGCATCATCCAAGTCCCTTGCAACTGGTGTAGGAAGAACACGGGGAAACCACCGTAAGAACCACCCACTGGAAGCTTCTGGCAGCATTCTCACGTACATTGGCAGAGCACGAGACTCGAACCCACGCCGGATAGTGTGACGGCAGTGAACGATAAAGGCGGTGTGTGTGTGTGTGTATATATATATATATATATATATATATATATATATATATATATATATATATATCCTTGAAACCAATAGGCAAACTGAATCGCTATTTACACAAACAAACAAAATCCATAACACCAGATTTGTTAAAGGAAGAAAAGTCAACATTGTAGAATTCTGCAGACTTTAGGATTATACATACGGATGCCTAATTTGATTAGCTTTTTTTCTCAATAGCTATACTGTCCAATCTGGCAACTAATATTCATTTAATTTCAATATTTATAAAGTGTTGTTAAATGATTGCAAATGAATTAAAACGGTTTTACTCATTCGTCTAACACAAGCAAAAGCGATTCAATATAGAAAAAGAACTTTAGTTACACGAGTTCAATTTTATGTTCAGTAACAGCTTATAAAGACATGTGCATATTTGTAAATCCCAATCCGCTCTTTTTACATTGCTCATTATTCAAAATGTTATCCTATGACATATTTCAAAAACAGCTGTGTGCGTTTCTTTACCTAATTAGTTTAAATCCGTCATAATATTGAACTTACAGTTTCATACCATAGCAGAAAATCTTGCCTCTAATGCTAATGTTTCTTTTGAAATGAGTCACGACATGAATGTATTGTTTAATGATGCATACAAACAATATCGTAATTCAGTTTAAGTGCTTCTGCTTCAGAATACTCGTTCTTATCTTGTTCCTCTTTCTCGGGGACCCTCCGATGGCCAATCTCCTGTTCTTGACGTTGATAACAGGTATTTTTATTTTTTTTCGCTCTTTCCTCCTGTTTTAGAGACCTTTCTCTTTGACAATATAGACACTCTGAAACTAAAATGTATTTGGTCCTGAGATGTATGCAGGCATCTTGACTTTTGTATTGAATATTGTAGTCACAAGTCTTGTTGACGAGCACATCCGATTGACTTTCTAACTACATAACCAGAAGTGTGATCTATTGTGACTCGGCCATGTTTATCGGCTGAAAACTGAACGCGTACATTCTTTTAGACCGAGGTTTGCACTATGCATAGGGATAAAGATGTATCCTGGTCAAGTTAAAATTTGAATCATCTACTGTCATGAAATGAGCACACATTGCCACGAATAAACCATGTGTCAAGCGAAGTGTTGGCAGAAGTTCACGTAATCGATTTTAAGGAAGACACGAATGACCCATATTTGCCACTATCTATTTCCAATGGACAAAGACAGTCACGGTCATCTAAGAAAGTGAGTCACTCAGTAGCTCCTGAAATTTGTTTCACATTCCTGCTACCCAAACATTAACTTCATGAAAGGTTAGAACGACTACGTGCACATACACTGCGAAATTAAATAGTTCATGTAACAGCAGTTGTCGTGTCTATCCATCTGCTGTTCATACATTTGCCACAAAGGATCTGTCGAAAAAAAGAGCTTAGACACATACGACGACTAATTCTAAATTCCAACGAATCTCATTGTTTTTTGCAATCAGTTATCTACTCAGTAATCTACTAAATTTTAAACAGTGTCAATGAATTTCTTCCAAGGGATTTGGCGTACAGTTGATGACAGAACAAGTGGCATCGACAGCCGTATAATGTTTTCGCAGCTGATCAATGTTTGACCATTTGATTATTCTCAACATTATCAGTCTTCTTAGAACGTTCAGAAACCAATTAAGAAAATGTTTATGCCTTTTTGGATGGAGGTGTTCCTTGCTTTTCATTCGAATGCTTGCATATTAGTAATAAATGCATACTCGCATATCAGGAAGTAGATTATGGATGTGGTCCTCTAAACTGTCTGTCTGCATGAATATTTTGACCGTTTGACAAATTTTAAACCAGTCTGCATTGGGATGCCAGTGGTTAAAATATATATATATGTCGTACAGGATGCCATTATTCATTTTGTAACTAGCAAATGTGCAAACCTCACAAACATGAAACATTTTGTTTTTGGTATGGGAATATCACCCAAAAGTTTTAGTGTACGTATTTTCTATTATCAAAAGGGTTTCCTCGTATTTAAAATGAATGTTTAAAAGCTTTTCGTATTACGTGCAATAAAATGTTGCTACTGTTAAACACATATTAATTCTAAATTATAAACAAGATATATTTGCAATTCTGCTGACGGTCAAATATTAGAGGGATTATAGGTAAAGAACATATATGACAAGAATCGATATGTGAAGATCCAAGTCCATGGATATTGATATGTGAAGATTCAAATTAGAGTAAGTAGGTAATAAGCGTGATTTTTCAGAACGTTATTTCTAATATACGGGAGTTTAACATTGAGACCATTATTACGGCATAGGGGCTTAAACAGCGTAACAAGAAATGGTAAAACCCAGCAAGCATTATATGATCCAAAATATTAATTTATTTCCCTAAATTACAAATTCAAAAACAAGAACGAATTAAAAAATGTAAGCCTTATATAGTGACCAAATATAATATATGTCGCACTGTTTTAATTATCTATCCAAAACCAAACATATGCAATCTACATGCTGTTTGGAGTTGACATCGACCAGCTATATAATTAAAAGCACCAAGTTATCTACTATATACCACCTCGTTTGGATTGACTATTATTCAATTATGTACAAACAGTCAATACATGTACATTATGTACAAACAGTCAATATGCCGTTTGGAGAGACCAACAGCCAGTTATTTAATGTCCAGCGCTCAGTCATCTCCTATGCAATATCCACCCTATACATGTTTCTGAAGCTAACCAAACTCTAGAATTCAAATCCAATTCGCTGTTTGAGCACAGAAACCTAGTTATCCGCTATCCAACATACCTACATACTAGCAACCTTAAGAATGATAGAAACATGTACACTATATACTGGCAAACATACAAATACACTATTACTCAATAGGTGTAGGTGTAAATGAAAGAGAATGAAATCAACACACACACACACACACACACACACACACACAATACATTATTACACAAAAACAATGGTGTCAGAGCTTAAACACCCTATATCCATACATGTACCTATATACCAGAAAGCATGGGGAGTTAAGAAATTGTGTACCATGTATCAACCAGAAGGCTTTAAGATTTTTTAAACTCGATTTAACTCTAAATTTGTGTCAGAAGTCAAAGCGTTAGAGCGTTTGAATTTTTTTCTTTTCTTAATTGGTAATTTCTCTTGTTATATTTGTAAAAATAAATTTTAATTTTAATTTTCAATTTTTATTTTTAACTTGTTTTTGTTTACTTTGTGTTTTAATTTTGTTTGCATTTGTATTACTTATTTTCAATTTGGAATTCGGTTTCATAATTTTAATGGTCAAAACTATGGTTTTTTATTTCTCTTTTATTTTCCTGCTCGATTTTCATTGTTCAAATTTTGTTTAAAATTTTCTTTAAAGTTGTGGAGAAACTATTATAACTATGCTTAAATAAGAATCAATGAAAGAGGAAACAGATGGGACAAGATGAAGAAATAAGAAGAGGAGGATTACGAGGAAGATAAAATCGAAACAAAATTAGGTTCACTAATGGAAAGAATCTCCTCTGCACCGTAGTCAGACCTATGGTGAGGTGTACTCGTCCAGGGTATCGTCGATAGGATCCAGCACTACCCCAAACGGCCCTTTTCATGGTCCTCTGTATTGTCAACATCTCTTAAACAAGAAATACTGTTAAATCGCTGCTACGCTTTGTTTGAATGATTGATTGTGTCTTATTTTCCACAGAAATACTATATAAAAATAGTATAAAACATAGCACATTTGTGTCGGAAAATGTTTGTCAATAAATTAAACAAAACCTGTGTAGGACTTGGTTCATATTGTCTTCAAATGATATCAATATCTTTTGAAACTTAAGACAGAGGACTGTCGTCAGGAAATAGTCTTGCTATGCTAGACAAACCACTTCGGATATTAAGGCAGGAATGAGGATTCTTGAAGTAAATTTCTTAATAAACCTGAGTTAGGTAGCAATTACCATTTTCCGAAAATACTCTTCTTAATGGAAACTAAGCTTCTGGAACATTCTGAACTCATACACTAATATATATATATATATATATATATATATATATATATATATATATATATATATATATATATATATATATATATATATATAGCATATAACATAACCTACATATATTAGCTATGTATATGTTGTTTACAAAGCAAATGTCACTTATCTGGCAGGCCCTTACAATCTATAATCATGAACAACAATATTACATACTGAAAATTTAATATACATAAGAGAAACAATGGTTCAGTTCCTTCACGAACCCCAGCACATGTGTTCCATGATGAATTGCAGCCACTTTTGCTGATGAGGCTTCAGAGTATGTTTTGCAGCCGCTTTTGCTGATGAGGCTTCTGCGTATGTTCGTGAACGAGAGTACGTTTGTTCTGAAACAGAATTAAGGGTGTTGGAATAGATCTCCTTGAAGAATTGATTAGTCCAAGGTTTTCTGCCGAAAGGGGAAATTTGTTTCCAGGTCAGTAGAAAGCACTCGTGTCGTTAAATGTTGAGTGAAATGGGCAAGGGCGTTGGGTCTGGAAATGTGTGAGACCCGTATCCAGATAAAAGAAGGAGGGAATTCTCAGATGATACTTGAATTTTTCTTCAGTTGAAAAATAGTCGTGCATATCATATGGTTGACGTATTGTAAGAATGTCATACAATATTTCATGATTTGAATAAGTTCGGATTTAGTTACACGTATGTACTAGAAATTATATATTGTAAGATGTCGTGAGTAGTGAATGGGGATACCCTAGCGACAATAGGACTCTAATGTTAAAATAGGGGGGTTGTACCCTGGCGAAAATGGAAAATTTAACATTAGAGAAAAAAGTTTGTACCCTGGCGACAATGGGAATTTAACATGGGGAATAAATCGTGGGACTGTTGAGCGACAAGGGGAATTTAACATGGGGAATATATTTTGGGACTGTTGAGCGACAAGGGAAAATGGAACAGGGTCGGGACCCTATTTTAATACGGTCCCGACCTGATGGGTCTATGAAAAGGGAACATAAGAAAATTGAAATAGGGAGGAATCTCTATTTTTTTTTAAAAAAAAAAAAAAAAATAAAAAGGGGTAGGCAATGAAAGTCAAGATCTTTTCGAGACCTATGAATGGCTCTGAAAAGGGCCTTTGGTTTTATGTTAACATATCCTTAATATTATATCGTGGATAAACACCCATGTATCTATTTATAGCTATAATCAGCTGAAATTCCTATGAAATCTCACTATCTATTTACACTACAACTTGTGGGTTATTCCTTTGGAAAATCCCACTATCTTTTTATAGCCTCAGCTTGAGTGACGTTCCTGTTTATGAACTCTAATACATATGTAAAGCTACAACCTGTGGAAATCCCCAAGTCCATATTTATAGTCTCAAAATTTCCAGCGTCAGTGACGTAACTGTACTGAACACTAGGGGATAAATGTCTACAGTGTTGCAAGTGGCTGACCTGAATACACGCTACTGTAGGTAGGTAGGTAGAGTGTATCTGATAGGGATAAAATGAGTTTTACAGGGACAAACAGAGACCAATACACACACACACACACACAACGTACGCGCACAGACATACGCACACACACACACACACAGAGGAAAGAGAAAAAGACAAAACCAAACATACTATCCATACAAACGTACGCGAACGCATACAAACCCCAAATATACTATCCACACAACGTCGCTAACGCATAAAAAGCAAATATACTATCCACACAACGTCGCTAACGCGTACAAACCCCAAATATACTATCCACACAACGTCGCTAACGCATAAAAACCCCAAATATACTATCCACACAACGTCGCTAACGCATACAAACACCAAATATACTACCCACACTCGGGAGGAAGAAGAAAAAAACAAACAAATATACGATCTACACAACGTACGCGAACACACACACACACACACACAGAGGGAAGAGGAAAAATCAAACCCCAAATATACTATCAACACAGAAGGGAGATAATACAAACCCCAAATAAACTATTCACACAAACGTACGCGAACGCATACAAACCCCAAATATACTATCCACACAAACATACGCAAACGCATACAAACCCCCAAAATATACTATCCACACAAACGTACGCGAACGCATATAAACCCCAAATATACTATCCATACAAACGTATCCGAACGCATGCAATTCCCAAATATACTATCCACACAACGTCGCTAACGCGGACAAACCCCAAATATACGATCTACGCTCGGGAGGAAGAAGAAAAAATAAAAACCAAATATACGATCTACACAACGTACGCGAATACACACACACAGAGAGACACACGCACACACACACACACACACACACACACACAGAGGGAAGAGGAAAAAAACAAACCCCAAATATAGTATCCACACAGAAGGGAGATAATACAAATCCCAAGTATACTCTCTACACATGGAAGAGGAAGAATACAAATCCCATACCTACTATCCACACGGAGGTGAGATGTAAATAAAATAAACCCCATATCTACAATATACGCAGAGGGAAGAAATAAATAACCCAATATACACTATCCTCAAAGAGGGAAGAGGAAAAAGCCATAATATACTAACCACACAGAGGGAAGAAGAAAACCATTATACACTATCCACACGGAGTGAAGAAATAACCCTTTATATATACTATCAACATAGAATGAAGAAAATAACCCATTATATTCCATCAACACAGTGAAGAAGAAAAAGTTTTTTTGAAAGCACCTAAGCCCTCACCTGCAATGACCAACTCTGCCAAGCACCTACACCCCACCCCACCCCCAACACTACAAAACCCATTTAACCCGTTATTTTATGGCATCAGTGTCTGATTTAGGAAACATCAAGACACAAAATGATGGATGAATAGACTGACTATTGTTTACCGACTTGCATGCCTAAAGAGCGTGCGTGAAGGAAAACATCCTTTCATTTCAATTCTAACTAAAACATGTTCCAGAGGGATAGAGATAGGTGAAAGAGCACAATTTCATAAAGTGTGAGTAAAAAACAAATCACGCCATCCTTATTATAGAATGTCAAGACTAAGAGACACTTACGTTTTCTTTCTGGTCTATTCTCTTTTAGAAGGTAGTATGAAATTTCACATCAGGGCCAACGCATCGGCTGACATTGTCAATTTTTCCATTTCCATGTCTTTACTGGCACAAGTTCTTCATCATCTTCAATTTCTTCTTCTTCTGAATCCCTCTTCTCTGTTTCGTTTTGTTACTGTTTCTTCTCTTTTCTCGTAGGGCACTCTGAATCCCAGTGTCCTTTTTCCCGACAACGATATTAGGTATCTTGACTTTTGTCTCTCTTTCTTAGACGAAGCAGGTATTCTGGAGACAAATACCCATTTACCTTTGCAGATATAGCAAACTTCATTAGCACTTACACACTTTCGTATGACTCTCATCAAATCAACGACCAAAAGAGTAAGTTTTGTTGCCACTTTCGCATGTGAATTATGCTTTCGTATGACTTTTAGCAAATATTTGACCAGCAGGTCGATCTGTGCTGACTCTTCCATCTTCTTGATCGTTTGAGAGTGGAATGAATACTCTGACGCTAAGACACTCTCCCTATAAACAGGGACCTGCTGCGTATGAAACCTAGTCAAATGTAATTTTGCAATAAGATGAAACGATTTCATTGAGAAAGTAAAAGGCAATGATGTACCGTATCGCCTCACACAAAACCTGAAGTGTTAGTTCAAATCCGTGTCAGCGATTTCGAAGACGACATAACTGAGCTTTAATCAATGCTCTCCAAATTATGCCACAAAACCACGCGTCCTGACTCACGCCAAAAGAAATTTCGTTCGGTCCATAAAAAATAGTATCACATCTGAGAAACACAAAAACGAACTTCCAGAAAACTGAGAACGACGGCTTACACCTACAACGTAAATTTATGAGTTCAAGTAGTGCGTAAAACTTAGTCAAATTCAATTTTTATAGTCAAGACGAAACGATCTTTTTTCGAACAAGAAAGCAGACACCAAGCGACAATGGCGATCTGTGTCACACAACACTTGTCAAAATGTATATTATCAGAGGTTTGTTCTAGCGATCTGCACGGTTAAATTAAATGTTGATGTATTTTGCAATAAGACGGACACAATTTCCATGGGATCGCCCATGGTACGATTGTTCGTGCATTAGTTTAATTTTTTAAATATTTTTTTATTTAAATCGCCTATAGGATAGACCCAGTAAAGCATGGCCATTCTCGTCACTGTCTGAATAGCTACTCAAGTCAATTCGAAGTGAACGCGGTAAGAAAATAAGTATAGCCAATGAAATGGTTTACAACGGGTGATGCATTGTTTTGTTCTAGGACTGTGTGGCATAATAATCCCTATGTTCTTGCGTTGTTACCATTACAGTGCAGACAGACTGAAATGTGAACTTACAAGCCCTCTTTGTGTATATGTGTTGTACCATTTCTTCTTACCACATCAAAATACTGAGCGTCACAGTATTGATTCGCGTTTTCAAGCTGACCATTTTTTTATATCTCACTTAAACATTTTAACATAAACACTCACACTCACATCGGTAGAGTCAGAACAGACGTGTTACAGTATTGAGGGGCATGTTATCTTTTTTTTCTTTCTTCAAACTAATAAATTTGGGGTTTGTATGAAGTAAAGAACCGAAAGTACAGTGAACCTCTAGGATGATGACCCAATCTGTCTCTCTATTGATGCGTGTATTTACTTAAGAAGAAATATGACCTCTAAAACACAAAGAGATACGGCAAGCAGGATTAGAATGAACACAACGATGTTTTCCTTCACGCCCGTGTAATTTAGAGTTTCAATCGTCTTTGAAGACAAACTTGGTCTCCTTTTGTAGGGCTTGAAATAATTAAAAACTGAAAAATCTTAAGCACTTTGCTATAGATAATTTCATCAATAGACTAAACAACATAAATACCGTTACAACAATAGAAAGCCTTAAATCTTCTATCAAAAAGAAATGCATAAAAAAATTAAAGATTAACATTAACTAACCAATGAAACCGAATTTAACAAAGGCAATGACATGTGAAGAAATGCCTCTCACTTTGGAAAGGTAGGCGAATGTACTCTGTCATTCACCATCAACTTGAAAAAAATTATAAACAGAGAGAAACCTGAATTCAAAATTCAGTTGTTTTTTCTTCAAAATTGTTTCGTTTCTTTTTTCTTTTTTTGGAACAAATCTAAGCACTAATATAGAGTGGAAAAGGGAGAATGCACATACAAGCTTTGATATTTCTGAAAAAATGAGGAGATATTCCTAACGTTCATAACCACCTATATATGCTTGGACTTGTCTGTGACTTATCCACAAAACAAGATGTACATATTTCTGGTCAAGCTGCAACTGTGTGCGTGCTTTTGAAAATGGTAAGAATTGGATATACAATTTTCTCGTGACACTTATAAAGTGAAGAGTCTGTGCAAGTGTCAAAAGCCAAAGTCATATAAGTTTTGTATTTTGTACGGCTTGTAAAGATTTCCACTTTAGAAAATGTGAAGTATCACAAGTTATTATCACAAACAGAAGTGGAACATAGGGGCTTGCAAGAAAGAAAATAACCCAGACAGTTGGTGTCATCAAGAGTGCTAGAGACGGTACCCGAACTTGCTTGCTTGCTTACTTGAATTAAAGTGATTTTCGCTCTAATGGAGCATGTATCACTGGTTTAATAACGCACCGCGTGATTTTTAATTACTCCTGGGGAAGGAAAGAGAGCCTCATCCCCCAGGCTTTTATGTACTCACAGACTATTTTTAAATTTAGCCACTCAGGTGTAGGACTAACTAGTCCTTAACAACCTGACTGAAAGGCTTTAAACATGAGTGGGAATTGTCTCACCACACACTCATTTTTCTGTCCGAGCGTGGTAAAGGAGGAAAAAGGTGCTCAGCAGACAGCCATGGATGTTAAGTACTCACCAAAACGTTAGCCCGTACTTATTTCAAGTCAAGTCCCGTTTTTGCTAATGGACAATAAAAAGTACCAATAACGTGTTAACCACCTGTGCAATTAGTTCAAATCTAACGAGTCTGTTAAATTTCCTACTTCCTAACATATCTGTCTAATATTAGTACTTAGTGTACATAAAAATAGCCATACTGATCTTATTTAAATTATTATGTCTAAGCGACATATACCAGTTTGGTCACTGTTAGGTTTAAAAAGTTAAGTTTGTTGCGGTGTTCCAATGGGTCAAGTTTGTTTCGAGAATAGTTTAGTCAAGGAGGGATACCAAGCTAAATATGGTTCCCTATTTAATAAAAAGCAATCTTTTCGAGCCCTAAAAAAGGCTGTTTTTTTCTGTTAGAAGGTAACACGTCTCTCTTTTGTTTTCACGTTCTTTCCCGCACTCCTAGTCTCATGATTCTTGATATCAGGAAATGCGTATCCATGGGCGGCAATGTAAGCAGCGGCTTCTACCAGTTGACTGAGGGGGTATCCAGTGTAGGCTTGTCTGTAGAATTGGGGAAGAACTCTGACCCCTAATCCCCATTGAGAAGGTCTTGGTTTAAAGGTGTCTAGAGATTTGTAGGCAACGTATTGTATGGCTCTAATAAACTGCCCTGCTTTGTTGACGTCATACAATGCTTGATCTAGCCCCATTTCGGTGTACTTCTCAACGAGGGTCAGCGTTCCCCTCCTCCTCCTCAACCGCCTCAATTTCCTCTTCTGGTTCTGATACTAATTCTTCAGTTGAGGTAGATAGTTTCAAATCCGCTGCTATGGTGTCTGTCGCTGTTATTGTTGTTGTGGTTGTTCTTTCAGCTGAGATTGCCTGTAGTATCGGAGTGAGAAAAGAACGTAGTGCCTCCGATAATTACATTTGAGTTTGCCATACCATTTGTCTAACATAATTGGCCCTTTGTTTTGCCACCACTTTTTCCGGGGCGGGTTGTTTGTTAGGTATGGTCGGCTGTTGACTAGATGTTATTTGTGTTCTCGAGGTGAGTGGAGTGCTAACTGGCCAGGTCTGCATTTCTTGCTCCCGCTGCTGTTGCGTATATTTCTTCCCTCCACACCGAGTTCTGGGCCTAATTCTTTTAATTTCGTTGTACCCGAACTTACATTATTCATATTATCACCAACAAAAAAAAAAAAAAAAAAAAAAAAAAAAAGCACACAGACCTAAAAGAAACACTCACTCACTTTTTACAGAACATTACTAATTTTAAAATTTTGATAAGCGACGGAAACGAAGGACTTAGAGTCACATTTTCTAATCAATATAAAGAAATCATGTGCTGATAGACTCACTTCTGTATTTTTTCTTCTAACTGTCTAACATATCATAGGCAATGGAATGTTATTTCTTTTCGAGAGTATGGGGTAACCCTGAAATTTTTTTTTTTGGGAACTTGAAGCTATGGCGATCGCTTAGGTTATAAGATGGCGGCCTCCTCTGACGACAGGCTTTCTCACAGGATAAGGTCTGCTTCTTCGGAAAGAAAAGAAGAACTCTTTGGTGTCGATACAACTGTTGACAAAGCCTCTGTCAGGTTCATGCTGCTGCTGCTGTTGCTGCTCTCTCTGCTGTTTCTGAAGTCTGTACTTCTCCGTCCATTCTTCTTTCTCCTTCTTGAATTCCTCCTTGAAGAGCTCTTCCTTCAGGTCTTCAGTGACTTTCAACACTATGATATTGTCTATCTCTGCAGGTCTCGGTATCAGACTTGTCATGACCCTATGCAAATTCACATAGGCTTCGTTCAACTTGGCTAATCTTGAGCACATCTTCGTAGGAAGATGAGTCGACAATGGATGGGCAGACTGGAGACTGCCCCGTTTTTATGGTCAAAGCGAGGACGTGAAGGAAAACATTACTACACGGTTTTCGAGTCGAAAAGTTCAAATAGTGTTATGGGAGGGATAGAGAGAAGTCAAAGAGCATGAATCAGGATACCTATAGTTAAACAAACCACAAAGGCATTTTTTTCTTCAAAACACAACATTTTTTATTCAAAATCACTTAACACTAACAAACAACTCTAAGATTTTTTAACAATAATCCAACAATATAACATCAAACATTTTTTCTAATCACAAACATTTTTTTCAAATAACAAACATTTTTTTCAACTAACACATTATTTTGGACAGGGTTGACAACGTTGTGAATGAAATTGTGATTTCCACAGTTGGAAGTCATTAGGCCATTGATGGACACTACGTTTCCTTGCTTGAGACAAACGATAAGCATAATGGTCACAAAACCATTGATCTACTTTCACATCGTTTCTAGAAGAATGACGATCAAAATAAGTCACTAAATGTTCTAAAGAATAGCCCAGACTACGATGATGCAGAAAATGCACACAATATTGTCCACACACCAAGGAATATGTGCCTTGTTATTTCACATTATTGAATCGTGTGGTCTGAGCATTTCTTCTCATAAAGTCAATGATATCGTCTTCCAAAGGGGGCAATCCATACGAATCGAAATATTCCACACATCCTTCTTGAGGAAAGTAGACGGCTACCCAGTGGGTTCCTGGGAGATGACTGTCGTCCGTGTTGATCACATAAGCTTGATGGTTTTGAGGTGTGCGATGAGGGAGTTCATCTTTAGCACAGACAACAGGATTCCAAGAAGCAGTGTACGAATTGTGATTCAAAAGGTAATAAAGTTCCCAGGTATCCCTGTTTTGTGTGGGTTTTTTCTTCACAGGTAATGATAAGAGATTAATTCGATCCTGACTTTTTGCTTGAAAATGTCTGACAAGTAACCGTTTCTTCGCCTTGTCTCCCAACTCTGATCCAAGAGAGCTTCGATGCGATGGATCTCTTGAGTGGTTAATGGAGGACAATAATGTTCACGCAAACCTTTATACCACTGTTGTAACACGTCTTCTTCCGAGATGAGACTCCAAGCTTCGTCCAGATACTCGTCCAATTTTTCTTCTTGACTCAGCATCAGGCATTTATCGTGTTGAATTTGACTGGGATGATCGTTATGACATCCATAGCAATCTTTCTTGATCAATTCCTTAATTTTGTTCTGTCAAGACTATAGCATAACAGGAAACTAAATCTGATTCTTGTTCTGGCCATCTAGACTTCATCATGATGACTTCTTCGTCTTTGTCTTGGGGTTCTCCTTCCTCAGGATCTTCACATTCCATGTCCAAAGAATCCCTACTATATAAACATTGATAAAAGTCTTCCATGACTTCTAATAGTCTAGAATGACTTCTCTCAAACTGTTGGTTTATATCGTATTGTCAAATTCAGCATACAGGATGACGTTCACCGTATTATCTGCGCGTAGATTTTCTGCAAACTGAAATTCCACACGCATCTGGCCGGATTTTATAGGGTGAAAATGTCCCTCGTCGCTGTCTTGACTTATAATTCATTAGAGAACCGTTTTCGAAAATGGAGTTTCACTGTAACTTTCCCTTTGGAGAATGGAATATTTTGTCCCAGATCTCCTTTTATAGCAATGTTGACAGTGTCTAAATACGACTTACCGACGGGCAAATAGTGAGGATGTACAAATTCACGTGTACGTGATAGGTGTTTGCACCTTCCTGGTCATTGTTTGTGGTACTATCCACTTTGAAAGGAATGACACGCAGTAACGGCACAGAGGTGTGTCTCACCACGTTGTACTCCACCACATCGGAATACACAAAGATCAAATTAAGTCCTTGGTTCAGTTCTACCGGGTTTCCAAAAGCTCTGTAAAAATCCATATTACTGTTGGTCTTGGGGCTCAAATTGTTTGCGACCATTTCTGCATGTCCACCCAAAATTTCAAAAAAACTACCATTGAACCTGAGGGACAATGTTTCCGTATCTTGAAATTTGACCATGAGACGATGAGCCACTTTATGGTAATCAATCTTCACACTTCTTTTGGCTCTGTTCAGTGTTTTGCCAAAGGCTAAGTTGAACCTGTCCGCAGTAGTGTCCACCAAATGTTCACCACTAAAATAATAACCTGAAGGAATTTTCAAGGTGTAGATAATGAAGGCTGGATTGTTGGCTGGTCTTGTGTCCCCTAAAAACCCGATTTTATTGATTTCTTCCTCCAATTGGGCATTCAGGATTTCCACCTCGAAAGCGTTTTGCTTCTCGGTGATGTTTTTGATTTGTGTTGGGTGAATGATTTCCACTAAAGCCACTTCCCAATGGGCTTCGTGATCTAACTGGATGGTCTGAGGTAATTTGACCGTGTAGCAGCACAACGTGTTCTTGGGAAACACCTCCAAGGAACTGTCACTGGGTAAGGTTAAGTAAATTGGTTGTTATTGCTCATAATTCCAGAGTTTTGTGGCTCTCCGAGGTGTTACTGGAAGTCAGAGGAGTGTCTCCGCCCAAAATGGGGTTGTTGTTGGAGTGGTGACTGGCACTGACACTGAACACAAGGTTCCCGTTGTTCCCGTTCGAGGAGAATTTCAGGGAGGGATTAGGAAGCAGGTAACTGATGCAACTGATCAATACAATGGTCCACAATTGTTTTTCTCCTTGTTACAAACTCAAATTGGCGATGGCTGCCCCGACGACACAGTACACCACAAAGATTTGGCATAAAAAGACGATTTGCGTTTTAGGAACACGTTCTCAGCACCACACCCACAAGGGTTGTTTCTGTAAATCTTGCAGAGAAGAACTGGGTGAAGGAGTGGTCGACGTAGCTGCGTCTGTGTGAAAGGGCATGATGGTCACTTCTTTTTGTAGTCGATGACTTGCGAAGCGTCGATCCAAGAATCAAAACTGGGTGGATATCTTTTCCAACGTATTTTGACTTCTTTGACACGTCCTTTGCCCACTTTACGGTTTCTGCGTTTGACAATGCTTTCGATGTTCGTACACGTCATCTTTTTTGGTGACACGACTTGATTGGAAATAAGTACGGGCTGGCGTTTTGGTGAGTACTTATCATCCATGGCTGTCTGCTGAGCACCTTTTTCCTCCTTTACCACGCTCGGACAGAAAAATGAGTGTGTGGTGAGACAATTCCCACTCATGTTTAAAGCCTTTCAGTCAGGTTGTTAAGGACTAGTTAGTCCTACACCTGAGTGGCTAAATTTAAAAATAGTCTGTGAGTACATAAAAGCCTGGGGGATGAGGCTCTCTTTCCTTCCCCAGGAGTAATTAAAAATCACGCGGTGCGTTATTAAACCAGTGATACATGCTCCATTAGAGCGAAAATCACTTTAATTCAAGTAAGCAAGCAAGCAAGTTCGGGTACCGTCTCTAGCACTCTTGATGACACCAACTGTCTGGGTTATTTTCTTTCTTGCAAGCCCCTATGTTCCACTTCTGTTTGTGATAATAACTTGTGATACTTCACATTTTCTAAAGTGGAAATCTTTACAAGCCGTACAAAATACAAAACTTATATGACTTTGGCTTTTGACACTTGCACAGACTCTTCACTTTATAAGTGTCACGAGAAAATTGTATATCCAATTCTTACCATTTTCAAAAGCACGCACACAGTTGCAGCTTGACCAGAAATATGTACATCTTGTTTTGTGGATAAGTCACAGACAAGTCCAAGCATATATAGGTGGTTATGAACGTTAGGAATATCTCCTCATTTTTTCAGAAATATCAAAGCTTGTATGTGCATTCTCCCTTTTCCACTCTATATTAGTGCTTAGATTTGTTCCAAAAAAAGAAAAAAGAAACGAAACAATTTTGAAGAAAAAACAACTGAATTTTGAATTCAGGTTTCTCTCTGTTTATAATTTTTTTCAAGTTGATGGTGAATGACAGAGTACATTCGCCTACCTTTCCAAAGTGAGAGGCATTTCTTCACATGTCATTGCCTTTGTTAAATTCGGTTTCATTGGTTAGTTAATGTTAATCTTTAATTTTTTTATGCATTTCTTTTTGATAGAAGATTTAAGGCTTTCTATTGTTGTAACGGTATTTATGTTGTTTAGTCTATTGATGAAATTATCTATAGCAAAGTGCTTAAGATTTTTCAGTTTTTAATTATTTCAAGCCCTACAAAAGGAGACCAAGTTTGTCTTCAAAGACGATTGAAACTCTAAATTACACGGGCGTGAAGGAAAACATCGTTGTGTTCATTCTAATCCTGCTTGCCGTATCTCTTTGTGTTTTAGAGGTCATATTTCTTCTTAAGTAAATACACGCATCAATAGAGAGACAGATTGGGTCATCATCCTAGAGGTTCACTGTACTTTCGGTTCTTTACTTCATACAAACCCCAAATTTATTAGTTTGAAGAAAGAAAAAAAAGATAACATGCCCCTCAATACTGTAACACGTCTGTTCTGACTCTACCGATGTGAGTGTGAGTGTTTATGTTAAAATGTTTAAGTGAGATATAAAAAAATGGTCAGCTTGAAAACGCGAATCAATACTGTGACGCTCAGTATTTTGATGTGGTAAGAAGAAATGGTACAACACATATACACAAAGAGGGCTTGTAAGTTCACATTTCAGTCTGTCTGCACTGTAATGGTAACAACGCAAGAACATAGGGATTATTATGCCACACAGTCCTAGAACAAAACAATGCATCACCCGTTGTAAGCCATTTCATTGGCTATACTTATTTTCTTACCGCGTTCACTTCGAATTGACTTGAGTAGCTATTCAGACAGTGACGAGAATGGCCATGCTTTACTGGGTCTATCCTATAGGCGATTTAAATAAAAAAATATTTAAAAAATTAAACTAATGCACGAACAATCGTACCATGGGCGATCCCATGGAAATTGTGTCCGTCTTATTGCAAAATACATCAACATTTAATTTAACCGTGCAGATCGCTAGAACAAACCTCTGATAATATACATTTTGACAAGTGTTGTGTGACACAGATCGCCATTGTCGCTTGGTGTCTGCTTTCTTGTTCGAAAAAAGATCGTTTCGTCTTGACTATAAAAATTGAATCTGACTAAGTTTTACGCACTACTTGAACTCATAAATTTACGTTGTAGGTGTAAGCCGTCGTTCTCAGTTTTCTGGAAGTTCGTTTTTGTGTTTCTCAGATGTGATACTATTTTTTATGGACCGAACGAAATTTCTTTTGGCGTGAGTCAGGACGCGTGGTTTTGTGGCATAATTTGGAGAGCATTGATTAAAGCTCAGTTATGTCGTCTTCGAAATCGCTGACACGGATTTGAACTAACACTTCAGGTTTTGTGTGAGGCGATACGGTACATCATTGCCTTTTACTTTCTCAATGAAATCGTTTCATCTTATTGCAAAATTACATTTGACTAGGTTTCATACGCAGCAGGTCCCTGTTTATAGGGAGAGTGTCTTAGCGTCAGAGTATTCATTCCACTCTCAAACGATCAAGAAGATGGAAAAGTCAGCACAGATCGACCTGCTGGTCAAATATTTGCTAAAAGTCATACGAAAGCATAATTCACATGCGAAAGTGGCAACAAAACTTACTCTTTTGGTCGTTGATTTGATGAGAGTCATACGAAAGTGTGTAAGTGCTAATGAAGTTTGCTATATCTGCAAAGGTAAATGGGTATTTGTCTCCAGAATACCTGCTTCGTCTAAGAAAGAGAGACAAAAGTCAAGATACCTAATATCGTTGTCGGGAAAAAGGACACTGGGATTCAGAGTGCCCTACGAGAAAAGAGAAGAAACAGAAACAAAACGAAACAGAGAAGAGGGATTCAGAAGAAGAAGAAATTGAAGATGATGAAGAACTTGTGCCAGTAAAGACATGGAAATGGAAAAATTGACAATGTCAGCCGATGCGTTGGCCCTGATGTGAAATTTCATATTACCTTCTAAAAGAGAATAGACCAGAAAGAAAACGTAAGTGTCTCTTAGTCTTGACATTCTATAATAAGGATGGCGTGATTTATTTTTTACTCACACTTTATGAAATTGTGCTCTTTCACCTATCTCTATCCCTCTGGAACATGTTTTAGTTAGAATTGAAATGAAAGGATGTTTTCCTTCACGCACGCTCTTTAGGCATGCAAGTCGGTAAACAATAGTCAGTCTATTCATCCATTATTTTGTGTCTTGATGTTTCCTAAATCAGACACTGATGCCATAAAATAACGGGTTAAATGGGTTTTGTAGTGTTGGGGGTGGGGTGGGGTGTAGGTGCTTGGCAGAGTTGGTCATTGCAGGTGAGGGCTTAGGTGCTTTCAAAAAACTTTTTCTTCTTCACTGTGTTGATGGAATATAATGGGTTATTTTCTTCATTCTATGTTGATAGTATATATAAAGGGTTATTTCTTCACTCCGTGTGGATAGTGTATAATGGTTTTCTTCTTCCCTCTGTGTGGTTAGTATATTATGGCTTTTTCCTCTTCCATCTATGAGGATAGTGTATATTGGGTTATTTATTTCTTCCCTCTGCGTATATTATAGATATGGGGTTTATTTTATGTGCATCTCACCTCCGTGTGGATAGTAGGTATGGGATTTGTATTCTTCCTCTTCCATGTGTAGATAGTTTATTTGGGGTTTGTATTATCTCCCTTCCGTGTGGATAGCATATTTGGGTTTTTTTTTCCTCTTCCCTGTGTGTGTTTGTGTGTGTCTGTGTGTGTGTGTATTCGCGTACGTTGTGTAGATCGTATATTTGGTTGTTTTTTTCTTCTTCCTCCCGAGTGTAGATCGTATATTTGGGGTTTGTCCGCGTTAGCGACTTGTGTGGATAGTATATTTGGGAATTGTATGCGTTCGGGTATGTTTGTATGGAAAGTATATTTGGGGTTTGTATGCGTTCGCGTACGTTTGTATGGATAGTATATTTGGGGTTTGTATGCGTTTGCGTACGTTTGTGTGGATAGTTTATTTGGGGTTTGTATTATCTGCCTTCTGTGTTGATAGTATATTTGGGGTTTGATTTTTCCTCTTCCCTCTGTGTGTGTGTGTGTGTGTGTGTGTGTGTGTGTTCGCGTACGTTGTGTAGATCGTATATTTGTTTTTTTTGCTTCTTCCTCCCGAGTGTGGGTAGTATATTTGATGTTTGTATGCGTTAGCGACGTTGTGTGGATAGTATATTTGGGGTTTTTATACGTTAGCGACGTTGTGTGGTTAGTATATATGGGGTTTGTACGCGTTAGCGACGTTGTGTGGATAGTGTATTTGGGGTTTGTACGCGTTAGCTACGTTGTGTGGATAGTATATTTGTTTTTTTATGCGTTAGCGACGTTGTGTGGATTGTATATTTGGGGTTTGTATGCGTTCGCGTACGTTTGTATGGATAGTATGTTTGGTTTTGCTTTTTTCCTCTTTCCTCTGTGTGTGTGTGTGTGTGTGTGCGTATGTCTGCGTGCGTACGTTGTGTGTGTGTGTGTGTGTGTGTGTGTATTGGTATCTGTTTGTCCCTGTAAAACTCATTTTATCCCTAGCAGATATACTCTACCAACCTACCTACAGTAGCGTGTATTCAGGTCAGCCACTTGCAACACTGTTGACATTTATCCCCTAGTGTTCAGTACAGTGACGTCACTGACGCTGGAAATTTTGAGACTATAAATATGGACTTGGGGATTTCCACAGGTTGTAGCTATACATATGTATTAGAGTTCATAAACAGGAACGTCACTCAAGCTGAGGCTATAAAAAGATAGTGGGATTTTCCAAAGGAATAACCCACAAGTTGGAGCTATAAATAGATAGTGAGATTTCATAGGAAATCAGCTGATTATAGCTATAAATAGATACATGGGTGTTTATCCACGATATAATATTAAGGATATGTTAACATAAAACCAAAGGCCCTTTTCAGAGCCATTCATAGGTCTCGAAAAGATCTTGACTTTCATTGCCTACCCCTTTTTATTTTTTATTTTTTTTAAAAAAAAAAAAATAGAGACCCCTCCCTATTTCAATTTTCTTATGTTCCCTTTTCATAGACCCATCAGGTCGGGACCGTATTAAAATGGGGTCCCGACCCTGTTCCAGTTTCCCTTGTCGCTTTTCTCTAATGTTAAATTTTCCATTGTCGCCAGGGTACAACCCCCCTATTTTAACATTAAAGTCCCATTGTCGCTACGGTATCCCCATTCACTACTATCGTGTATTGCTTCTGTCGCAAATTATGTGAACGTGTAAATTATGTCTTAAATGATTTGCATCATTTATGCTGAGGATATAATTTTCTATGTCATAAAATATATGTCAGCGAATCCCTAGTTAGCAAAGTAACGTAGCTAGGACAAGTGGTGAGGTCTATTAATTTGTGTGCAATTAAGTGTGAATACCCTTCCACTGCAAATCGAGTATCGTTTCTCGGATGAAAGGGCAGCTGGTAAACACAGCTGGGTCATAGCAGTATCCAAGAGGGCTAATTATGTCTTTTTTTCTTAATTAGAAATGCGGTAACAAGACATCGATTTATGATAATAGTTTGTGTATTTGTGCAATGACCAGTGTTAGTTCTGCTGAGTTCGACAAACTATATCTGACTCAATAGATTGGTAATATTTGATTATCGCAGGAGAAGACAAGCCTGATGTGTATTTATGCGATCTCCCTACATAAGAGGTCGGGTACTTCGAGTCCGAGATCTCATCAATAATTTGTGTATGTATTTATGTCCGACTAACCGTTCCAGAAGTGTACGAATAAATCATTCCATAAAAGCCTTATCGGGTTTCGTAGTGACACGTCAAAAACAAAAACAGGACTTTAAAAACATTGCAACAGGTCCGTGAAATTACAATAATGAATAAATAAATAATCGTGTCTATGTTAATGGTCCGTTTGCTTAAAGTGTTTAAGCACATGAACGACATTTACTGAATGCCCAGACATCAACGGCTAAGCTACTTTGTGTCTGTTGGCAACATCTGCAATAGTTAAGGCGTACTTGCATGTGCATCCAATGACACAATCGTATGGAAGAAATAATATATAAGCCGACTCAAGTTATTTGTTTGGACATCAATATCACCACGGAAAATCTTTCTTGGCACAAGTAAGTGAATTTGACACAGCGCGTGTTCGGCTAATCATACCCGCGGAACACCACTGAAGACGTTTTCAGCGACTGCTGATTTTTAATAGCTGCCTCATATTTCGTTTAACCGCGTGGAGTTTCAGGACTAGTGTTCATGTGACATAGCAAACACTATGAATACATGAATTTACTATATTTTTTGGTTTACGTTTACGATGGCATCACGAACATTGGAATTCTCGTCTCTTATGTTCTACTTTCTCCGTCATTAACTTTACCGCGCCATCAGCGCACAAACCACAATAACACGCCAATATATCCAAAAGCAACGCACTGATCTTTGGTTCTGCTGAATCAGGAAAAACTGAACTGTTCTTGAATATGAATTTGAGATAGTTAATATGGGATCGACTGGACGTGATTGCACTGTCTGCTGATGATCCACCGTTTTAAGATGCAATCAGCGGTAATACAGAACTCACGGCAGACACAAAAACACAGATGATGCAGACGTGCCTAACGTGATCCATGACAACTGTAATATGTGGATGACATTTCGAGGTATTGCTGAGCATGGCATTACAAATATCCAGTAGACTTTATGTACTGCTGATCAAATGTATGGTGAGTTTGGTAATATTTTCACAGGTGTTGCTAAAGACCGACATTTCTTCTATTTCTTGACGTGTAGACCCCGAAAAATATCGACCGTGTCTGGACACAACAATTTAACAGCCATGATAAGCACATAAACTGTCCAGCGAGGAAGCCCCTTTTTCGGTCATTTGTTCCGAAATCAAAGTTAAACGAAACGAAAATTAAAAGATTTAAAGAACTAGCATGGTCGCAAACGTGATCCATCCCATATTGTTGACTTCTTTAATGCAGAATGCCAAGCAACTAAATGAGTGTATATTAGGGTATGTGCCAGATAATAGGAGTCTGAGTTACATTAAAATAACTAGCCTATTTATGCATACAAGTAGTGGACCGAATAAAACAGATTAAGGAGTAGAGACCCCTATCAAACCAAAAGACTACACCTGCTGTAATTAATTTTGATATAGAACTTTAACGGCTAGAGCAAAACTCTATAAGACAGACCTCGAACTAGTAAATGTGCCTACCGATAAAGAGCATTATTTATATCAGAGGTGACATCCCTATGCTCAATGGCAAAACCTACAAAGAATTAGAAGGCATTGGTGGATTGTGTCACATTAACGACCGTGTGGATCGATTGGAAACAAAACCAAACAAAAACTTGTGTTGCCAGTTCAAGTCGTTTCTTCATCATCGACAACTTAAGGGAGACTCACTGAGGTTTCCGTGTGCGATACTCTTTGACACGTATTTGAATTTTACTGTCGCAAGGCTATTTTTGGAGTCAGAGATACGGTCACATTGGTTAGTAAAGACAACACGAACAATGCAAATAGGCAAAGATGAGTTGTCAACATTGACGTCGTTAACGCCTGCGCTAAACCCTTTGTTGTCGACAGAATGACTTTTAAAGTCGTGTATGCAATGGGCAATTGCTTCTACGCTGACGATTCTCGTGAACGACAGATGTGCATCCAACACATAATATTATGGGGCAGAATAGATGGCAAATATATACCCAACGGTGTCTCACCGGATCATCCCACGTGTATGGTCCTTTTAAAAATGCAAATCGAGATAATCATCAAGATAATAGTAAAATTATATTTGATCACTTAGACGTTTCTCTGCGGTTAAAAGGTAATCAGGAGCCCTCTGAAGATATTTTGAGTAACTTTACAGTTCATCACATCGCACGTGTGTATCGGAATATGCGATTGTATATGGACCGGCATCATAGTGTTGACATGTTTTAAAATGTCATACATTGTACCCGATTTGCGACCTTTTGGAATTGTTTCAGCATATCCGTTTTGGACATTTATTGACGAAATGCTGTGATGCTTTTTTATAAGACTCTTGTTGCAGGATACATTTGGGCGAATTGAAAACGTAATTTGCATTGTTACATTCCTAAATAACGATTCTCTATCGTGAAGTTAAGAGTGTCCTTTCTTAAGACCAGGTTAAGAAACCACAAACGGAATAGAAAACGAGTATGGGTTCAGACTGAAACTTTCCCTAAACTAAGTTCACTGGCATTGTCTCCGTATGGTTCATCCAAACATTACTTAATCAGCATAATGTGACCAAGCGAAATAATACTTCCGTGACATTAAACTTATACAAACCAGGGGTGATACAACTGCAAAAGACTCGAAGGAATAGTTCCATTGCTGGTAGCAAATGCAGCATCATCGGTTCTAGCGGTTACAAAGCGCTGCCGTTAGGGGTCGTCGGAAGAACATCCGGAATACCTTGACAAAGACAATGGGAGGTAGAGCCATTCGGGGACACAATTCGCAGAATTTCGTCAGGTAGAGGTCTTCCTTTGCCCGTTTAAAGTATCAGCAGCCTTATGAACGAGTATTGATTTACTCGCAATGGTAAAATCAGTTATGCGAATGAAACTTTGATCTCATACAAGAAACTCTCATTGGTAACCTGGAACTAACAGGCCCTGACACTCATTGGGATAAGAACGTAACATAACCCAAATATATTTTATAATTTGTTTCATTTGGACTTGTCCCACCACTTGACGTTATTGACTATTGGCATCGTCTACCCGATTGGATGTGCCAAGACACGGTCAGCTTGTTAAAGTGTTACATGCACTCGCGGGTACGAAATTTTCTCAAGTCCAACACCACCAACTTCTTAAAAATTATTTTACATTAAAGTCTTCTTAATATTATACAAAATGTCTTTTGGTATTTACGGAATCTGATCAGGTTTGCCATCAAGACAAATTTGACTGAGATGACGAGTCGGAGTTTAATGGTGTTGACAGGGGTGCGCTTTTAATTGCTAAAGATTGGACTGGAAAATTAAAAATATCTAAAGTAGATAATCAAAATGGTATAGCCTGGTTGTGTGACATGGTTGTAAATATACTGCCTGAAGTACCTGAAAACGGGCATTAAGATTAATTTTATCAATGGCTATGATGATAATAGTCGGATGAAACAGGTAGAATGAACAGATCGTAAAGTTGCCACCACCACCACAACGCATTACATGTTTACTGACGCGATTAGAGGATCATTAACCAGCAAAGTAGAAAAAACAAAAACTGACGTTTTAACCTGAACAATCGGCTGCCTTGTTATCATTGATGTTGGTCATGACTTTAATACACCTAAAGCGCACTCCATAATGGTGCACGAGATAGGTTCGTACTTGTTCATTGTAACCAGATACATGGATAAGATACGATGAGAATGATAATAAATACTGACCAAGGTAATGGGTTTCAAATATCGCGTACCTTCGCCTACAATTTTCATGTACCTTTCCAATACATATAATCATGGCTGTTAGTCGCCGGCGATGAGATTCAGAACAAAGGACCCAACATCTGCCCGAATGGATACCCTACATAATGTCATTTTTTGCTTACGATTAAGCTTCTTGTTGTATCTAAGGGTTGGTATCTGACAGAGGCGATGAGTTTGCAGAATTTGCCGAGGGGTTGTAGGTTCGGCAGAAAGATAATGCTAACATCGAGTGCAATTTCTATCCACTTGTCCACGAATATCTGCTTCAAGACGGTGTTACCAGACCCTCGTATATACCCAAAAACCACCCAGATGCACAACTTCCAGCTCGTATTGAAACTGGAAACATTGGATTAGCGTATGAAATGCCCAGTCGTAGACTGCACCACCAGTCCTGAAAACAAGGATAGTTGCTACAACGATGAAATGTAATTCACAGCTAAATCCACACCGGCTACATTTCCAGTCGATTACGTTTCGCCAAAAGTGACTCGAGTTACGCAAAAATCTCTCGGCTGATATTAACCAGGGACGCAACAATTCGTGTGCGAAGACGAGAGCAATCGTTCCAGACATTATTCTATTGTGTAATCACTCTGATCCTCTTTCAGGCTGGTGCTAGTCCTCCAAAACGAGTCCAATTTCAAAGGAAATTGAAATATTCCCCAAGTTAGTTTTTCCTATGTCTGTATGACAGTTGTACCAATAAAAAGTTTAATAGTTTGCAGTGCGTGTGCGTTTTGCATCACATAAAGCCGGCCTGCTAAGCAATTATAATATATAATTACATTATTAATATAAGACATATGATAGACCATCAATGTAACCGACACGAAACAAAATAAATAAAGAGGAAAAATAGCTGTCGAAATGAAATAACCCGATAAACGCGTTGATCATGAAATAGAAACGTAGGTTTGTGGTCGTAGATGCGATTTGTACACTTGCCGCGGCAGCAATCATCGGTACCGGCGTGGTGGGAATCAAATCACAAAACCACAATAGGTGCAGCAGTCGGGATAGGTGTTGAGGCTATATTAACTTGTGTTTCTAGCGGTACTAGCAAAATAATTTCGGTTACATTGACGAATACGTGTTTATTAGGAACTTCTCGAGGAAGCACAACATGCTCTCAATGCGATGAGTAATCTGTATTCGGTCGCTATTAAAGATAAAAGAATAAGCATCGCTGAGTTTGAGATTGTGTTGATGATTTAGGCAAACAACAGACAACTCTGAGCACAGATACGGAACACGGTAATATTAGATTTATAGACTGTAAGCTAGAGCGATTTCCTATAAAACATAAATAGTATCTAAATACTAAAATGTATCGTATTTGTCAGGTCATAATTTCAAAAACGTGTTACGTGAGTTGGGTGATAATGGTGGTTGTGTCAGTCACTTATATCGGTCACAACATTTTATCCCTCATGACATTGTCCTCTTGCACGGTTGTTTACCGTTAACCTTCGCAGATTACAATCCAGGAGTCATTAAGCACATATGTGTAATTTATTGTGATGTACAAGTAATGGATATAAAAAGCCGTGACCACTGCCAATATTAATTTATAAAGCATCTATTAGCATACTACTGTTTGTTTTTATGCACTAGAAATGAAGACAAATTTCATGTCTCCATCTTAGGTTGGTCCCCAGCTTGCTGGGTGATCTAAGGCCCTCACTTTTCAGATTACAGATATTTCACCTCTGTGAGTGTGGGTCCAAGTTTCGGCTATCCCAAAGCGAATATATTTAAAAGCTTGCCAGTAGCTTCCCATTGGTCATATAGTCTATTCCGGGGGTCTTCTCGGGTTTTTTCCTCTCCAGATATACTGACCGTCATATATTATATGCTGAAAATGGCGTTAAACCCACACAGCCATCCATCCATATATGGTATGCATCAGAATGTTAGAGGACATAAATAACTGGCATCTTGCAATAAATCTTCTATCAAAAGTGACGTGATTATTAATATTACATATAACTCCTGTCGTTAAATCGCTGAAATTACCTGCAAGTAAAATTGTGTGGGATGTCATTATTCTTTCTTTTGTTTTTGCTGAACGTGTTTGTTGGAGAGCGGTGATTTTGTGGTTTGCAAGATGAAAGTTGTCATGTACCAGATATACTGCAGATTGTCACGTCTCCATATAAGGCATGCGTCAAAATTAACCCGCATCTTGACTTTCTGCCCTGTTACAAATTTACGTACTTATTTATATTACACATACGTGTTGTTCCTATATCTTTCCTAATAAACAAAGTAGTGTGCAAGGCGCCTTAATGGATATGTCAAGAAAAGAAAATAATGTCACTAACAAGCTCTGAAAAGGTCTGTAATGTACAGGGCGCCCATTTAATTGCTTGGTCGGGGTTGCTTCAAACGTTCTGTGCTCAGCTAGTAAGGTGTAGTCCAAAACGTTTGTATGTGAAATTTGGAAGAGAGGGCACTTGTCCCCATTCTATTCCATCTGTACCTGTAATTTTTTTTTTTTTTGTGTCTATAATATAAGAAATGTAGGAGGGTGTCCGACATTTACAACTTTTATTTAGAAGGGTTTGTACAATGTAGAACATTTCCGTCTGTTTATAATGATATTCACAATGTGGGACATTTCCAACGCCTATTTAGAAGGGTGTGTACAATGTATGATATTTACACCGCTTATTTTGAAGGTTGTTGTTATGTGGTAATGTTTTTGAAGTGATTTACTCGTGTCCGTACTTACGGGTAGGAGTTGAGGATAGGGGTGGGTTCAACCTATTTTTTGTTTACTTTGTAAACAACATATTGTATAACTAATATTTGTCTAAGATCACAGATTACATATTAAGATAATTATCACGTTTACGTAAACATGATTACGTGGCCCTTTGACCTGGGGAGGTTCTAGAATGGATGTTGTTTATGCATTTTATGGGGAAAAAACCCTATACGGGTTTCTGTTAATGTCTCTTAAAAGAGAAGTGAGGAGAATTTGATTATTAATATCTTAACATCATACGTAGAAACAGTATTTTAGTTGTGTTCAGTTTTTAATTTATGGGGATTTATTGATTGAAATTATTCATTGGAATTACAAAGTGCACCTTAGAGTCTCGAGCTTTACTTATGCTCAAGGTCAGCTTTGACCACGTGTCAACTTGGCATTTTAATCACAATACAGGAAAACTATTCAAGTTTCAACAATTTAATAACGCTAGTAATGATAAATATTAACTGTGCCATATGCATCCACGGATCAAGAATTAAATCGTAATGTTTCAGTCAGAGCTCTGAAATAGGTCCAAACGAGTCGATACTACATAAAATTATTTCATTACATAAATGTGTGGCTCAGTGTAAAATTAAGAACGTACATAATAAAACAATCTATGAAAACGAGTAATGTATTTCCCAAGGAAGAGTACAACCTAAAACTAATTATATAACACATGAAAAACGATACCACTCGAATGTGTTTCCCAGTGACTTTGGTATTGTTATGGTCCGTAATGCACTAATACTATGAAATATAAATTTAGAATTGTTTTTTTTTTTTTATAGCCAACTAAATGTCACGTTAATGTAATATGGAAATAATGAATACTCCTTTGTAGAAGTATTATAATGAATGTTCCGTAGCAACGGTACTGATATTTTATTATATGTATCTATTTGAATTTCCATATGCAGCAGTTATATTACAGTATAATAGATTATTGTTTTATCACTCGAGTCAATATAGATGTAGGCCATCGGTTAAACCAACGCTATTGTAGTATAGTACTGTTAAGTCTACGGGACAACAATCTTCAACATGAAGAATATATTGTAGGTTTATTTCATATCGTTTTGGAATATTATATCGTCTGTAATGGTTTATATTGTTATAATGTGATCTCTGTAGTAAGCATACCGCGGGGGTATTAGCTCTCGAATTTCACTGTTCTCTTTTTGCATATAGATAGCCTATGCCGGACAGAATGCGTCTACCAGAATACGGCACACGACTGGTATTTATACCTAGAGACCCATTGGTGGTTACGCAGAGATGGATGGAAAAAATCTCGGTCGTAAGTGCGTGAGGGAAACATACGAGTAGTTCGAATGATACTTAACAACACCGTAGAAACGCTCAAAACTATGATGGCGGGTGAATTGCGATTCGCACTTACACAAATACTTTGGCAGTAGAGTTAGTCTATATTTGGACACCTGATGTGAAGATATTCACATCAGAATTCAACTCTTTATCCCCAAAAAACGAATATATTATGCTACATAGTGTTCGAGGATTTAAACGAGGGCAAAACACCACGACCAAAAAGACCGATTTGGACCAACATTGACAACGGGGTACAAACCCGTACGACGTAACTGCCAATCACAATCACCCAAATTAACAATATATCAATAATCCCAAAATCAATAAACGTGATTTTAAAACATTTTTACAGTTATTTATTGTGCCTAGCAGCCCTACAAGTCCTTTATTTCTTCATGTATATAATAAAATATATCCCATTTTGTTGACCATTGATATAACATGAATCATTGAAATTTAATATGTAATGCTGAGAATTGTGAAAAGTATGTTTAAATGAGCCACACACTACTGACATTTTATAACACCAGAATGTATCACATGCACGTTATAATATCTGACTAAATAACTATTTTGGTATTATTGTAAATTTATTTGAGGCATTTTTGATTATATTGTTATAAATCAAGAATGTTAACACATCAACACTGCTATTGGTAAATTATCACGATTAAGATTGGAATCCATTCGGCACTCCACTGAAGTTAATTTAGAATATTCTATATTCATTACTTGTGATCTAAATTTAGAACTATTTGGGATTTAATTCTCAATACTAAAAGTTCTTTTTATAAACCCATATATCCGTATATATTGATATTAAATGCAAAATTAGTTTACAGAGAAAAAATAAACAAATCATGATGCATTAAGCTGCCTGCCAATAAGCACAATGGAAGACTTTGTGGATTAATTATTTCTCTTTTCAGCTGATAATATGAACAAATAATCTATTATTGATAAATTTTGAAAATGTATCTCTTTATTGCATAATTAATAGGCGAATCCAGTTGAATAATCATCAGAAAAAAGCTCCAACGCATCTAGTTAAATTTCAATTACTCATTACAGAACTAATGAGAGATAACGCAAAAGTGCGAATTTTATCGGTTTCGCATTAACAAAGCAAAACCGTGTCAGCGGAAATGAGTTAATTACGAAAGAGGTTCAGATTTGAACGCTGGGCTTAAAATTGTATCGCCTGCAATATTTAATTGATATGAGATGCATGCACAAAATGTGCTCTTTTTTTAGGATAGTCTGATATTTGAAACCAAAGCACTTTGATTCACCAGAAAGGAAAAATGGGATTAATAATGAATTGAATCAACAAAAGAAAATTTGTCCATATTCAGTGTGATGAAATGAATCATATAATTTGACAAATCACTCGCAGATTATTATATTGTGGCATAAAAGTTACATAGATTTACGAAATATTTTGCATTATTCATAATTAGGTTTGGAAATCAGGCGCTGAACCTTTTCCTTGTCTATGGCAGTATTCATATATTTTTCTGATATAATTCATTTATACGTAATATAATGACCCTCAAAGAGCCAGCACATTGCAGTAGTACCGAACAATTAAAATAGAACAAGACCAAACGTGAATAATAAGGCCCCGTCTACATGCGTCTAATATTCTTTCTAAAACAACTATCATATCAATAACTACATAGCTATTATTATGTAAGTATATATGTGTTGTCATTTACGAGAAAAGAAATAAAATCTATTCGTTCTGAATATTTCAGAATAAGATGTATTACGAGATGTGTGATGTCATATATGCATGATGTTTTATGATATCTTATGCTTTTCTGTAATATATGATATGGTTGTTACAAATTATAGTCTAAATTCTTTTGGATCTTTTTGTGAAATCAGCGTGCAATATGACGAGCTTGCCATCCCCGTGTAATTAGGGCGAATCACAATTTTTGAACATTACCGTCACTTATTATATATTATACCCAAATTAAAAAATAATAAATTTATACTTAAATTGGTGTTGCCCATATTAATGAAAATACAAATATTATTAAAAACAAATTGTGCTTTGATTATTTTAAAAAATAAATAAGGGGAAGGGATATGGTATGAAGTGACTCGGTTTTGTATACAGTTATGTCGTGATATATTCCAGTTGTGACGTCAGGTAAGCCCGCGACAATTTCTTGCGGAACAAATTCGTCACTTTTTGCTGCACGTCGGATAATAACTGGTTGCTGGATATTAAATAAACTGAGTACTGTAGAGTATATAACTGAGTGTTGATAGCATATGACCGGTTGGTGGATAGCAGGTATCGCTACAAGTAGGTCGTAGGCCATACAATTTTACGATAAAATGAATTCTAATGACAATCTGGCTCAAAATAGCCGCAAACAGCCGTGAGACAAGTAATTTCTGTTGGCAAAAACAGGCTTCTTAGAGGTTAGCCACAATATGCTAAATTAAAGTTGCATTCTAATGTAAACGTCAACCTCGCAACAAGTTGGCCACAAACTGCTAAGATAAAACTTAATTATAATCAATAAGTCGGA
This sequence comes from Sinohyriopsis cumingii, assembly GCA_028554795.2. Classification (NCBI taxonomy): domain Eukaryota; kingdom Metazoa; phylum Mollusca; class Bivalvia; order Unionida; family Unionidae; genus Sinohyriopsis; species Sinohyriopsis cumingii. Next base: position 756,771 of record JAPYKE020000085.1, read on the forward strand.
TTCAAGCTGGTCCCATGATGCTAGGACAGAACGTAATTCTAATAAAAGCAGTTTCACTAAAAATTTGCAACAATATGTTAACACTGTGTCCGGTTTTCTACTGCGTGGCGTGAAATATTAATATTTGGCTTGGAAAGGTTTACAGAGGAGTCAAACAACTGAAACAATAAAATACGTGCAAATGTGAAATGTGAATTTCATAGCGTGTGGTAATTAGGTGATACGAGAAAACTTACTGTTGCTCGTTCAGTTGACAACGCCTTTTGTCTTGAGGTCCATGGAAATAGGGTTAAACAATCGGCATCTCGTCACTCTCACGCAGGTGTTCGATTCGCTCGGTATGAGACCCCTTGCGTGCAACAAGAAATAGTTCTGATAGCATTGTGCGATTGGGATAGCTTTGTGATATTGCATTTTCGAGTATGCGTTTTAACGCGTACTACCCACGTCCAGACCCCCGCGAACTCAAGCTATTCGACATGGCAACTAGACGGAAAACCGTCCTCTGAGAAGTTGAAAGCGTTCTCTGATATTTTCTCCTCGCGCCTATCTATTGCATGAAATTGATTTCTTCGTTTTAATTACGAATGAAATGTCAACAAAATAGTTCTTTATTAGCCGATGCTCTAACTGTAAAGGATGCGTCTTCGGTGGAATAGACTACAGAATGAAGTTATGGCGCTAGAGATTGCCAGCAAGTAGGTTAGAAGGATTTGTTTTTCCGTGTAGACCATAAAAGGGGTCAGTTCAGCTACATTTTAGTTAGAAAAAATACGTGACTGAAATCATGTATTATATTAGTGGGGAATTGAAATTACCAAACTTGTTTAGTAATGAGGTTTGCAAACCATTAGATATTCATGAATTTATGCTTTTGTGTGTTCGATTTATAAAAGAAGAATCTTCTGACAGATAATCCCTACACACACACACACACACACACACACTTCCTCTGAGTTATAATCATTAACCAGGAGGGTGGACGGCAGCTGTGTCCCCGTGGTTGTTCAATGGCTGGCTTATATATTGTATATAAATGGTTGAAATTAAGAAACGTCGCTGGAACAACTTCGATAGTTACGTGTTCTGCCGTTGTTGTATATTTTATAATTATGATTATTTGACTCTGTTATTCGTATTTGAATTTAAATGTCTTTTTTGTTTTGGAAAATAGTGTAGGGTTTGTCATGTGTACTATTAACTTCCAGAAGAATTAGATGGAATCGATTCCTTGCTGCTTTGAGCACGATTTAATGCAATTTAGAATTGGTTTGTGTGCTTGTAGACAGGTAGCACTAACGAACCCCATAGACCTTTTCAAAAGCCGATAGGAATCGTTTGCACCGAGTGATCACTGCGTAAGATTATTCCCTTGAAATTAGATTTAAGAGTGAAATATGAAATTTTAAGTTGTAAGTGTTTATGCTAGTGAATTGTTTATGTCATTATATCATTTTTATGCTAGTGGTGATGTGATGTTGCCGTGTCAGCAAACATAGTCTGGTAGCGACGATACATTTTGCGCCGTTTGGTGTGGACAATGAGGTCACAAGTGACCTTTCGGTTTTGTAGAAATGCAGCATTATGTAGGAAGCGTGATCTTTGTACCTGAGTGTTCACCTTGGTATGAAGGACGAGGATGAGACTTCCTTTATGTCATGTTATAGACCTGCTTGTTGAGACTCTTTTCCAATGGTATACTTTGAAAATTTTGGAGTGTCAGTATATAATAGGCAATATTATACAGTATTTTCACCTGGCATAGATAGAAGATTCAGCTTGTAAAGATCACATTTTGTTGTGAAATCTCTGAACGAACGTTCATAGTACACGAAAATCCGTTAGGTGCACTGATAGATGGATTATCGCAATGTTCTGTTTGGGGCAGTTTTTTGTTGTTGTTGCTCTGGAAGCATTATTACTGAATATCATTAATTATTTATAATTAACTATTTTAATTAATTTAAAACATGCTATCAGAGCAAGATTTATTGCTTCAGCCGCATAATGACGGAATGGTTTGGCCTGTATAGTAGTAAGCGTGAATGGCTCTCTTTTGAGAGAGAGAGAGAGAGAGAGAGAGAGAGAGAGAGAGAGAGAGAATTCAGTTGTATATAATGTCCATCCCTTCTCTTCCCTACTATTTAATTCACACTGGGTAGGATTTAAATAAACTTGTGGACAAAAATTTACATTCTACACGCAAATCAATTATGATACTTTCACAAAGTCCCTTAAGGTCCTTCTCGCAATTAAAAATTCTCCCTTGGTACATTTTTATTGTTAACAAAACGTGTCAATCACATTCACACAAGCTAAGGTAGAAAAGAACTTGTAGCAAATTAAACATAAATCCCTTACATTCAAATTACCTTCAGTATACTGTCCCCAGAACTCCTTTGCTAAAACCACAATTACCATCATCTTAACTTTTACAGTCCTAGTAATATCAAAATGTGTGTGTGTGTGTGTGTGTGTGTGTGTGTGTGTGTGAGAGAGAGAGAGAGAGAGAGAGAGATAGTTAACATTAGACAGTTCCTCAGTTTTGTTTTCAATAACCAGTCGTAAAATTGGTCTTACTCAACAGACCATACAAAGAGATAAAAGACGGGGAACCATGTTTTCTTTTCACGACATTATCGGACAATGGCAAATTAATATTACATTATCGGACAATGGTAAATTAATATTACATTATTTTTTTTAATGACCTTTTGATGACATGGGTAAAATCTATATTATAACTGTTCAGTAACATATTTTGCATCATCAAAAAAGTAGCGCTATATTTATTGTCGAATGAACGCAGTTAACTTTGACGAAGATTAGTGGGGTTGTGCATTAGGTACAATACAACAATTCAGTCCAACACGGTTGATCCTGTGAAGATCAAACGGGTAGAACACGTCACAACACCTACATAGTCAATAAAATGTAACCACTACCAACGCTAAGATGTTTTTTCCAAGGTAACTCAGTCGTAAAATACAATCCGCTTTACGGTTACCTGATGTAGTGTCGATAGATGATGAAACAATGATTTTGTACGATAATGAGCTCAATTGCAGGCTGGAAAGCAATAACAAGACTAATTGATTTACGATAAAGCATTCAAACATGATGACATAGTTACGTCTCCCATTAGCGAATCAAACCATATTTAGCATTTCAGATTACATATTGTCAGAGATTAACCCCCACCCCTCCTCGGAACAATACCAACACACAAAACTGGTTTGTTTCAACGATTGACGAATATAAAAGTGATTAGAAAATAAAAAGCGCAACTAGTCTGTGTCACTGTAATTTATAAAGTTAAACAGTTTGATGCAGTTTTTTAACAGTTAACGGTGGCGCAGATCCGCTGTCTCCCATTTTCAATATTTAATTCAGATTGATAGCTATATCAAATCCATTTCCATGTTTGGACTTATCCTATATTTTTTACTGGACATTTTGAAAAATTACTGTTTCACTCACAATTGTGTTCTGATATAACATATTTATGATTACTTTTTTATCAAACAAACATTCAACATCATATAAAACACCTACCTTCCTTTTTCATGTCAACATGGTTGTCCTTAACTAACTCCAACAAAAATTATGTATGCGGATCCCCAGAATGACTGATACCTATCTATGAAGAATTGCAAATATTAGATCCCGCCTAACTTTGTAGGTATATATAGGACGTCCAATACACGTTCAGTGATAGTATCCATTAAACCAATATTTGCATATACCCTGTAAATGTAAACTAGTTTTTAGTATGCTCATTAGATTCATGAAACTTTCATAATGCCAAATTTACTCGTTTCTCATATTATAAAATTCATTAAATTCAATGTCATTAAAACATTCGCAAGAACATGGATGTAAGAGCTATGATGAATAAAATACTCAGTGACGATTATATTGGTGCTGTTGCTGCTGTTGTTTCTAGTGACGACGTAGAAAGTGTCAATGAGAAATGGTCTGGTATTGAAACATTTATGATATTAGCTTTGTATTATATTTGTATACAATATTACTATGGGACAGATTAATTCTAACAGTTTCTGATCCACAGTTTGCACTCTTCGAACGATTACGATAATCCCCAGGTAAATGTTGACAATACAATTTGCAAATATTGGATTAATCAAATAGCAATCAATAAATTGTGATTATTTCCTACCTTTTAAATAAGGGTTTCTATTCAGCCGGAAGACATTGGTAACTAACAGATTAAGACAAGAAAAAGACAAAGTACAATAAAAAAAAAGAAAGCCCAATCAACCAATCCACCAAAGAAATTAACAAACGAACAATAATTTCAACCTTTTCTTCAGGAACCAATGCGTAACTAAAGCTTGAATAAGCGTTCATCTCATCGTGTTTGTTAACTTTTACATTATCTGATCCCTTCACAAGACAAACGGTCATTTGTATCTAGTAAACTAGAGCTATTGTTTCTTGTGTGAAAACGTAAAGCCACGATGAACAATGTTCCATACATCACTAAATTTCCAAGTCAATGTGAATTGTCTTTTATAGAGCACGGAATATTTCAAAATAATATTCTGTCATCAGCTTTATTATATGTATTGAAAGATAACACACTTTATATTTAACTTAGCAGAGTATAGACCGTCGCATGCCTCATATTATGATGAGAGGAGAGATATGAAGATTGGAAAGTTCACTGCCAAGTTTAATATGTTCTTGTGCAACTCCTATGGGAAAATCCCAAAAGTTAGATGATTTCATGTATAAACATGTCACTATTAGGAAAGAAACAATGACTGAAGACCTTTCGAAAAGGGTTAATGGTGTGCGTGCGATATGTAGCTGATCAAGAATAACAATCGGACGACCTATTTGCGTATGCGCGTCGAAAAACTTACATCGCATCAGTCAATGCAAGAATTTAGACCTGAATGAAATGCACGTGAAAATTGTACTAAAATTAAAACAAATTACACATTTATCAATAACGTTGAAGACTGAAGCATTTGGAATAGAGCCTTTGCACTAATCTGAGGTTTACGATCAGAAGTATTGATTGTGGACATTTCTGTCAAAATATATTGAGTTCGCAAACTGTTTCAGATGACAATCGAATAGAGTGTGATCGGGGTTAATTCATGTGCTACGGGGTCAACATAATTTAGAAATAAGTATGTTTTATTTTATGCAAACTGGTGGCTTAAAAACGTAACAGCACAAGTGCGGTTTCGTATGATGTTTTCCTGTAGTGTTTGTTCTTGGCAATCCAGCTTCAGATAATCGTTAAAAGGTATTCTATTTTAGAGCAATATTATCAATTGGAAAGAGGTTAGAGTGAAGCAAATGTATTTTCCTTGCTCAAGCTTGCTTAATGGCACATTCAAACCATTTTTAGAGGTAAAACTCTGCTGAGTGAACGGAAATTAGGATTGCAATACGGTCGTGAGGCAGAACCTTTTGGATTAAAAACAATGCAACAATTTCAAAACCAATAATCGCTTTTCTCTCAGGAGAATGCCAGATCGACTAATTCATCAATCTTCCAATAACGCTTTGGCAGAGGAAAAGCTCCGAAGAGAGAAAAGCTTATAATAGACTTTTTGTTTGCAAATTGAAGTCAGATTCTAAATGATCGACGCATCTTTTTCTAAATCAATTAATATGCGAAAGCAAAAGAACATGAAACTCATGGCATGACAAAACTCCAGACGGTTATCCATAAAAGAGGTTGTATTAGGTTCGCGCAAGATTGCAGTCAAGTTTATTTATCTTGGTGAAGAGAAATCGTATCACATAATTCACCATTAAGTTTTCTTCAAAATGAGAGCTTCGTGATTTTTCCGGCAAAATTGCACGGTCGTAAAATTTAACTCTTTTTTTCTTCAAACTAGGTAACGAATAAGTTAGTAGCAGTAAAACATTAACATTTTTCATTAATTGTTAACATTGTCTTTGATCATTACAGGGTATTCTGTTTGTATATCACTGCGTTAAATACTAGTTTACGTTTTCGTTAACACTGCAAATTCAAATTCTAAAAATAAACTATGGAATTGTTTATTTTGCATAACACGAATGTTGAGCCTACGCACTTAATCCATTCTTAGCCATTCCAATGGGGCGAGGTTTTCTCTTTTGGCGCCTTGGACAATTTGTATGCAAGAAAGGTATTTCCTCGGCTATGAACGCCCTTACAAATGACAATGGTGCTAGATCGTTCTTATAGCAATATGTGTCAAATAGCTCCACATGACCTGTCTTGTGTACAGAATTATGGAGTGTTCGTGTCTGATATTCTAGTAGGTTACGATGATCGAATTCGTTAATGGCAGAAGAAATATAAAAATAAAAAGCACAATGTAAGAAAAAAAACACAAGTAAATTTTTAGTACCATTCGACATGCATGTCTATTCACCTCGTACCCCGCTAAAGCCACTGCAACCTTTCTAGAATTGACGTTTTGCGGATTCGGCATTTATTAGTGCTCTTTCATTTGTGACACGTAAAGGTTAACGTATATCACACCGGCCTTCTCTTCTTCATATATGTTATCAGCTTGCGAGTCCAAAGAGCAACTAATTGTAATATGCTTTGTGTCTGTATCTGAATGCCATATCTATCTATCTATCTATCTATCTATCTATCTATCTATCTATCTATCTATCTATCTATCTATACATACATACATACATACATACATACATACATATATATATATATATATGTGTGTGTGTGTATATATATATATATATATATATATATATATATATATATATATATATATATATATATATATATATATATATCCAGAGTTTTAGGTTGTAACAATATCCCTTCAGCACAGCAATTCTCAAAATAATGAGATAAAAAAAAATAAACAAATAAAACTAAAAACTAAGGAACCTAAAAAATAATTCTTAACCTCTTGTCACACACACACACACACACACACACAACAGACCCAATATTCCATTATCAAGGAATATAATTCTATTTTGTAATATATCGTCCAAATTACGCAACGATGTAAAGATATTTCAATTCGAGGATATTATTGACATTGATAGTGTTTGAGAAACCCATATTATTTTGTTTTTTTAATTTTGTTTTAATGTGAGCATGAATTTAATATGTGTTTTAGACAATTTCGTGAGATAGAAAGTTTATAACGTGCACCGCCTCCTCCCAGCTTTAAAGTTCTGCAGCCACAAAGTCTGGTTGAACATCCCTTCAAAGTAATTTTATCCACTTGATCGAGGGATTTGAACCTGTTATTAAGCTAGACCTTTAAAACCCATTATTCTTATGTCAGGCAGGTCCTAATTTCTTTATAGCGAAGCAATACAGTACATGTAGCATTCCTTTTAATCCGCTTTTGAAGCATGGCGGGTTTAAACAAAATGATCCAAGTCTATAATCTGGTTGTACGGACATGAGGACAAGTGCAATATCAGGCTATAATCTGGTTGTATGGACAAGAGGACAAGTGCAATATCAGGCTATAATCTGGTTGTACGGACATGCGGACAGGTGCAATATCAGGCTATAATCTGGTTGTATGGAAGTAGTGAAGTGGGATACCCTAGCGTCAATGGGAATTAGCATTACAGAGACCCCTGGGACACTCTAGCGTCAATGGAAAATTAACATGGAGAAAAATCGTGGGACACTCTAGCGTCAAGGGGAATTTAACATGGGAATAAATCATGGGACTGTCTAGCGTCAAGGGGAATTGAACATGGGAATAAATCGTGGGACTGTCTAGCGTCAAGGGGAATTGAATATGGGATTTTTTTTTTTTGATTTTTTTTTAAATTTTTTTAAAAAAAGGGGTAGGCAATGGAAAGGCTATCTCTTTTCGAGAAATATGGGGGCCCTGAAAAGGGCCTTTGGGTTTTCTTCTTCTTCTGCTTCTAATTTCTTCTTTTCCTCCACCAACTTCTTATTTTATCTCCAACACTCTTTCTCTTCTTTTCTTTCTTTTTTTTCTCCTCCTCTTCTTCTTTCTTCTCTTCCTCCTCTCCTTCTTTCTTCCTCTTCTCATTTTCTTCTTCTTTTTCAATTTTTTCGTTCCATGTTCTTATTCTTATCTTTTCCTCTTCATCCTCCTTCTCCTCCTTTATTTCCTTCATCACACCACTAATCATGTCCTTTGCTTTTCTTAAGTTGTTAATTTCCATTTTTACTCTATGCGGACTATAAGAATAGTGGTCTTCAACGAGTCGTACGAGCATTTGTTCTATCATGCCCAAATTGTCAAGGACGTCTTGCAATGATTGAAATTTATCCAGGTGGTTTGAAGCCATCTTCTATGTAGAATGGTTTGAACGACGAATACTGTGGGTTCTTATACTTAAAGCGCGTACGTGAAGGAAAACATCCCCCTAAAAAACATACAATGGATCTTACCTAGATCATGACCAAACAACGCGCGGACGTGAAGGAAAACATCCCCCCTACTTTTTCATTTCATATAATATAACCCAAACTATACCCTTCACATTTGCTAAGAAACAATAAAGAAACCCATAATCTACTATTCGCACAAACATACCTTTACTCTTACAAACACAAACACACAAACACATACCCTCACACGATCTTAAAAAAGAGTTAGTGTTTATATACACACTACTCTACCTACACACATTGGCAAAGTGATCGTTATTTCTTTTCTAGAGTATTGGGTAGCCCTGAAAAGGGCTGTTTGTTTTTTTGAACTCCAGATGCACCTATCTAATGGTTGCACCTTCCTGGCCTTGCGCCACACACGCATCTTCTTCCCCAGTCTCCTTTCACCTTTCTTCTGGGGAGCGAAGAGGGAGGATGATTCGCTTCATCACCCCAATCCTCTGTCTCGGGAATATTGAACGACATCCTCTCTTCTCTTTTCTTTTCCTCCTCTTCCCTCTGTCTTCTCTCCTCCTCTTCCTTCTTTATTCTTTCTTCTTCTATTATAGCCTCCGCAGCCAGTTCATTGACCAGGCGCCTTACATATTCCAGATGTATCTGGAGTTCAAGAAGTTTGCTTATTCTGCTACTATTCATTCTTGTGTTGATCAATCAACAAGGGTAGCTAGACTGCCCAGCGAGTTTCAATTTATAGTGAAAGCGCGGACGTGATGGAAAACATCCCCCTAAAAAACATAAAATTGATCTTACCTAGATCATGACCAAAAAACAACAGCAACGCGCGGACCTAAAAGAAACACTCACTCACTGTTTATGCTACCCATCACTATTTTAAATTTTTTATAAATCACTTCAATAGACTATCCACATACGCAAAGCAATCCAATCTAACTCCAAATATACACCTCTAACAGCCAAAAAAAACAAACATCATTTTTAATCTACTATCCATACCAACTTACGTGAGCACTTACAAACACAAACACACAAACACATACCCTCACATTTTTTAAAAAAAGAGTTAGTGTTTATATTCACACTACTCTACCTACACACATTGGCAAATTGATCGTTATTTCTTTTCTAGAGTATTGGGTAGCCCTGAAAAGGGCTGTTTTTTTGTTTTTGCTATGGCATTCTTTTTTTAGTTTCTAAGAATGCGATGTCCTCTGAGGATAGACTTTCTGGCGATAGGTCTGCTTCTTCGGAAAGAGAAGAAGAACTCTTTAGTGTCGATACGGCAATCGACAAAGCCTCTGTCAGCTTCAGGTTGCTGCTGCTGCTGCTGCTGTTGCTGCTGCTGTTGCTGCTGTCTCTGAAGTCTGTACTTCTCTGTCCATTCTTCTTTTTCCCTGTTCATTTCTTCTCTGAAGAGTTCTTCTATCAGGTCTTCAGTGATTTTTAACATTCTCACATTCTCTATTTCTTCTGGCTTTGGTATCAGACTGTGTCTGACCCTATGCAAATTCACGTAGGCTTCGTTGAGCTTAGCTAGTTTGGAGCACATCTTCTTAGGAGGATGAGTCGACAATGGATGGTTAGACTGGAAACAACCCCAGTTCTTAAAGTCAAAGCGCGGACGTGAAGGAAAACATCCCCCACACGGTTTTCGAGTCGCAACGTTCAGTGAGTGTCATGAGAGGGATAGTAAGAAATGAAAGAGCATCAATCCAACATTCTTATAGCTAAACAAAAGACAAAGGCATTTTTTTCAAAACACAACATTTTTTATTCAAAAATCACTTAACACTAAACAACAACTCTAACATTTTTTAACAATAATTCATCACTATAGCATCAAACATTTTTTCTCAATGGACAATCTACTTTAAACAGGGCTGACAACGTTGTGAATGAAATTGTGATTTCCACTGTTGGAAATCATTAGGCCATTGATGGACACTACGTTTCCTAGCTTGAGACAAAAGATAAGCATAATGGTCACAAAACCATCGATCTACTTTCACATCGTTTCTAGCAGAAGAACGAGGATCGAAATGAGTCACTAAATGTTCTAAGGAATAGCCCAGGCTGCGATGATGCAGAAAATACACACAGTACTGTCCACACACCAAGGAATCTGTGCCTTGTAATTTCACGTTATTGAATCGGGTGGTTTGAGCATTTCTTCTCATAAAGTCGATGATATCGTCTTCCAAAGGGGGCAATCCGTACGAATCGAAATATTCCACACAGCCTTCTTGAGGAAAGTAAACGGCTACCCAGTGAGTTCCTGGGAGATGACTGTCGTCCGTGTTGATCACGTAAGCTAGATGGTCTTTAGGTTTGCGATGAGGGAGTTCATCTTTAGCACAGACGACAGGATTCCAAGACGCCGTATACGAACTGTGGTTCAAAAGGTAATAAAGTTCCCAGGTATCCATTGTTTTGTGGTTTTCTTCTTCACAGGTAATAATAAGTCGTCAATTCGATCCTGACTTTTTGCTTGAAAATGTCTGACGAATAAACGATTATTCGTTCTGTTTCCTCACTCTGATTCAGGAGAGCTTCGATACGATGCATCTCTTGAGTGGTTAATGGTGGACAAGAATGTTCACGCAAGTCTTTATACCACTGGTGCAACACGTCTTTGTTCGAGATGAGACTCCAAGCATCGTCCAGATACTCGTCCAATTTTTCTTCTTGACTTAACATTAGGCATTTATCGTGTTGAATTTGACTGGGATGATCGTTTTGACATCCATAACAATTTTTCTTGATCAATTCCGTCATTTTATCGACCAAGTGTTTGGCAAAACAGGAGACTAAATGGGCTTCTTGTTCTGGCCATCTCGATTTCATCATGATCACTTCTTCTTCTTCCACAGTCTCCTTACATTCCATGTCCAAAGTTTCTCCACTAGGTAAAGAGGGATAACAGTCTTCCATGGCTTCTAGTAATCTAGAATGACTTCTCTCAAACTATTGATTTCTATGGTATTATCAAATTCGGCATACAGGATGACGTTCACCGTTACATCAGGGTCTCGGTTTGCAAACTGAATTTCCACACGAATTTGGCCGGATTTTATAGGGTGGAAATGTCCCTCGTCGCTGCCTTGGTCTGGAGTGAAATCGAAAGCCCACAAAGCATAACCTCCTGCGTAATCCTCGTACGTAATGCCGTGACTGGTGTTGGTTCCTAACTGGCCGGTGGCTTCGTACAGGGACAAGTACGATCTCAAGTAATTCTTTTTCTCAAAGTCAGGTTCGAAAGGTCGGGTACACAAGGTCTTGCCATCGCGACTGACTTCGATCTTGACCACGCCAAAGTGTTGAAAGTAGAAAGGATTTTTTTCGACAGCTCCGTTGAAGGCTGTATTCTCGACGATACCAACGATTAAACGTTTGGGTAGCTGTCCTTGGAACAGATGATCTTCGATCATGGATCGCTGTCCCTTGGGAATGGTGAACGTTTTCACTTCCACGCGTCGTATGGGATACTTGGCGGTCGTTCTGCTCAACGTCTGACTGATGTCGTTTCCCACTTTAGGTAACACTTCCACATGGCGTACGTAGAGCCTGGCTTCCTCGATGACAGTTTTGCAAACAGTAGTACCTATCAAATGGAAAGCGGCACTGCTACGATTCAGTCTCAGGCGAACATTTACCCCGTTTAGCAAATATTTCTCTTGCAACCACATGTCCAGATGTAAACGATCCATCAGTTCTAAACTTTGTCCGTTTTTGATTTTGTCTCTTCGTTCTACAAATCCGTAATTGTTTGGTGTTTTGCTTGCATCAGTTTCGAATCTTTCAAACTGGCCTGCTTCGTCAGCTTCCCATAGCACACAGGCATTGAGATGAGTGTTCTTGGCATCTATTCCGTACGTCAAGAGATTTTCCAGGTATGCTCGATAAGGGTAAGTATCCATGCTGCTGCTGACCAGTTTGTTGTTCAAGTACAAGTCCACTCCGCTAAACAAGGAATGCATGAAATTGTTGACGGGAGCTATTACCTCATCGCCATCTAGGGTCGAATTGTCCTCATCGACAACTTTGACTTTCAAGTACAAGTAACTGCTATTCAGATCGATGTAATCTTCGGGCTGTCCTTTGATTTCAAACTCGATGGGAGCTGAGGCTGTCAATGAGGAGACGGGGTGAAATTCCACCCACTGGGATTCTTGCATCGTCATCATGGTGGGGGGCATGGCAAACAGTTCCAGTTCCGTCTTGGAACAGGCGCATGACTCTCGGTGCATCATTTTTTGTTCTGTTCTTTCTCAATAATCGAAAACGTCTAAGTCTCGAACGGTTCTTCTTTTCTTGGCCTTTCTCGCTTGAAGTCTGGTGAAAGGGTGTTTTCTTCGTCGTCTCTTTCTGCCTTGTCCTTGCTGAATGCCTGACTCGGTAGCGTGCAGGGCATTTATAGGTGTGTCTCGTCGGCCCAAAATGTCTTTGCCCGTTTGCAGCAAGACATTTTTGCCTGCCCTCATGAAGGCTTCTTTAGGGTTTTGTTTGTCGATGATGACATTTTGGAGAAATTCTTTGCCTTGTGTCAGTGCCGCATCTTTCAAGGCGTGCAATCCGCGTGTCACCATCGGTTTCAACACCGGAGACACCGAACGAAAGGCCGATTTTAACATGTCTCCTAAACCGTGTCCTCGCTGTCGAGCAACCCCTCGGTACACTGGATACATGACTTACTTACGAGTCGTGAGAAAACCGTTTTCGAAAATGGAGTTTCACCGTGACTTTTCCTTTGGTGAATGGAATATTTTGTCCCAAATCTCCTTTTATAGTAATGTTGACCGTGTCCAAATAAGACTTGCTGACAGGCAAATAGTGAGGATGGACAAATTCACGCTGGACGTGGTAAGTGTTTCCACCTTCCTCGTCAGCGTTTGTGGCAGAATCCACTTTGAAAGGAATGACACGCAGTAACGGCACGGAGGTGTGTCCCACCACGTTGTATTCCACCACATCAGAGTACACAAACATCAAATTCAGTCCTTGGTTCAGTTCTACCGGGGTACGAAAATACTTGGCAAAAGAATCGTTGTCGTAAATGACTGGTAATTCGGGTTGTGTTTTTTGTTCTACTTTCTTCCTCAGCTCCATGTCACCGCCCAACATGTCAAACAATTCAGGACAAAATAAGAAAGACATTATTTTAGGCCCCTCAGGAAATTTTATCAGGAAGCGACGAGCTGTTTTGTGGTACTCCAGGGTGACACTTTTTTTGACACTTTCCAAAGCTTTCAGAAACACACCATTAAACCTGGTGGCTATGGTGTTGACCAAACGTTGACCACTAAAATAATAACCTGGGGGAATGAACAAGTGATAGGTGGTCCACTTTAGATTTGGTGTACGGGTTTTCTTGTCATATTTGCTATGGGTATCCATCCACTGTTGCATTTGCTCGTCATGAACTTCCACATCAAATTTATTTTGATTGGGAAGGACATTGAGGACTTGGGTCGGGTGAATCATTTCTACTAAAGCCACTTCCCAATGGGCTTCGTGATCTAAGGGGATGGCCTGAGGTAATTTGGCCGTGTAACAGCACAACGTGTTGTGGGGAAACACCTCCATGGAACTGTCACTGGGTAAGGTTAAGTAAAATTGGTTTTCGTGACTCATAATTCCAGAGTTCTGTGGCTGTCCGAGGGGATATTACTGGACGTCAGAGGCGTGTCTCCGTCTAGAATGGGGTTCTGGTTGTGGTTGGAGTGGTGACTGACACTGGCACTGGACACAAGGTTCCCGTGGTTCCCGTTGGAAGAGAATTTCAGGGAGGGATTGGGAAGCAGGTAACCGATGCAACTGCTCAATAAAATGGTCCACAATTGTTTGTCTCCTTGTTGCAAACTCAAATTGGCAATGGCTGCCCCGATGACACAATACACCACGAAGATTTGGCAGAAAAAGACGATTTGCGTTTTAGGCACACGTTCTCCACACCACACCCACAAGGGTTGTTTTTGTAAATCTTGCACAGAAGAACTAGGTGAAGAAGGAGTGGTCGACGTAGCTGCGTCTGCTGTGTGAAAGGGCATGATGGTCACTTCTTCTTTTTATAGTCGATGACTTGCGAAGCGTCGATCCAAGAATCGAAACTGGGTGGATATCCTTTCCAACGTACTTTGACTTCTTTGACACGTCGTTTGCCCACTTTACGGGTTCTGCGTTCGAGAATGCTTTCGATGTCGTACACGTCGTCTTCTTTTTTGGTGACACGTTGTAACTCGGGTAAATCAAACGTTCCTTTGAGTACTTCTCCGTTCATGTCTTCCAATTTATAGACGGCAGGATGACGGCCATGCACTCGTCCAGTGACGCGAAACAATTCGGTCGTCCAGTTAGGTAAGTAACCTTTGTCGAAAGTGCGTTTGGTTTTGCCAATGCGCACCCAATCTCCTACGGCCAACTCTCCACTTTTCTTGGGGACAGCCCTCGTCGGGGACGTACCGAACAGGCGCTCAAACACCAACACTTCGTTGTCGGGAGTCACGTCTTGCGGGGCACGTCCGATGCTTCGATGGTAAGATTGGTTGTACGCTTGCACCAGGTGCGATAAGATGTCGATGTACTTCAGAGTGTGGTGATGCGTAAAATATTTCCACATGCGTTCTTTCAAAGTGCGTTGAAAACGTTCCACGATGCTGGCTTTGGTTTCGGGATTCTCGGTGGTAAAAAAATGAATGTCACGTTTCTTTAATTCTTTTTGGAAAGCTTGGTTCAGAAAATCGGTGCCTTTGTCCGTTTGCCATCGAAGAGGGTGACGACCGCTTTGTTTCAACACCCGTTGCAGGGCTCGCACTAACTCGCTGCTCGATTTGGAAGTCAAGGGCACGACCCAGGCAAATTTGGAAAAGACGTCGATGACACAAAACAAATATTTGTAGCCACGATTGTAGGTGGCCAAATGAGAGACATCGGCTAAATCGGCTTGCCATTGATGATCGATGCCTTCCACTCGGGTGCGACTTCTGGCAAACTTGCGTCGAATGGGTTTGTGTAAAGTGTAGGTAGCTTGTTCTTGTAACCATCGTTGCACTTGAGGTAAACGGAGACTTTTCAGTCGCGTTTTGGCAGCACGATACAATTTTTGAACTCCTGCGTAACCTGCAGGATGCGAGGGATCGTAGTAAATGCTGGCTAAGACTTTTTCCATTTTCATTTTTTGTGTTAATAAGACACCCACTCTTGGAGGATGCTACTCTTTTTCTCTTGGGGTATTTTCTTGGATTGCAATGCTTTGCGTGTGCGGCCAGCAATAGGTGTCGAAGACGAGGATGTCTGAGCGGGGGATATCGGTTCTTGTTTCACTTCTGTCTTCACTTCTGTCTTCACTTTCTTTTTATCTTGTGATGAAGAAGGGGTGGCCATCATCTTTTTAATCCATCCAATTCTGGAGGTAGGTGGTGTTGTTAACTTGCGTACTTTTTCTGGTGGAGTTTGAAACCCTTCCTCTTCTTCTTCTCCTTTTTCTGTCTTGGTCACGGGTAGTGATGGTACTGGTACTGGTACTGGTGATGGTGCTGGACTTTTCATCAAGGTCTTAAAATCTTTCAGAGTGGGTAGAGCTGTTTCGTCTAAAGCTTTCTGGTGAAAGAGTTGCAGTCGTTGCAAGAGTTGACCGTACTTTTGCGATTTTTCTGTTTCGGACAAATCTTGGCGATCCATCAAGGACTGCAATTCGTGTTGTAACTGGAACATCTCGCTCAAATTGGGATTGGGAGGTAAATGCGGGGTACGTTGTTCTTGCCACCGATGGTATTCCATCCATCGTTTGTAAGGCACTAAAGCTAGTTTTCGTCCTTCCATGGGGTTGTCAGGGGTCGATTCTGAGATCTTGTGACTTCCGAGGGCCTTTTTATCTTGCTCCCACCAGTCCTCCCAACATGGTTCCCAAGACTCCTTTCAGTATGGGGCCTAACAAGAGAGGTAAAATACCTCCACGTTGCACTAACATCTTCTTTTTTTGACGAATGGGAATTTTCTTTTGAACCATTTGGCGAAGAACGTGACGATGTTTGCCTAAGCATTGTTTCTGGTGTTTGGACAAAGGGATCGTGCCTTTCAAAACGTTCAAACAACATTCGCACACGGTATCGATGACCTCTTTGGAGGCCGTTTGAATGAGTTTTTTTCGTAGGGGTGGAGAAGCTTTGGACAGGACAGATAACATGTCCCCATGTTTGACTAAACGTGGTGGCAGTCCTTTCCTTTTCTTTCCTTGGGGTTTTCTGGAGGGTGACATCTTTGAGTCTTCAGGAGCACCAAAAAAACATTGATATCCTACTCGGTCACAGGCCTTTTTTATACTGGAACGCGTCGCCACTGATTGTCTTTATGTTTTATCAGTTTGAGGACAGGCATGACACGTCGTGCAGGGGTACGCAACGGACTAAATCGAGCCAGTTCTTGCTTGGACAAATCCAGTAAACTTTGTAACATGCCCGATCTTTCATGGACTTTGATTTTGGGAGAAGGTACTTTGTGAGCAGCAGCCACTGCCGCTATATTGGAAGGTCCTGCCACTGGGGAAGTTCTTTTGGGGGTCATCAACGGAGAAGTTCTTGGTGTGATCAACGTCTCCAAGTACTCTTCAGTTCCTGGTGACATCAACGGAGAAGTGGACAAACGTGAGGCTGTCGGAGACGCAGTCACTGCTGTGGCAGGTCGTGGTTTGCGAGTGTAAGGTTGCGTCCTGGCCGAAGTGCCTCTCTTGCGACTAGTTTTCTTCTGTGGACTTTTCTTTTTCTGAGGGCTTTTTCTCTGTTTCTTTTTCTGGGGGCTTCTTTTCTTTTTCCGGGGTGGTGTCTGGTAAGAGGAGGGTCCTGCCACTGGAGAAGTTATTCTTCTTGGGGACCTGGTCTTTTTCTTTTTCTTCTTGGGGCTTCGTTGGACTTTTGTCTTGGGGATAACTTTGGGGGCATTAGGATCCCATCTTAAGAGTGAGCGAATGATGACCCCTCCTAGAGTACCGCTCCCTCCAGGTTTCAAAATGATTTGTTTTTTGGTTTGAGTGTCGATGCGGGGATCGGCCAGTTGGACCAAAGCGACTTTGTTTCGATCGAAAAAGCGTTTGGTTTGATGAGGAATCTGAATGATTCCTTGGAGTAATTGACGTGCCGTCACCGTGAACCATCGTAAGACTTCTTTGAGACTAGCTTCTAAGACACGAGCTCGTGTTTGTGGATCTTTTTCTCGACTGATGCCATACAAGGCACGAATCAATTTGACGGGAAGATGCGACTGAAGGGACGTCATGTTCACACTGTGTGAGACAGACGAAAAAGGGTCTGAGGTTTTTATAGATTTTTTTTCATGGGGAGTGAAATGAAGTCGAGGACGGAGACGTGTACAGGACAGGCCCTCCGTCTTGGCACCAGTGGTGAAACAAGTGGGTACGAAATCGCAAATCCTCGGGAGTCGTAGGTTTCAAATCGACGAGTAAATAGGCGTGTGGCATTTGAGTGGCATCGTCGTACGCCTGAGTCAGCCAAGGCGTTCCTAACTGTTTGGCTAAGACTTGCACGTGCGATTTATCTCGAGGGCTTTTAAACAAGACCACGTAATGCGCATTGAGACTGATGGTGCGATGGGCTTTACTTTGTTGAAACAAATTTTGGGTGATGTAAATGACACTGGCATTACGGTGATGCCCTTTGCGCGTGAACCACAGTTTAATTTCTTCTTCGTCTTCTCCTAACATGTCGTCGAAAATGACCAAATGGGTTTTACGGGAGTCAGAGACGATGCCGTCGTCTTCTTTAGGAATGCCTTCCACAAACACGATGGAATCGCCTTGACTTTCTCGCAAGAGGCTGTACGCCGATTGCCACTCTTTGTAACACCACACGATCCGTTGAGGGGGCCGATCGATCAAATGATGTTTATGTTCGATCAAACGTTTGACGAATTCGGTTTTGCCTGAACCGCTAGGTCCAGCAATGAGCATGTTAAAGGGATGGCGAAGATACAAAGCCTCCCAACTGGCACGATCTAAGTGTTCGTCGATGACTTTGACAGTAGAGGAAGAGGGAGCAGAGACAGCAGAGGTAGCCATGGTGTGAGAAATGTCACTTGTGACACTAAAACAAACAAGACAAGAGTTTATATACTTTTTCAGAACACGTTTATTGAATGTTTTTTTTCAAACATGAATACGAAAGACAAAAATACATAAAAGCCAAAGGCTTAAGTACAACGATAAAAGGCACATGATAACGATGAACGTGGAATAAACACAAGTGTCTGTACAACAACCATATCTTTTGGGTAATGTTCTAACCAGTTCAACAGGGGGTAAGGTCACACAAGTGTCCTCCCGAAAGGGTCTTTCAGGTCTGTCCACGACAGTCCTGTCCTGGGTGACGGGTTCTTCTGGCACCGTCACTAACACGGGTTGAAAAGTAACTTTTTTCCTTGAACAACTCTCGTGTATACTGGGCCACTTCTTGGGTCCAAGCCTCAAAACCCCATTCTTTCCAGGCACGGACATCTGTCCAATGGGGATGTAAGTCACAAGCTACACACACATCGTCATACACGTCTTGGGTAGCTAAAAGTTGACGAATCTTTTTTTCCTGTTGAGGTCGAGAAGTATCCAGATGAAAACGCAAGGCTTTGAGCAAAAGGAGTTTTTCGTGACCATTTAAGGCCATTGAGGTGGTAAGTACTGATCGTAAAGAGTCCACAAAGAATCGGCTGGTAAACGAAATCCCAAAAAAACAAGTCACTAAGACACACACCACTTGTCGTCCCAAATTGAATGGATAAAATTCTTGTAATAATTGATGATAATGATCCACGGTTTGAATATGGTCATTGAGTTCCTTCCACGGAATCTGTTGGATTACATACGACATAAGTCGTGGCATAACAGCCTGTTTTTATAGTCTCTTTGTTTCGAAAAGAATACACGTACTTTCTAGCCAGATATCTTCGTTTTCCAGTTGGGAATGTAAATCTTGCATACTGTAACCGAAACGTCAGAGTTCGTTTAGGTGTTTCCTCTTCCGCTAAGTAGATTCCACGTAACAAATGTTGGTAATCCTTTACCTTGTCTTCCTCAATGGGTTGCTCTAGGTGAATCTCGAAGTAACCAAAATGATCAACACGTGAATCATCGGGGGCCTGGAAGTATTGAACAAGGTCTGACCACTGAAACAATTTCTGACTAATCAGTTCTCTTATACCATTCAGGTACCAGTGGTTAAAGATCTGGTGACGTAACGGATGCAGTTGTTCTTTACGTTTCACTTGTATTTTCACCAGCTCTCGGTAAATGCGTTCTCTCAACTCCACAGGCAAAGCACGAATGTTCTCTAGCAAAGTATCCATGAATAGGTCATACTAAATCCTCTTTGGTCTGACACAAGAAATGTACTCTTTGCACAAACATGGTTTCACTTCAGTGTCGAATTTAAATCGTTGAGTCACTAATCTACACATTACAATTCGTTCAGAAGTTTCCTCTTTCACTAAGTTGACATTGTGTTCAAGATGTTGGTAATTCGTTAACTCTTTTCTTTCACTAAGTTGACATTGTGTTCAAGATGTTGGTAATTCGTTAACTCTTCCTCTGGAATTCGATGCAGTACGTTTACAATGATGTAACTACAATCGTCCATACCAAACCAATCCTTTTTAAAACTAGAGGATCGTTGATCAATGTCTGTCCGATGGAACACTTTCAATTGAATCAATCCTTGTATAGCCTTCAGGTACCAGTGGTTCAAACACCGGTGACGTAACGGATGCAATTGTTCTTTACGTTTCACTTGTATTTTGACCAGCTCTCGGTAAATGCGTTCTCTCAACTCCACAGGCAAAGCACGAATATTCTCTTGTAAAGTATCCATGAACAGATTATTATGGTAAGAAGTTACTTCAATGTCTCGGTCCCACTAAGGGTAAGTAATGACAATTCGGTGACCATCGAGCATGTTCTACGTAGGCCGAATCTTGCGGTTCCCAGTGGTGAAGTGACACACCGCAACTGAAGCACTTGACTTTATCTCCTTCGCCCAAGTAGAAAAATCCGGCTCTGGCTAATTCTTCGGGGGTCGGTCCTCCCAGATACTTTGGCCATTTTCCTTTGAACGATTGAAGACGATTTTCAAAGTCGCAGTATTCCGACAAACGCACAGGGAACGAATATTCGTCTTTCACAGGTTCGTTACGATGAGGGTTGAGTGACATGGGCAGGAGTTTTCTCAGGGCTGGATGACATCCGTAGGGGGGTAGACGTGAAGGTGAACATTCCCCTTTAAAACGAAACCCAGTAAAATGTCCAAGAGGACGAGCGGCATCACTTTCGCATCCCACAGGTTTGACACGCACAGCATCACTTTCCATGATAGGGGTAGGGACACTAAAGTTCCCATGATGCTTTACGGCATCGCTCAGATCACAACGTACAGCATCGTACCCATCGCAAGGCTCACAATCGCACTCGTCTGCAAACTCCGTTACGCAATTACAATGGTAACCACATGGACAATCGCAGTTTCCTTCCGGACATTTTCCGTCGCAATGTCTGGGTCTTATCCATCCAATATTAGTCACACTAGAGGAAGATACAACTTTTTTACAATCCCCAAACTGGAACGATGTCTCTTTCAAAGTATTCATCTTGTTCGCTCGGTCTTGGTAGTCACAATGAACTATCGATCTTGCCTAGAGTTCCTTTTTTATATACAGACCAATACCGACGTGACCGTACGGTAAGGTGAAATGATTGGGAAGTCGAACTCGCTTCTGGTATACAATTTGATAGACTTTTTCCAAGGGTCGACTGACGATGTGGTGAGTGGGTAAACGTACAATTTTGTTCGGTTGATAGGTGGTCACTTTAAAGTTTCCATCCTCTCCCGATTGCAAGGCTTCTTTCAATACCCCAAAGTTGACCACTCGACTGGTACGATAATTCAGAGTCAGTCCTTTCACTTTGCACGTCGTGTGCACTTCTCCTTGTTTGTCACGGTATTCGTAGCCGTAATTTTTGGGACCGCCACTGACGAAACTTAGAATCTTGTCGTCGGGATGCTCGTCTGTCCAGGCTCCTAAACGGTCTCCTTCGATGTCAGGGTGATGTTGAATCGGGTGATGGATGTAAATGCAACTGTCCGTGTCAAAGTACAGGACGCGTTCCCCTAACAGTTCTAAAGCTTCGTACAATTTTAAGCGAGCATGGGCTGTCACGTAAGCCGCAATGATGACATTTCCAAAATGGTCGTCTTGTACAAAGTCCAGATCTTCTTCGTAATTGACCAAGATCAAATTCTCTCGAACGACGTCCACGTGTTTCATGTATTTGGTTTTGTCGTGAATCATCTGGAAGTAGCGGGAAGGTTCTGTCAAATATTCCGTCTTGGGTAAACACGGTCGTTGTGCCATTTTACCCCACAAGCAATTTAACATCACTTTGGCAAACGATCGCCTGCCTTCGTTTTTCTCGATGTGGTCTAAAGTGATGCCTTCTTGTTCATAGTATTTCTCTTTGAATTGTATTTGGTCTTCGGGAGTGTGACACCAGGAAGGATAGCCGCTGGCTTCTTGCTTCAGTTTCAAAAAGGCATCCACGTAGTCGGCGAAAATGCCTTTCTGACTGGGATCACCCTTGTGGTATTGTTGTGTCTTGGGAAAGTGACAAATTTCGTACACTTCTAACAGTTGGTATCCCATGTCCAAAGCTTTGAACAATTCTACGCTGACCCAGGTTCCCGTCAAGGCCCGTTCTTCCTGGCTGTGATGACAAGGCTGGTCTTGGTTGCACGTTTCGGCACAAGTACGGCACAAGGGAAACATCAGTTTGCCTTGACAATGGTGAGGTAAGACGGGATGGTATAGGTTCGTGGGAGGCAAAACTTTACACTTGATCAAGCCTTCGTATTGTCGAATGTTTTTCAGGTCGATGTGTTCCGTCAGCAATTGTGGGTGCCCTACAGGAAAGCGACAATATTTGCACACGTAGGGATACAGCGAACACACGTCCAAGTATTTGATTTCTTCTCCTTTCTCTTCGTCGGCTTGGTACAGCAAACAGGTGGCATTGGTCCTTCCTCCGTACAAACTATCCCTCGGGTTCAGCGGGTCCATGAACTGGTAACTTTCCACGAGGCGTTTAAACTCGGGATCGGTTTTCATACGGTGATCGTACTCGTGTTCCCACATTTCCACCACTTGGTATCCTTGCTGTTCTAACTTTAGGCGTCGCTGACAAGTGTCCTGGTACAAGTCTTCCATGGTTCGTTGCAAAAACTGATTTTTAGTGCCACGGTCAGGGTAACAGACGGGACATCCGTGAAATAAGCAACCGTTAAACTCGTACACGATCTTGGGGTTTTCTAAGTCCCAGCCATCTACCGAATACGTTCCGATGGTCTTTTCACCCCCTCCGTTGCGGGCATGCTGAATCCACTTGTCTTCCAAGTCGCACAAGTAATGTAACCAACGTAGGGCTTTGACCGAGTATTGACGTTTGACAAAGTTGGTCGTTTGAGGGCTGATGACAGCCACGGTGTTTTCAGGCATGAATCGTTGTCGATACACTAGGGAACACGCTTTGGCAATGGTACAAGCTTCTTTCAAAGGATCGACCCCTCCGTGTTCCATGAACAGTTCTCGAAATTTTCCACAGCAACGCCGTAAAATGTCCACGTCGGAACGACAATACTTTAGCATTTCTTCCTGAAAGTCGAAAGGGTCCGAGGCGCGAATCTGGTACCAAGCGTAGAAAGCTTCTCGTTGTTCGGTACGCATGTTGTCGGGGTCGTAATAGTGAGCCTCAGGCAAATGGGGTAGAACGGCGTGTTGATTGGCTTCCGTATTGAAAAAGTGTGGAAAGTACCCTTTAGCCATTTCTGTCATTCCAAACGTTTTAGGCATTCGACTCAAAGGCATGGCCAAGTAACTCATCGAATCTTTAAACTGCACTTGTCCCACTTGCATGAAAATGATTTTGGCTCCGTTCAAAGTCACTTTAGGACGCTCGGTGCCTTGTTCCGTATAGTATCTGAGAAGAAACTGTCCATCGTATCCGGAAAAATTGTGAGCCATTACCGTGGCATGACGATGACAATCTCCGTAACGTTCGATGTCCTCTTGGCTCCACGTCTTGTCGACGGGGTCTAAGACCCATTGGGCAAAATCGGCTAACGTGTTTGGTCCCCGAAAGATTTTTTCACGTCCTCCAGGAATCTTGCTGCAGTGAGGGCAATGACTGAAGATAGGTTCTTGAATGCACTTCTCGCACGCTCGATGAGCCACGCAGAAATTAGGGATGTGAATGCCAGTCTCTTGCATGCATTCGAAATCGAAAAAGATGAAATTGCCTTTCTTCTTGTGACCGTCCTCTTTCTCTGGCGGGGGTTGGTATTTTTGCACGTAACATTCGTGTTCCAAGTCCACGATGTGGTGACAAATGTGACATTTTTTCTTTCCTCGACATACGTGTGCCTTGGCATTGTTGGTAAGTATGCCTTGTCCACACGTAGGGCACAATCTCAGGAGTTGACAAGCACATTTCTTCTGTGAACCTTGTGTTTTCAAATGTTGCTGGTAACAGGCAGGGCTGACAAACGTGCGCAGACAAGTTGAACAAGGCACTGGTTCTTCGCTCAGACAGGGTGGAGAGGCCAAACATCCTGGGCATTTCGATCCACAATGCTTGTGTTGCTCTCGATTGTTATAACCATAATCACATTTCTCACAATAATAACCGTATCTCAGGAATGCAGTGATACTGGTAATGGTATCGAAATGTTCATCGTGATAATAGACATGAATGTATTTTCCGTCCTTAAAGTCTTGGCCTCGAAACAACAGAGGCCCACGCATTTCTTGAGGGTGAACTTTCAAGGTGTAGCGTGGAGCTAGGGCATCTTGCAATTTTTGCATCTCAGGAATGCCACAGGGTGTGTCTTTGGACAGTCCGGCTTGTTGTAACAGGAGTTCTGCTTCATTTCGTTGTTTGGCTCGGTCGGATTGTTGAATAGTTTTCCAGGTTCTTTTCCATTCTACCGTGTCGTTCTTGTTGGCATAGGTTCGTCCCACCACGATGGCACGGGCTAAACACATCTGGTCATGAGGGTTGTTAATTCGGACAAGACTTGTTTTGGTGTTGCGAAGGTCGTCCACCAATAAGACCTTTTTGCGTCCTGTCCCTTGAGGAGGAGAGACGTGGGTCATGTCCAGTGTGGCTTTTCCATCGGTGATGTCAAACTGGTCATTAGATTGTTGTACGTGTTGAATCTTGTCCATGACTTTGGAAGCGGTCAATTCTGCAGGGGTGCTAAACTCGATCCAAACAGGGGATTTCAAACCGTCGTGTTGTATGGAAAGTCTCAAGCGATCGTCTTCTTTGGGTTGACATTGTCGCTTGAGTGCAGTGAGCAAAGAATCCCACACCCCAGTGATAAACACTTCTGCTTTCTCTAACGGCACTTCAGCCTTGAAATCTTTAAACTTCACCGTGTATTTGTAAGCCGTAGTTCTAAATTTTCTAGAGGAACGCTTTTCCGTCTCTCGAATGGAATAGTATTTTTCAGGGTTGAGTAAGGGTGGTGAAATTGGTTTAGAGGTTTCAAATTCTGGTTCACTCATGTCCTCTTCAAAATCACTGGCATGAATTTGTGCCAAGATTTCAGCCCTGGTTCGAGGCGATAGATCACGTTTCTGCTTCTTACTTTCTTCTTCTTTCTTCTCGAATGAATATGATCGTTTCATCTTGAGTGAAAAACGTCAAATGACTCAAGTTTAAACACCATAGACTAATTTATAGTCATGGCAGACCAGCGTATATAAAAGGGTGTGTGTCTTGTCCTTTCACTATTCATTTCACTCTCAAGCCGAGCACAACGATGGAAGAGACTAACCATATCGAACGTTTCGTCAGAGCTTTGCGAGGGGTCATTAGAAAATTCTCTTCAGACCAGCCTACGGACTACTCTCCTTCCTTTCGAGATAAAAGTGAAGATACTTGCTATATCTGTCAGAAGAAAGGGCATTGGTCTTCAGAGTGTCCAGACCGTCAAAAAAGAACAAAAACAGGGGCTAAAAAAGACAAAAGTCAAGATACCTGTTATTATTGTAAAGAAAAAGGACATTGGTCTCCAGATTGCCCAAAAAAGAAACAAGAGGAGTCAGAAGAAAAGAGGGATTCTTCAGAAGAAGAAGAGAGGGATTCTTCAGAGGAAGAGAGGGATTCTTCAGAGGAAGAAAGCAGACAGGTGAAGAAAAAGAAACAGGAGAAGAAAAGAAGAAGGGAAGAAAGTGAGGAGGAAGAAGAGGAAAAGAGTGTGACGGTGAAGAAATTCAAAAAACAGAGAGACTAAACAAGGAGACAGAAGAAGTCAATGAACTTTTAATTAAAGTGTTGGGTTGTGAATTGTGAATTGGATTGTAACAATGGATAAAAGAATAAATTAATGATATAAGGTAAGTGTCTTTGAGTTTTGATTTTAAAATAAGAAGCTACACTCACGCACTCATACAAAGACACGTACTATAAGGGTAAA
The DNA here is from genome assembly GCA_028554795.2 of Sinohyriopsis cumingii. Taxonomy (NCBI): domain Eukaryota; kingdom Metazoa; phylum Mollusca; class Bivalvia; order Unionida; family Unionidae; genus Sinohyriopsis; species Sinohyriopsis cumingii. The sequence continues at coordinate 782,655 of JAPYKE020000085.1, forward strand.
ATGGGTGGGTTATTTTTTTGAGTTATTGGCAAATTGAAATTGTATTTCTTTTCGAGAAATGTGGGTGGCCCTGAAAAGGGCCTTTTTTCTTTATGGTGTAGGGGTGAGTTTAAGCAATCAGTTTTAACTGCCTTAAGCCTTTGCCACGGCCAAGGCCTACTTCTGGACTGCGTAATGTTGATGATGATGATAATGATTGGGTTGAAATCACTAAGGGTGGTACGGTAGGCTTAGTCACAGGGTTGACGTGTTTGGCTCGGGAAGGTCGTATTCTCTTCGGTCGTGATAAAGAAGTCTGATACATTTGTTTCAGACTTCTTAACTCCGCTAAAATGTCCAACAGTACCGTGACCGTTTCATTTTCACCCTCTTGTTTCTTTGCTGCTACTTCTTCTTGCTGTTGTTGCTGTTGTTTTTTTCTTACCTCTTCTTCTTGCTGCTGTTGCTGTAGGAGAAAAGCCTGTTCCGCTTCCTTTTGTGGTTGTATAAATTTCTCCAATTCTTCTTTCTGTCTCTGTCTAAAATTCTCCACTTGCGGTAATGAAGAAGGTAACGAAGGTTCCGGAACAAATTCTTGCGAGGAGAGAAAATCCACAAAATCCCAATTCACCTCTTCTGAAAGTAAGTCCGGGTTCCCTTGGGCAGTCTCCCCTGTTGGTGCACCCCAATGGATCGTTTTCTGAGTTTCCGTCATGTTGAATCACTGTCGCATAGATTGACTGCACATAAGCGCTAACGAATCTATATAGACTACGTGACGTCACAGACTGCTCTCTTCGGATTGGATGCGGGGTAACTGAATTTTGTAACGCGTGTTTGGATTGGTGAATGAACTCAATCCGTTTCAATCCTACCTCTGCCTATAAATAAGCGCAGTTCAGTGCATTGATTCACCTGTTCTCGTCGCTTCAAGATGTGGACCGATGTGCAATCTTCTACGCTTGTGTCTTCCATGATGTTCAGGACGGACATGCTCATGTATGTCCGATCCAAGTGGACCGTTGTCCACAGGACAAACACCAGCCTGTGGATACGTAGGATTTACGTGGAGAGGCAAGGATGCCTCAAAAGAGTCCTGATTTACGGGCCAACAGTGAGACGCAGCCTAAGGACAAGAAGAAGACCAATGCGGTGTCCTTTATGTTAATGAATACATTAACATAAACCCAAAGGCCCTTTTCAGGGCCCCCATATTTCTCGAAAAGAGATAGCCTTTCCATTGCCTACCCCTTTTTTTAAATTTAAATTTAAATTTAAATTTAAAAAATTTAAAAAAAAAAAAAAAAAATCCCATATTCAATTCCCCTTGACGCTAGACAGTCCCACGATTTATTCCCATGTTCAATTCCCCTTGACGCTAGACAGTCCCATGATTTATTCCCATGTTAAATTCCCCTTGACTCTAGAGTGTCCCACGTTTTTCTCCATGTTAATTTTCCATTGACGCTAGAGTGTCCCAGGGGTCTCTGTAATGCTAATTCCCATTGACGCTAGGGTATCCCACTTCACTACTTATGGACAAGAGGACAAGTGCAATATCAGGCTATAATCTGGTTATACGGACAAGCGGACAAATGCAATATCAGGATATAATCTGGTTATACGAACATGAGGACAAGTGCATTATCAGGCTATAATCTGGTTGTACGGACATGCGGACAAGTGCAATATCAGGCTATAATCTGGTTGTACGGATAAGAGGACAAGTGCAATATCAGGGTATAATCTGGTTGTACGGACAAGCGGACAAGTGCAATATCAGGCTAAAATCTGGTTATACGGACACGAGGACAAGTGCAATATCAGGTTATAATCTGGTTGTACGGACAAGCGGACAAATGCAATATCAGGCTATACTATGGTTATACGGACAAACGGACAAGCGAGATCTCCTGTCGATTCAGAAAAGGAGCATAATTCTGAATCTACTACAAAGTTATTATCCTAATTCAATATGCGTGTGGAAGGATGTGTAAAGCGTGTCGTTATGGAAATAGTCACGTGACTGCATGTGCAACATTCATAATATTAAGCATGTTAATACAAACATATGCAAAGAAAGCAAGATACCACAAATGGCATTGCATGACATAAATGCTGCCTAATTCCAATGCATAAATGCTGCCTACTTCATTACATAAATACTACTTTCTCCACTACATAAGTACTGTCTACTTAGAATACAAATGCTCTCTGCTTCAACACATAAGTACTCTTTACTCCAGCACGCTAATGCTGTCTACTCCAACACACAAATATTGTCTACTCCAACACACAAAAGACCCCTACTCCAACACACAAATGCTGTCCACTCTAGCACACAAAAGACCCCTACTCCAACACAGAAATTCTGTCCATTCCAGCACACAAAAGACCCCTACTCCAACACACAAATATTGTCCACTCGAACACACGAAAGACCCCTACACCAACACAAACATGTTGTCCATTCCAGCACACAAAAGACCCCTACTCCATATACAAATATTATCCACTCCAACACACAAAATACCCCTACTCAATATACAAATACTGTAGACTCCAACACACAAAATACCTCTACTCCAATTCAGAAATGCTGTCCATTCCAGCACACAAAAGACCCCTACTGCAACAGAGAAATGCTGTCTATTCCAGCACACAAAAGACCCCTACTCCATATACAAATATTGTCCACTCCAAGACACAAAATACCCCTACTCCATATATAAATACTGTAGACTCCAACACACAAAAGCTGTCTAATCCAACACGCCTAAGATCCCTACTCCATATACAAATACTGTCCACTCCAACACACAAAATACCCGTACTCCATATACAAATACTGAAGACTCTAATACACATAAGACTCCTACTCCAACACACAAATGCTGTACAATCCAACACACAAAGATCCATACTCTATACACAAATACTGTCCACTCCAACACACAAAATCCCCATCTCCATACACAAATGTTGTCTGCTCCAACACACAAAGACCCCAACTCCATACACAAACACTGTCAACTCCAACACGCACAAAGCCCCTACTCCAAGACACAAATGTTGTCTACTCCAACTTACAAATGCTGCCTACTCCAATATATAAATACCGTATGATCAAATAGACATATACTGTATAGTCCAAAACACACATACTGTCTACAACAACACAAAAACTGTCAACTTCAATACACAAATAATGTCAACTACAGTTAACATATACTGACGTGTCTAATAAGCAAATAATATATAATAAAATACATAAATACTGTCTACTCCCATACATAAATGCTGTCAACTCCAATACACAAATACTGTCTAGTGTATGTTCCAATACTTAAATACCGTCTACGCCAATATATAAATACCCTATACTCCAACACATAAACACTGTCTAATCCAATACATTAATACTGTCTACTCCAATACGTTAATACTGTCTACTCCAATACATTAATACTGTCTACTCCAAAACATAAATACTGTCTACTCAGATATATTAATGCTATCTACTCCAGTACATTGATACTGTCTACTCCAACACATAAACACTCTCTAATCCAATACATTAATACTGCCTACTCCAACACATTAACACTGTCTAATCCAATAGATAAATACCGTCTACTCCAATACATTAATACTGGCTACTCCAATATATTAATACTGCCTGATCCAATACATTAATACTGTCTACTCCAATAATAAATTCTGTCTACTCCAATACATTAACACTGTCTTTTCCAATACATTAACAATGTCTAATCCAATACATTAATTCTGCCTGATCCAATACATTAATACTGTCTGTTCCAATACAAAAACACAGACCACTCCGACAAAAAAATGATTTGATATTCCAACTATTGAAGAGATGATCGACAATGAAACGGAAATATTTTAGTAGCAGCTACTAACTCGTACATTGAACAGAAATGCTGCATTTAAGGCTCATGGAAAAGATTATTTTGAAGCAAATCCTTTAAACTGCGGTTAAAAGTATGATCACAAGCGTGAAACAAATGCATTAAAATACATTCAAAAGTATGATCACGAGTATGAAACAAATACTTTAAAATGCTATCAAAAGTATGATCACGAGCGTAAAAATACATTAAAATGCTATCAAAAGTATGATTACGAGCGTGAAGCAAATACATTAAAATGATATCAAAAGTATGATCACGAGCGTAAAACAAAATGTATTAAAAAGCTATCAAAAGTATGATTACGAGCGTGAAACAAATGCATTAAAATGCTATCAAAAGTATTAACACGAGTGTTTAAACAAATACATTAAAATGCTATCAAAAGTATGATCGTGAGTGTGAAACAAATACATTCAAATGCTATCAAAAGTATGAACACGAGCGTGAAACAAATGCGCTAAAAGGCTATTAAAAGTATGATCACGAGTGTGAAACAAATACATTAAAATGCTGTCAGAAGTATGATCAAGAGTGTGAAACAAATGCATAAAAATTATCAAATTTATGATCACGAATGTGAAACAAATACATTAAAATGCTGTCAGAAGTATGATCAAGAGTGTGAAACAAATGCATAAAAATTATCAAATTTATGATCACGAATGTGAAACAAATACATTAAAATGCTATGAAAAGTATGATCACGGGTGTGAAACAAATGTATTAAAATTATCAAAACTGTGGTCACGAGTGTGAAACAAATACATTCAAATGTTATCAAAAGTATGATCACGAGTGTGAAACAAATGCATTCAAATGCTATCAAAAGTATGATCATGAGCGTGAAACAAATGCACTCAATTGTTATCAAAATTATGATCACGAGTATGAAACAAGGGCATTAAAATGCTATCAAAATTATGATCATGTGCGTGAAACAAATACATTAAACTGCCCTCACAAAACAGTCATATGTGTAAAACAAATTCACCAAATTATTGTCCAAAGTATGAACTTGTGTGTGAAACAAATACATTAATCTTCTGTCAAAATCAATATCATTTATGTGAATTAAATTAAACTGCGTTATAAAGTATGGTCAGCCATGTCAAACAAAATATATTGAATTATTTCGAATGTATGATTTTATATATATATATATATATATATATACACACACACACACATATATATATATATATATATATATATATATATATATATATATATATATATATATATATATATATATATCTTGACGTCAGAATATTTATAACTGAAGTAACAATTATGTCTGTGTAATTTTCAATCACGAGGTAATTTGAATAATTAATGTGTTATTTTTCAAGTTTCGTATGTTATCTATGTAATCTGAAGTTTATATTTTACTGTGCAAAGCGAATTTTTCTTTTTATCTAAATGTTTTCATTAAAGTTCCATAGATCAAGTTTAACACAAAACTACCTTCATTAATTTTACATGTACTACCTGGGAAAACGTTTGTCAAGAAATATACTGAATCATGGTTTGACTTAATTTATGTTGATTTATGCTATTCCCCCCATAACGTTAACTTTGAGAAATCACCAACTGTTCCTTTGTTTCAATGATGTAAGAAACGTGCATTAATGACTGCATCCAATTTTAAGACATACTGCTTTTGTCAGCGGTACGTATGTAATGGTCGTGGTATTTAAACTGACTTCTGGCTTTAATTTCTTGAAATAAAGTTTTGTATATTTATATATTCTCATTGTTTGTTTGGTAAATAAAGAAAAACAAATTGGAGAAATAATTCCATATAATTAAGATATAATATATTTTTAATTAAGGTTTGTTCATTCACAGCATTTTGTGATGAATTACTTCTTCATTAGAACATCCATGTCAGACATGCACAACAAAAACAGAAGAGTGTGCATTAATAAATAACCGTTTTAGTCAGTGGGGATGCCATACCATGCTCTTCACTTTTTGCTTCCTGGATAAAGCTAGCTTTTCATAATAGCTGGAGCAAAATTGAAGAGCATTTTTGTCGTTTTTGTTTCTTCATGGCTGACACTTTGCAATCTGACATGGAGTCGACTCTGTCGCCTGTTACGACAACGATATTGTAATCTTACACTGATTGTTAATCACTACTTTGGGTTTCAGACTTGATACGAGTGTGAACACAAACAGCACAATGAACTTTTGTTATGAAAACAAGAGTAGCAATTATGGGTAAATGGCCAAACTTTTTACAATTCCTTTCTGCCTCCTAACTGCCGGCGGGTTTATTTCTATTCAAAGCAGTAATAAACTGTATAGTCAGACGCCGTAAAACCAAATTAACAATAAAAAAGCCATTTTTTTTAGAAAATAAGAATAGGAAATCCTCTTCACAGTTGTCACACACAGGTAAATACAGGAAACGTTTTGGTCTCTACATTCTAGCTGTTATCACGTCTGTGTCCCCAACACATTTCAAGCTCTACTGATAGATTGCAAAGCTCATTAGAAGTGGTAAATAACCTGAAATATCTTACAGTCTCAAAAAAAAAAAAAAAGAAAACAAAATGATATGCTGAGCGGCGCCATGACAAATTAAATTTTGATGCCCATCAAGAGACAGCAAAAATCGATTTATGAAGTTGCCGGAAACAGACACTTTCTCACCTGTGAGAATCGCCTATGTGCAATAATGTCATTAGTAGAAATCAATCTGTAGTTGATGTGACTAAAGCAAAATACTGGTTTCATCAGGATAGACCGAACTTGATCTGGACTAGTTGCAAGAGACAAAGACCCGTTATCAATTTTAGCAAACAATATTTAAAAGATGAAACGTAAATTACAAGCATGAAAATCATACATACTATCATCAAAATTTTTGACATCAAGCTACACAATCATTTGGTGCGAACGCACCGGTTTTCAATCTAATACGCTCAGAAACTAGTCAAAATCTTTTTATTAAAGGTCTACACATAGAGAAGCGTTTGCTTTTCAGACGATTCGTTAATATTTTAGCAGAGTATTTATGAGTTTTTCCATGTCATATTAATAAACTTATCTGTTCCTATAACAGAATCACTACACGTTGCCATACAACAATTAACTTTCAATGTCCGTGTCGTGTTATACGTTGTTATATTAATCATTCAGCATATTAGGATTAAAGTTGCATAACACCTTGATGACATTACCATGTTCACGTAACATGTAAGATTGTATCTTGAACACTTAACATGTACAACAGGCATGAGATTACCATGTTCGCCTAGTGTGTATGGGATTATCCTGTTCGCATAGCATGTATGAGATTAACATTAAGAGATAACTGATTTGAGATTATTCATTTTGTTCTTAACTTTGAAAAATCTGATGAATGAGCAAGAGAGCGAGAACTCCATTATTACAAAACTCAAACGTTCTCTCCATTTTAGTTTAGTCAAACCATAAATGCACTTTTGACTTGAATTGCTGAATGCCAAATTCAAGCACAATAGGCTGGAAAGTTCCAGACCTAAACTTTTACCCTTGACCCAGTTAGATAAAGTTAGAAAGACCAAAGTGAGTAAAAGACTTTATCAAAGCTTTTACGATTGTTTTAGAGTTAATATTCCACAAGGGAATTGCTTCTGGAAACCTTGTTGATGTACACATATTGGTTACCTGACTTGGCCTTAGGTAAGAGACCAACACAATCTACCATAATTCTAGTAAATGGTTCGTCAAGGGCAGGGCTAGTTTGTAAATGAGCCTTGGGAATTTTCTGATTTGGTTTTACTACCATTTGACAGGTATGACAATATCTACAGTATCTGGCAACAACACTTTTGATTTTTGGCCAATAGAAGTGAGTTAAGATCTTGCGATAAGTTTTATTGATCCCTAAATGACCAGCCATTGGGGTTTCATGGGCCAGACTAAGTATTTCCTATCTGTAAGATTTCGGAACTACAATTTCATAGTTCACTGACCATTCGTCATCAGCAAATACCTCGGGAGGTCTCCATTATCTCATAAGAATTCCATTTTTAATGAAATAACAGACAGGAAAGTCAGTGGCTTCAGTTTCACTAATTGTCTTCTGAAACAAACAGGTGATATCAGGATCTGTTTCCTGTTCGACGACAAGTGATTGTTGTTTATCATCTTGATTAGAATAAAGAGAATGAGTCGTTAAAAGAGGATCACTGTGATCAATACCTTCTGATTGATCCAAACAAGGAGTGAAAGTGATCTCATCAAAAGCCGGACCAATGCATGTGTCAGCTAAAGGAATACTGTCCTTATCAGCATCATTCTCAAGAGCTTTCTTTGCCATAGCTCTGGTAACTGCACAAGCTAAATACATCAAGGAATTCTTTTTCGATTGTATCGACTTTCTGATCAAAGCAAGGTTTGTCAGTTACAAGTGGATTAACCACAACCTTGTCTCCAGCTAGGTCGTTGCATGGTAATAAATAAATGCCCTCAACGGGTAAAACGGAGACCATTCCGACTGTCACGGGTCCTGAAACTACGTCTGATGACAAATTTACACAATGGAGAGGAACATCAACAAAGCCACACTCTACTCCCTGAGTAAGAACATTCTCATTAGACGAAGACCTCTCATGAAAAGGCAAAGTACCCGACAATAAAAGACTCTGAGAAGCTCGTGTGTCCCTTCAAATTTTAATAGGGATAGGATTGGCCGAATCACCCAAGAGTGACATAGAACCTTTCGATATGAATGGTTCATAATTCTCCATAATCAAATCAGACTGGGGTTTATTAGACCCAACCAATGTATTGCTTTCAATACATGACCGTGACCTTGACCTCTTAGAAATAAGAGCATTTGGAATAGGTTTGTCTTGATTCTGATGCCTATTTTTCAGTTTTGTAGCAATCAGAAATAACGTGTCTTTTTTCTTGCAATGGTGGCGCTATACAGTTTCGCATTTTGCATAGGGTTAGGATTTTAAAGAAAAAGAATGTCCCCGGCTTTCCTCACTGGTTATACTGGCTATTTAAAAAAGACCTTGTATATCTTAGGTATAATGCAAAGAACCTTTAATTCCCTTTATTTTGGTGTATGATTGATGGGTGTACTATGGGTTATAGAGTATACAGCTTGGCCTTACTTCAAATGTGCACCTTTCAAAAAAGTGCTAGCTCTACTTGGTCATTTTCACTTCCTGAACTTCAGAGGTCAATTGTATAAAAAAGAGCCGATAACTTTTTTTACATTTTATATATTTGGTAATTCATTCATTGCACTTTCAGAAGCTGGTATTGTCTAGTCTGGCAAAATTCATTTTCCCTATTTTAATAGCTGCTATGTATAGTGTACTTTAGACTAATTCAGACTGATTTTTTAACACAAGGGAGCAGTCATTTTAGTTAGCAGTGTGCTTAAATCATGTAAAATTTCCAAAAGTACAATATCCAAAAGAAATATCATCAACATTACATTAATGTAGCATAGAGGTATGCAAACATTCTCTCCACTGTGCATGTTTTAAATGCGAACTACTTCACCTTACATACGTCACTCTCTCAAAAGTACATATTATCTGGTGAGCGCCACCAATAGGTACACGTAGGAAGAAACAAGGATCTTGAATCAAGCTTCTCCGAAGTTTGATTTTTAGAAGTTGTGCCAGTCTGAGTTTTAGAAGGGCTTGTATTAGGCTGAAATACATTTCTGCCCAAAGGCTGTTGAGTAGAAGTCTTTTTTACAGAAGGAACTTTGAGTTCAAGAATACTCATCCGCAACTCGAGCAGCGTTTTCCAAGGTTTCAATCTGATGCTCGTCAAGATAAGAATTAATGTTACTGTAGACACAGTTTTTGAACTCCTCAAGTAATATATGTTAAGACTTTCATAATCTTGTTCAACTTTCTTGGCTAAGCACCATCTATTACATCACTGCTCTTTTTTTCTAGCGAATTCTACATGCGTTTGATCATGTTCTTTTCTAGAGTTTCTGAATTTTTGCTGATAAACTTCAGGGACTAACTCATAACCCCTTAAGATGCATTCTTTGCCCGTATCATAGTCACCACTTTGTTAAACTGACAGTGAACGGTAAATATCACTAGCTTTACAACCGCTCCGGTGGCCTAGTGGTTAGAGCGTCCGCCTCAGATGCGGGAGGTCGTGGTTCGATCCCAGGCCAAGTCATATCAAAGTCATACAAAAATGATACTAACAGCTGTCTCGCTTGGCGTTCAGCATTTAGAGGTTAGTATTAGGACTGGTCGGCCTGGTGTCAGGATAATGTGACTGGGTGGGACATCATGCTACATGTCTGCGGCAAAATGCCCCAGTGCTGGACATCACTATAAACTGCCACATTACAGACAGTGTAGCGATATGACTGAAAATTGTTAAAGCTACGTTAAAAATCAAAATCACATCACATCACTAGCTTTACCAGTGAGTACACATTGTAATAATTGAGGCAGTGCTCCCTTGGCCATTTCAAATTTTCAGCAACTTTTTCAAAATAAGGAAACTATTTGTCTACTTCGTTTTCTCGAAAAGGGGGCACTAATCTAATATTCTTTGCAAGATCAAAACTTAAATTTGGATTTGAAGTATGAATGTGCTTCTCACTTGCCAGTTCCATTTCTTTCGTTTTATTTACATTGGTATTCCCTCACTTTCTTTCTTTTTTCCATTTGCATTTGTTCTTCTTGTAACTGCATTTGTCTGTTTCCCTTATTCTTCCTTATCTATCTGCATTTGCATCTGTTTTTCTTTCGCTCTTTCCTGTATCTCTCTCCTCTTTCTCATATTGTAACTGCATTTGTTTTTCTTGTAATTGCATTTGTCTTACTTTCCCTATTTCCTCTGCTTGTAATTCCAATTCCATCTTTTAATTCTGACACCTTCATTTTAATGTCTGATACAGACTTACTGACTGAAACCAACGCACTTTTATCCAAAGCATTCTTTTCTACCAAATCCTGAATATTTCTTATTTCCTGTTTCCTTAAGGACGCATTTACTTCAGAAAGATTGTATTTTCTGGCATGTTGAATTACATCTTTTTTCTAAAAGATCGAATTGTTCCTGGTTAGAATTTGAAAGAAAGATTTCCACTTTTGATGACATTTTAGAAAAAACTTGCCGATTTCACTAAGATTTCAAAAATGCGAGAACTCAAAAATATTCTATCCAAAATTTAAAATTATCCTGGACTGGCCCCCAGTTTTCTTATGTCAATTGTTAAGTCTTGAATAAACAGTAACACACGAAATAGTGAAAACATCAAGCTTTGAAAAATACAATATTTATTTTCCTGGAAAAAGTGTGTAAAAATGAAAGAAAATATGAACCTACGGTTTAACAGAATCAAATCCAAACATAATCCAATAATAATCCGAGAATAAAATTTTAGTAGTCATGATAACAAAATATTCAACTGATTTCACGTTCGAATCCCGACAAAGAATCTAAGATGGAAGACGATGACGTATGCTGCAATTTGTAGTGCTGGAGTCTACAGTTCCTTGTCGAAACAAGAACTATCACTCCGGTTTCTGATAGCTGAATAATATTTTTTAAAAACTGTTCTTGTTCCACAATATTACATAAGCACGTGTATTTTCCAGAAAAGAATAACAGATTTAATCCTTTTGAATCCAAGTAATTTGAAATAACTCCAAACCAAGTAATTTGAAATTACTCCAAACATCACAACATACAACTAACAGTTTATACTGAGATTAAGTCTCCAAAACATGGGTTATATGTGCTTTCTAAAAAGTAAACAAGGATCACGTGGCCTACATGCATAGCATATAAAGTACGGATACTTTGTGTCATTCCAACATTAGAAAGCAGTGCAGTCTGCAACCCCTAATCAAATAAGATTCTGGTAAAATATTTATATGCTACTGCATTTGTATGGGAAAATATGAACGCATTTTTCAGAAAAATACTGCACGGTCTTGCGGAGAGGAGTATTTTTCAGAAAACAAACGAGTTCTTTTTTCCCCATACAAATGCAATAACCCTGTTATTATATGGTCATTTTGCTTAACTCCTTAAGGCTTAATAAAAAGAAGATACAGGACAAAATGTAATAGAAATTATGCTTTATTCCAAATTAAATACACAACGGTAGATTTATTAATACACAAGAACAATATTCATGCGCACATAGCTATACTCAGCGACCTTTTAACTTAGTTGCGCGCACTACATCAGTTACAAAAAATTGTCGTTTTTGTCTACTTAAAAATGAAATTTAGAGTCATCATGTTAATGCATGCGCATGGATTTTGTTTCTTTGTTGACACAACTCAATTCTTTTTTGTTTCCTGATTTTCAGGGACTGGGTTATTGGGTCAATTCAATGCAATAAGGATAACTGATTTCACTGCAAAAGTAGGCTATTCGAAATTTCAGTACAGTTTCGGTGTATATCAGGTTTTGCAGGACATCTCTGTCGGAACTAATTAAGAAAGTACATTTTGCGGAAACGCATGATGCATAAACGTAAGTAGATTTATTACCATTCTTTTTACCAGCTAAAGAAAGAATGCTTATGTCCTGTCACGTGCTTCTCGCGGTTTGAGGGACCTCACCTATGACCTATATCATACAGTGTACCTTCTATCGCTAGCCTAATATTGCTTGTACGGGGAAAACTGAAAAGTGGTTGTTTTGTAACACTATATTTACCAAGCAGAATAATAAGTTTTCGTCGTCGTGAATTATTGTCTCTGACGCTCTTATTTTCCTACGAAAACCTTCAGTTGCATTTTTTTTTCTCGAATCAAATATGCTGACAGCTTTGTAAAATGGTACGTCTCTGATAGATGTGCGATATCACTTGGCCTCAGTATGCTTTTCTATGATATATTTTAGTAGACCATAGAGAACACTCGTCTTAGTCTGATGTTGCTATTGTTGTTGTTGTTGTGGGGTTTAACGCCATATTTCAGCACACGATAGGCTATACATGGCGGCCAGTATTAATAGTGGAGGAAGAACCCTGGAAAATCCCGGAAAGAACCACCGACCCACGAGAAGCTACTGGCAAGCTTTCTCACATACCCACATTGGCTGAATCGAAGCGGCGCAGACAGAGGTGAGACGTCAGTGATCCGTAACGGAGCGCGCTTTATACCACTCGCCACCCGGGTCCCCCGTCTTAGCCTGAACCATTCTATTTGCGAAGAGATTTGAATATTCTCCTAAAATGCAAATTCAATGATCAGAACGGTATTTTCAATTACTGCTCCTCTCACGTTTGTTGTTGACTCAGTGAACTCGTCCTCATTGTTAACTTTATCATCTATACTTTCAAGTGAACGAAACATCTGCATTAGTTCATTCACAAATTTAATCAACCAAATCATAAAGCGTCTCCTACACCAGTGTAAATGGTTTGTTTACAAAGTAGTTTATAATATATTATATTATCTTTAGCACATGTGTCGTGACTGTGCGTGCAACATGAAGGTGCTCAGTATCGTAAAATAATGCACGATTTTGAGACTGTAAATTTAACGAAGACAACAAGTTAATATATCATAATAAGAATATGTGCAACATCGTTTTGGAAGAGGGGTTAATTTATTCCTAAAATTTACATTATTTTTAGTATGCTTTCTTGTTTTATTTTTGATTTCCATTTATGTTATTGACCAACATGTCATGCAAACCTTTCCCGGTAGGCTGTCTCCAGTATATTAAATCCATGAGCGACACTTTTAACTTTAACAATAATCGGCAATTTAATAAAACTAGGGTATGTTCTATTTTGTATGAACGTGGCCGTTTATGGCTGTCTTGGATTTTTTCTATTGAATTATTTCTTTCGTTACCGGAAGTCTATTTTGGTAAGATATTGCTGGAACCGAATCGAAAAATTAACAAAATTATGGTAGCAAACGTAATAATACAACAAGAAGAAACATAGAAGTGTACAATTAGATTTTCGTGAAGTTTAGTCCTTGGTTGGTTATAAAACATTTTTGTAGCATCAGCGAGTTTAAGATTCCTTTAGTTAATACAGACTGTTGTCTTTAGGTCATTGGAAATAACAACGTACTTCAAACCATTATTATGCAGAGGATCGATCTGTGACACTAATTATTTTCTGATGGCAGCTGTGTTTGCTTTGGATAGCCTTGTGGTATTTGATTTTGACATATTTATTTTTAAAAAGCAAAACACTACAGACTGGTTATTCTACACAGCAACTGGTGGGAGAACGCACACTCTAATTAAAATAAATTTCCTTGGGAGTTCGCATCGCTACCCGGGAGATATATTTCTTTGTTTTAATTTCCTTTTAATGTGTGATCAGGTATAGCCTTTTATAAGCCGATGCTGTTAATGGTAGAATATAATTTGGAGGTGTTTCAATAGGTGATAATTATGCTTCCTAAACGTGGATCAATGAAAAACGTTTGTTTTGTGTTTACCAAAAATTGAATTGCATTTTAGTTAGAAGAAGAAAAAAACTTGATTGAAATGTCATAACCTCTCACGAGGCGATGAAACGTCGGTGGTGGAATTGTAATGAAGAACGCACAAAGAGCCCGTAAGGAACAACCGACCCATATGACACTATTTGCAAACTTTCATGCAGTTTAGTGCAATGTAATGTAGCATAGTGTAGTGTAGTGCAGTATTGTATAGTGTAGTGTGGTGTAGTGTAGTGTTGTGTGGTGTGGTGTGATGTGGTGTGGTGTGGTGTGGTGTGGTGTAGTGTGATGTGGTGTTGCGTCCTGTGGCGTAGTATAGGTCAGTGCATTGTAGTGTGGTGCAGTGTATGATAGTGTAGTGTGTTATTGCGGATTTTTTTGTGGTGTAGTGAGGTACGGTGCAGCACAGCATAGCATAGCACAGCAGAGCGCAGCGCATGGAAGAGCATGGCAGGGCTGGGCAGGGCAGGACAGAGCAGATCAGTAAAGGACATGACATGACAGGATAGGACAGTAAAGTTTCCAAATGTCTTTTACTTTAGGCCCCGTGGTCATCCCCTTTACATAACACGGTCTTTGGTAGCATTCGAAGTCTAAATTGAGTGCAGAAACCATTATATATTGTCATTCTATAAAGAGATTCGAAACTACATATTAATCATCTAAAGTTGACTCTTGCTATCACTTAGGAAGTGTATAGATAGGAAAAATAGAAGAAATAAAATCAGATATTGAAATGGAGAAATAGAGGGCATTTCATCTACGAGACAGAATTTGGTTAACTTTGAGAGTAACTGAAATTATACAATAATTTGCCTAATAGAAAACCCATTCCGCAGATGCATAGGTAGACCGTCATAAGTTTTATTTTATTTTGATTTCTATCCCGCCATTCAAATTTACGTAGGAAACAAAACGTAAGTAGCTAACTTAAAGAGGGTTGTAAACAACCAAGCTTTGTCATATGACTGTTTTTTCTTACGAGTAGCCCACGCAAGCATAAATAAGAGAATACATGGAGAAGTGGTAAATCAGGAACTCTCAAAGCGTTTTGTACTCCAAGATATAATTAAATCAGTTCGACTTGAGAATACTCTTTCATAAATTACAAAATAGCTCGAGCAGAAAAGCAATGAAGAGATTTTAAAAAGTAAAACGATGAAAACGGCGAAGCGAATAAACATTCCGAGCTATTGGCACACACGATACATAGGCATACTATATCTTTACATGGACTATGGGACATAATTCTAATAGTCTTTCTTAATCTTGCTTTTACGAGTATCTTCCCTTAATAATATCATTCATATTTCAAATTCCATTGCAGCCGACAATATGTTGTATTTCCTAGTATCACTGAACAATATAGGTCTTAAGTCAAATGATTTAAGCTTAAAGATCTTAAAATGTTTTAAAACAGTTTAATTTTGTTTGGTCCATCTGTCAATACATTTTAAGATGCTGCTGAGCAAAAATCAGACAAAACAAGATTTCCATTACCTGTTGTTTAGAAAATCCAATCCGGTTTCTTTGTTTGGTTGCGTGTGGACACAATGTAAAAGTAGGGAAGCGGGCAGTTCTGATGTAATATGTTTTACTAGGCAAACTGGTGATGAAGACTTTCGAAAGCTTCCATTAGGATAAGATGAATGGGTTCTGTGTAAGATATATGAAAATATTATGGCTTCCAATAATGAAATTTGTCCCACGTTAATGGCACTTTTCGTGTTGACTGATCACTTTGTCAGCGGACACGTTCTATTTAAATAATCATTCTTGCAGATTTTTTGTTGAGGCTTATACTCCCCCAGACTGGTCAGTAACTGATATTCGACTGGTTCACCTTGACTTCTGACATGGGTTTGAAACCCTTATTTCATTGGCTGACTTACAAGTGAAGTAGGCACTGCCTCTTTGCCAATATACAAAGAGTTCTCATCTCAGGACACTACACTAATAATACCAATAGCTATATGGGAAAACTAGCTATGAAGGCAGGTGTTATTGAAGTTCGTAATGCATGTCAGGAAAACTTATTTTATATAACTTTGATTAAGACGGCTTTACCGTGCTAAAGAATTTCAGAGACGGATGAAAGAATCCTGATCAAATACTTTCATGTCATTTTTTTACAATATATTAATTCTTCCGTGAAATTTACATCCTTCATTTTCTGTTGTGGAAATAATCCGTTGACTTAGGTTTAAACGCATTAAAGAGGTCAAATTGATGGCGTCAGGAGTAACTAGGATACAAGATTGTAAGAATGCAACCTATCATATTTCTTCTAAGATGACATATCACTATAGTTAGGTGGTAGGGTATATAGAAAAAAGTTAAAAGGAAGGAAAATGTTCCATTTTACAGATACAACACAAATGCGAGGTCACCTGTGGGGGCGTGTGGGTGGAGGTGGAAGCAAATTGAAAATTGCAAGGCTACTTTAAAGAAAAAGCTACTAGAACACTGGGGTCGAAGTTATTATGCTGTACCAATTTCTTCTCGCATGAGGGGTACCAGGATACGGCAATGCGACCTTTAAATTTACGTAAGTTCCACTTCGTGCACGAAAACTTGAAAATTAAATAAACTCGATGGAGTTGTGTTTAGCAAACAAAGTATTTCGAACACTGAGGTTGAATCTATTTTCCTGACCGTTCCCCTCATACGTTTGAGAATGTAAGGCCATCGGATCAGTTAACCGGTTTTATTCAGTTTAAAACGGTTAACGAGTTATTATTTATCACTTTAAACCGGCTTTCAACTGTTATGTTTCCATCCGCCATGTTTTAAATGATTTTAGCTATTAGACAAAAGAAACCAAAACATGGATCACTGTTGCTTACTTCATCCGTACTACTCGGTTTTGAGTTTTCGTCAATTATTCCGATTCTATATAAAATAACTAAGACACTTTCCTCTTATAGAAGGTTTAATTCTTGGGTCAGTGGTCGTCAAAATTTTATTAGGAAAACTTGGTCCAAAGGACATGAAATGCTTATGAGAGAAACAAGAGCCATTGGTCAAACTGACAAGGTTAGCTTGCTCCATTATACAGAAAACCTGACTCTCTTGTCGTCAAATTTTCAAAAGTAGCTGATATATCAACAGAGGCACAGACCCTACAAAACTCAGACGGAAAGGCAGCCCACTTCAATTTAATAAATTTATCAGATTAATATTTTATCACGTAATGACGTGATAACCGATTTAATTAAAAAAGTAACTCTTGTCTGTACGCAGGTTTTCAACCAATTATTATGTCCAGATTTGTCTGTCAGGGACTTTATTATTTAAAAAATATTTGTTTACATAATTTTTAATAATATAAAAAAATTACATTGAAGTAGTCCTTTAAGTTTAGTCTGAAAACTATTTATTTGTTTTGATCTCTACAAACCGGTATGTACCCTTCTCTGACGTGAACTTAAGAATGCTTACCTTTTTATCACATTAACTCTAACAGGTTTCTTATAGCGTGCTGCAATGTGCTTTTAAAACGGCATAACTTCTACTGGACAGCTCAGCATATGAAGGTAATAGTTTAATTAGATAGCTTAACTCCCCTGGACCATTTATCTGACAACGATCTACACAGCTTAGAGTAACACATCTGAACTTTAACACCGTAAACATACATAATATTAAGAGTTAAATGAAGCACACATCTCAAGTAATAACGTCAGACCAATGTAGGAATAATACCCTAACCTACATCCAGGTACTGTGATACAGATCTGACCTACATTCGAGTACTTACATTCTGGTAATGTGATACAGAACAGACCCGATCTAACATGCTGTGATACAGAATTTGCCCGGTCTAACCTACATCCGGGTACTGTAATATCGAATAGACCCGATCTAACCTTCATCTGGGTCATGTAATAAAGAATAGGCCAGATACTCTATTCTGCACGTACTAGGAGAAAACTAAAGGAGACAGGAGTCGCAGTATCCAAGGGTTAGCATGCAGACTAGCACCTCAAGGGTGCTTATTCTAATACTATCTTCAGAATTGCAAATGTGGACTTAAGCATTTTAAAAGAGCGTGCAATTAAGCTCCTAATATCTATCTAGCTGTTATATATTCATTTGTACTTACTTTTGTCCCGTACTAAATATATCCTCGTCATATTGGTTTTATGCTATTATCTTTATAAATAAAATGAACGGTCATCATAGAGACCATTTTCGTTTACTTACTGTCCCTGAGGCGATGTTATCTTTTTACAAGTGCTGTATTTTTATATTGTTTTGACCCTATGGTCTTAAACTAAGTAACAAAAAAGAGCGAAAACGAACAAGATTAGTACAATTCAATAAATATTTTTCCCCTGATATAAAAATGGAAAATTTAAAAAGAATATACACTATTGTGAATTAGATATCAAATAGTCCTAAAATGTCTATCACAAGTCTAACCTATTGAGCATTCCGAATTAATCCAAAATATGTTCTGAATGAATTCCAATCATTCATAATGATGTACAATAGGTTGGTATAGTGTGTATGTGTTAATAGTCTTGATGTATCACAATGATATAAACCATAATGACTTTACATTAATTTACCATAACCCCAAATAGTGGATTAATGCGAAAGTAGTATTGTCCAATGTATAAATTAAATAAATAAATCCTCCCAAATTATCACTTAATACAACTGAAAAACTGATTCCACTATAGCTGTTAAAATATGAATAATTAATTCTGATGTAAACAACCGTAATATATAAACCCAAGACACAGTAAAAGCACCAGGATGATGGTCAAATGTTTATTGGCAGCAAATTTTTTTGATATATCCTTGCACCGATGACCAATGGAAATTTCTGCAATTATTCCTCGTACAAACACGTCCCCCGCATCACTCCATCCCGTCATTTCCTAAAAAGTAACTTAGTTGTCAGAATCCAAATTCTATTGCATATTATTTGTATCTTCTTAAAATGACTATGTAGAAAAGTTTCGCTAAATGCTAAGCAAAAATGCCACCGTAAATGTCGTTTTTCTTTTTACTAATATCGCTGGCAACCGACACTCAGGTCCACAATCAAGGAGCCTGAAAACCCACGTTCCATATATTTCGAAATATACGCACGATTAATAACAAGTTACTTGAATTTCCTTTCACAGGATCAAGAGACGGATGGAAGGACACACAGACGGCAACATTGACAGAGGGCATCATGATATCTCCCAAACTGTGTTACAACTACTACTATTACTACTACTACTACTACCAATACTACTAAGCTTATTTGAATCGGGGATGATAAACTGTAGTATCAATTAAAGCATAATACATTATTGGAGAGGTAGTTACGATTGCTATCTAGCTTCTCTGAAGAGAATGACCCAACTGGCAACACTGAGTCGTCTAGTGTTTAAATAGTCTACTCAAAATGTTGCACCGGATGTTAATTTTGTTTTGGCGGATTATGACTATTGGCTGATGAGTAGGTGTAACACTTATTTTGTGTTCTTTCCATTTAGATTTAGCTCTTTTGTATCCTGTCTACGATATTGAATTTGTTTGATAATTAATTGTCTTTAAAGCTGGGTTTTCTTCAAAAGAATGGTGGCGAATGGATACATTTTAGTGACTTTGTCCGGTGTTTCATCAAATGGGGATTTACATCCGCTTTGTGTTCCCATACCTGAAAGATAACTGGATTCATTAACGGTTGAATATTTAAGTCTAATTTCATTGGTGAATATCAGATGTAGCAGTCGCAACAGTTATATACCTTAATAATCTCACTAATAACGTTCACATGTCAGCACTGTACATTGACAATGTACGTATTGGTGAATCGATGTTGCTACATGGGCACAATGTCTTGTTTAGAAGATCTTTATGCAGTCTAATACACCTACAGAAACCAGAGTTGATACTAGAAATTGTGATGCTTTTAAACTGTGTGAGCCAAAACTAAAAGTAAACAATTAGATTCGATTGGGCATTAAAATGATCTATCACGAATGAAGCAAGCTAATTTTTTGAAGTGGTTATCTTTTCTTAATGAGAAGAAATACAACTTTGAATGGAGTCTGTTATGTCATTACAAAGACAGAAGCGACGGATGGAAAGAACGTAGTATGTTTTGTGGGCATTGCCTGGAAAGTTTGTTAACCTCTATCTTTTAGCTCTTTTGTTTTGGTTATTCTGCTTTGATGAATCGAAAACGAATAGATCTGATTCTTAATTTTTGTCGCACCAGCTCACAGTTTCCAAAAAACAGACTAGATCGAAACTAATATGTGTGAAACGTTCGGGCGGATTACGTTCAAACTTTCAACACCCCACCTCGTCCAGATAATACATATATACTACTATCTATAAAACAAACGTGGACTCCTTTCTTGTAGAAATTATCATAAAACATTTACGCACGTGCAATTAACACTATCAACGATTAGTATTATCCATTCGAAACGTTACACTACCGGTGGCAAATATAATGTCTAATGTTTACGGATGACTCAAAACGTTACTGCCCTATCCATTGTAAAACTACGCGACGAGAATGACATTAAGCTGTGCGACAAAAGAATATCCATCGGATAAATTGCACTGGGCAGAATTATAATGGATGTTTAGTAAATAGTCACCGTTTTGATGGTATTAATTAGCCTGAGGCCTGTTGACATTTGAAATCACTAAATTGCTCTATACTGAATCTAGCACGTACTGAATGCATTTTTATGTTTTTGCTGCCTTTGCATTTCTTTTTCTGTGCAGTGAATCGAGCAATGAGCGGAGCAAATAACCAAATGAATGTTTGCTGTAATGCATATGGAAGTTGCTTTATTATTTGTCTGCTACTTACCATTTCCAAGACAGAGTGTGATATACATAAATTATGTGCAGTGAAAAGATGCCAGCGGTTTGTATGACAGGTGTTTTCAATGGATTGTTTCCATCAAGGAAGCAAAAAGTTAAATTCGTAGTGATCATACATTTCACTTTCCTGTTTCTAACCTTCTAATCCAGTGTGATTCATTTCTCCAAGTTCAGCTCTCCAAGCGGTACTTAAACTTTTCAACTGTTTTGATTCTTTCGTCTGCCCTCTGCCATCAAGATCTGACGCCAATTTGCAAACAAATGATCGTCACAACTAAAGAAAGTATATATTGAAACTAAAGTCAGTGTGAACTAATTTAGGGTTCTATGGAGTATGCGCAATAGTCGTGTAGAAGTCTGACACAAACAGTGGATTTAGGTGCCGATGTGTAGTCACAGAGTCGACGGATAACTCAGATACGGGAGATCGGACGGGTGGTTCACAAGAAACATACAACATTTGGGATCATTACAGAGTTAGGAACAGGACGACCAGATCTTTTGAGTAGAAAATAATGCGAATACAATTTTCTTGACAAGCTAACAACGTTCAACGATCTGTGGTCTCTGACCCATTTCTCCAATCAAAATTTAATTAAGAGTAAACACATGTTTCCTCACTTGTGCCAGTTCGTTTAATTGGCCCTGGTCACTCTTTTCATATCTGGCAATTTGCTATTGTGCGACTCAGAAATCAACAAATGAGGGAATAGGACTTGAATAGACGCTCTGTGCTTTCATTAATTTTCCAGTATCTTAAAACACACATGTCAAATAAATGTAAGTAATAATATAACTATATTCTACTATACATCGAACCTTTTTATCAATTATCTCGTTCACAACTGTCACAAACCAATCGTCAATCTCAGACAGCAGTCTTCCAGAACGTGGGTAACCTTTAAAGGATTCGTTACTATCTTTAAAAAGATGAAACTATCTCAAAATTGTAGGATACGACCGAGAATTACTTCCGTAAATTTTTTCCAGGTGCGATTTAATATCAGTCTGAGATTACACTTAGCATGCTCATAGTAATCATTATACTCTGTCCTCGGAATCAGACATGTGTCTCCTTCTACCACATTTTTACGGCACCGTCATTTTCTGCAGACCATTTCATTGAACGTTATTTTGTCAATCGATCTGCATTACA